>JAPMOR010114646.1:0-12161 GCA_026543865.1 Argiope aurantia
TTGTCTAAAACTTCTTAAATTAATTGCTTTTTTTAAAGGCAAATATTTATACTAAAGTAGTACTCAAGTGAATTCTTTTTATGATTAAAAACTTAAAATCTGCCTGTGCAATTAAGATATTAACTATTACTTTCGGTACAAAAAAAAATCTTTATTTTTTTTTGCATTTTTTTGTTAGTTAAAAAATATTAATCAAAAAAATTCATCAATTTTTTTAAAGATACAGAAGTTTGTATAGCTCCATAGATTAAAAAAAAAGGAAATGCGTATTTAGAAAAACAATATTATTAAAGTAAAGGATCTATGAACTGATTAAAAAACATGGATGGAGTTGGATGAAACTATTTTTCGTGAGTTTTAAATTAAAATTACTCTAGGCATTATTCAAAAATATTTCTTTTGTTTATTCTCTATGAATTTTCTAAAATGAAGTAACAATTTTATTTTACAATGATTGATGTGGCTTTAGAATCTTATTATGGGCCCTGCAGCTATTTTGTTCAAGTTAGAAAAATTAATTTTTTAAACTATATTCATAACATTATGCTATTTTGCAATTCTCTTACATTAGAATGCTAACTATTAGTGGATCTCAGTGTTTGTATAAGCTTATTATAAGGGAAAGATAATATTTAAGATATCCAACTCTCGAGGGAAAATTCCAGTTGAATTAAAGTAAGATAAAGTCAATTATTTGAAGCTAAAATAGTTTACATTTTAATAAAAGTAGCATATAAAGATCTGTAATATAACTTGTTTAGTGTTATATTACAGATAAGTTATAAAGTAAGTTATAAATAAGTTTGGAACTGGTAGTGTGAACTAGTTTAACGCTTGAAAATAACAATAAAGATATCAACTAGATCAGCATATTCTATTATATGCGTCTTATTACATATAGCACGCGCCTTAGGTTTCACATGAAAGAATACAGAGTTGAATGAAAATATATAAGATCATATTAAAGAGCTAATATAATATGGATAATCTAATCATAAATCATTATATATTCATTGAATACAAAAGTACTCATTTGTAACGATTAATATGTTAAACAGCTTGTTTTGGCACAATATTCGAATTTTCTCTTCAAGGCATGTATTTTAAAAAATCGATTATTCTGCTTTTAAAAGAAAATAACTGGGATATTAAATGTAAAATATTTCCCTAAGAATTTTTGAGCATAAATCAGGTATATAAAGTTAAGTTATGTATTTAGTCTTGCAGATAATGGAAACATTGTGAATTGGTGCTAATTATTTGCTTGTTTGAAGAAAACTAATTTTTTTTCTTAACATTTTTATGTTCTTTATTTATGAATGACAAAACTATTATTTTACTTGAGGATCTCTGTACAAATTACATATTAAATCTCCGATTGATTTTTGAATTAAATTTTATTAATAACTTCCAGATGTATATCAAAAATTCCAATAATTTATTATAATATACTATATGGCAAAACAAATATGCCAATGTTCTAGTATTTCATTAACAATTCGGCAAGTCTATATAAATTAGACGTTTTACTTTCAACTCTGCTCCACATTTAAATAAGATCCTTCTGACTTCTCTTCTTCTTCTGAAGAATATGAATAAGTCGCTTTTTTTGTCTTCTATGAATGTGACTGTGAAAAGGCGCCTTCGAAACTCTGTTCTTCTGGCATATTTTTTTAGTTTCTACATTGTTAAAATATAAATAAGAAATATTTTAATATCTATACTGCATGATGCTCTCTAGCTTTTACTTGCAAGTACGTATAACTCAATTGTCTTCTACTTTCTTCTCTTCAAGCATATAGAAACAGGTCCACTTATATCTCCTATTTCAATCATAGTATGCTTTGTTTGCCCTTGCCGTATGGGTTAGCAGATAGATGCAGAAATAATTTTATTGGCTGTATTGCATCATAAGTAGAATCTGACCAAATTGAGGATTTGTCTTCATTCACGTTGCGAGTGTACAGGCATAGCTGTGTGGGTACAAAATGAATTCCGGTGGAACAAAAACTGTTCTTCTATTTCTGATGAAGAATTAGAGTAAAGCGATGTTCTAAATACCAAGATGCCTTTAAAAACTCAATTTTCAAGCACCAAAATAAAGGAAGATGTCCTGAATAATTTTTTGTACTCGATTCCAATTATTGACTGGCTCAATACAGTCGAGAATGAAGAGCTTTGTTTGAAAATTAAATGATCTATATTTCTTCATCCTGAAATTGATTATCCAGGTTATTAAGCACGATTCCTAATTTTATGTATTGCATTTTACCACTTCAAAACTCAATGATTTTGAGCTTTTTGCCAATAATCATATGTTCTGCTCTGGAATTATCGTTTTGTGATATATTTCTTCAAACTCAAATTCAAAATTCAAAACTTGAAGCTTCAAATTCAACAGAATTGTGAGTTCACATTGAAAAATCATGCAGCTAGATATAACAATCAATGACTTTTATAATACACGAGGGATCGACATCACCGAGGAGATGAAATGCCCTTTTCAGACTACTACGATTATTGTTTTTAAGTTTATTTTGATTGTTAAGTTCTACCTCGGTAATATTTCATACTTGGTTCCTATACTACAATAACACCATTTTATGGCTATTTTCATCACTTGAAATACTACCGTTGCATGTCAGACTGATTTTTTTTCTAACCAGACTAATCTAACAATCCTGCTACTATCATACCTTTGAATCTGATGAACTATTCATTGTCTGGTTAGCCTGTGTATATGATTTCCGAGTCTATTATTAATGTTTCTGTGTCATTGATTGATTGATTTAATAGACCGTGAACGAGCATCCGTATCTTTTTCGGATGCTTTTGTCGTTGTTTTGTACATTTTAAAAATTTACGTCATTTCCTGATTCTCTTTTTTAAAATCTATAGCTTCTTATATTACCTAAATTAAGTGTTTGAAGTTCATTTTTGATATTTTAAAATGATTTTAGTTCTTTATTTCTATTAGTTATAGAAATAAATTAAATGATATTTTACAAAATTAAACGCAAGACAACTTTGAGTCTGAACTTTTAAATTATTCTAGAAGTAGAATTAAAAAAAAAATTTGGAAATTTACAGTTCCAATTTAAAAAAAACATCTAAAAAGTCAGGCTTTTCTCCTTTTAATTTTAATGCATTACATTCACCATCTAGTAGCTTTATTATTTTTCTTAATTTCGATTGGATTAAAGTAAAAAAAAAATGTGTGCTACATTCGTAATTATGAGTGATATTTATGATTATGAGTGATTTCTAAGTGGCCCTGTCTGGTGACGAGACAGACATACAGTTCCACTTATTAGTCGTCAGCCACTGACTGCGTCGAAATTTACAGAAAGAGAGAAACAGATTGCTAAAATTTCAGAAATCTATTCAAAACAAATATATTTTATGATTAAATTGACAGCAATAATTTGCAATCGATCTCCGTATCATCATATTTTTTTCACTTCCATGAAATATTTGGGCGAAATAATAGTAAGCAGCCAAAAATAATACCAGCTATGGGCTCACGAGTAGCTGGTAAGCATTATGAATATTTCTTTTCACTCTAAATTCTGTTTTGATATTTTCGAGATGTGTATTCGTCCCATATTGCAAAGTAATATGCATAAAATCATCTCAGATCATTGATAAGTTATATCGAATAAAACAATTTTGTTCCTTTGTTTACTTTCTTTTATACAGGGTGTCTCATAAACCTTGACCGCAATTTTTATTCCTTAAATATTGATCACAGGCATATACTGTAAATGACAAAGTTGTGTAAAAAAAGGTGCAAAATGTTATGAAATTGATTAAAATTTTCAGGGGATTAAACTTAAAAAAAACACAAAGTTTAAATTTTTATACAGACGCCGTACAAAAAAAATTCCCAGTGAATAAAATGTGCCCCATCCTCTAATAAGGCCATGCACAAAATTTCAGAATTTTGTCATGAAAACTCTCAAAGATATGTTAAAACAAGTTGGTGAAGGGTCAATCACAAATTAAAATGCAAATGTTTGCAGCATCAGTGCAGATAACGCGACGCAGGAATGCATCATAAGGAAATAAACTCTTAGTTTATTCCTTTATATCTTAGTTTTAAATACAAATTTTAAAATCTATGCTTCCTGAAAAATACTTTAAAATTTTATATCGTGAATTACAGATTATAACTTAAAAATAGTACAGTCAATGAACTTGTAAAAAAACTTACGTAATCTTTCCTTTAAGTAATCTTTCCTTATGTAATCTTTCTTTATGCAATCTTCCCTTTAAGTTTTGTAATTTTTACTTTAAGTTATTATTTCTACAAATTTTTAATCCTTTTGAACCAATAAATAGCAAAATTATTATTTATTTATTCAATCATTACTTTCTTTGTTAATTTGTGTACAACCCCTAAAACGCGAACATCCAGCATGATTTTTCCTCTTTACGAACTCATATCCAGGCATTGAAAAGTGGTTTAAGTCAGCATTTATGTAGCTTCATATCTTTGAGACTTTTTGTGATAAATTGCTAAAATTTTGTACATGACTTTATTAAAAGATGGGGCACATTTTACTCACTGGGAATTTTTTTGTACGGGTCCGTATAAAAATTTAAATTTTGTATTTTTTGAAGTTTATACCCCTGAAAATTTTAATCGATTTCATAACATTTTACACCTTTTTTTACGCAACTTTGTAATTTACAGTATATGTCTACGGTCAATATTTAAGGGGGAAAAAAAGCCGTGGTCCAGGTTTTTGGGACACTCTGTATATGCAGGGCATAAGGAGAAAATATTGTAATCTTTAAATGATCTTTAAATCTTTAAATGATTTAGATGATCTATGTTTTTATGTTTATGGCCTCCCTGAGTGTAAAAAACACATTTTTATCATTACGTTTGTCTGTGAACACCATAATTCGAAACCCTTTGATCTACACGGCGGAATCTGCTACAGAGGCTTTACGCTAAATTCGTAAACTTCTCTGTTAAGGATTGAGCGTCTGCTTGTCTCTGTTTTCTGATGAATGCAAATGCGATAGCTGAAAGCGTAATGACTTAAATAAATGAATTTTTTTATACGATCTTGTGACTATAACTGTATATGTTAAAATTCTGATTTCAATCGGCAGGAGAAAAGCATCCAAAATACATATTTGATTTTTGGGTTCTTGTATTAATAAAAATGGCAGAGGCCTATTGCTAAAGAAATCTTCGAAGATCTCACTTTAGATTTAGTATAAATGCTAGATTCACATCAGAAATCCACACTTCGTCCTGTATTGCCATATAAGGCGTTTGCGTTCTTGCCCTATGTCCACACAAAGAGTATACCAGAAAGTTTTGCAGAGATAGCTCTCGCAGGTTTTTATTTTGTTTAAATATACAACTAGTGAAACATTTAATGCAAACATCGACATATACTATTTGTGTAACTGCTGAAAATGAAACAAGCGTTAGTGGTCTTCCCTAACTTTCTCGCATACACTCTAATAAAGGTGTTATCCCGGAGAACACCTTGTACACAATAGTTAAGAAATATTAACCTTTGGCGGGAATTTAGAATTTTTATTGAATCTATTATGTCATCCTTGTCGAATTATTTGGCGATTAATCCCTGGCAAGCGGTTAATAGTACTCGAAAATCAAATTTGTGTTTTAGACGCATTTTTTCAACCAAATGAAAAAAAAATTGGCCCAAAACAGCACTTGTAGATACAAAATCCCATACATACAAAATTTAATATATTTAAGTCACGGCATCTTTAAGCTATTGCGTTTACATTTTTCTAAAAGTACCGACCAACAGAGGTCAATCCCTGTTTAGATTTGGCTGAAAATTTGATAGGTGTCTAGACTGCCGATGTTAATTCTGGGCATCGAATTTTACTAATCTAGATCTCTTTATTTTGTAGTTATCTCATTAAATTATATTCACACAGCCGTACACACAAACTTCCTGAATTGAATTTTCTCAAAATCTTGATAGAAATCTACACATTTTTCATAGACATTATATCAAATTTCATCCGCCCAGATGAATGTGTATTTGAGTTATATTTGTCATAGAGAGACGGACATTTTCCAAAATTGTGTTTTTCAAACTCATGGAAGTCGAAAATTCGTCAGACTATCGAGTTACAATTTTCGACAATTATTATACTTTCTCTACACTATATGTACCAGAAAGTAAAAAAAAATAATAATCAAGAGAGTTCTTTTCTGTATAATTCATGATTATTAAATACAAATTTTTTTATTGTGATGAAATAATACATTTTAGCAATCATATAGTGATAATTTCATTATCGGTATTAATTTGAATACGCGAATAAGCTTATTTCACCAGAAAAATCTTAATTCTTAGAATCCAGTTTGTGAATTTTGATCTAATGTATTCGTATGACATGAAAGCTGTGGCGTGAAAAACTTCTCAGGAGTCATATTTGCCTTCTCACAAGTGAGCAATATTAGAACACAGATAAATTGCCTCTGTTAGAGCTATATTTATGCATTTGAAAACGTATTTTCGAATTTCGTGTTCGTTTCAAAAAAATTGCTGAGTTATAAGGAATAAAATTAGAGAGTCTTTTTTCAGTCAGGGGTATAACTAAAAATAAAAAGGAATTCCAGATAGAATGCATTTTTTGGATAGCTATTCCAGTTGATAGAGCCTTGAATTCATGATTTGAAAATAAAAAAGAACTATACCATGAAAATTTGACACAAATCTAGGGCTAAGACACATTAAATCCTCAAAGTCAATTAGTATTGGTATGGTGTTGAAGTTGTGGAAGTTTGGATATAAGATGTCATATAAGATGTCCCTTCCTACGTCTTTAAATCCCAAGATATTCTCCTAAAAGTACTCATTTAACTTTAAAACAAAATTTTTATCCATTTTTCTTCTAGCTGTACGACTTTGACTGGAACTAAAGATTGTTCAGAACTTTAATATAACCAATCATCGGCAAATTAATATCAGTATTCTTATTATTAATTAAAAAACCGATAATAAAATATTTTGATTACTTTTGTGAAAAATATAAAATTTCTTTGTAATAAAAATTTAAATTAAATTTTAAATTAAGCATAAGTCTAAGAAAACAATTTTCTATGATTAATATTTTGGTGTGAAAGCTTGCTACCGCGGAGAGTTTTATTTTATTGTGAAATAAAACTCTCCGCATATAACTCGGAGCATCTCCATAAATAACTCGGCACATTTTTGGTCAAATTTCATATGCTTCTTTCCTATTAACTTAGAATTTTAGAGCTGACTCAGAACTGATAAAGCATGAAATATTTTTCCAAATCCTTGTCAGTGCCCTATTTAATCTTCTCAAGGCGTTTTTTTTTTACACTTTAAAATATGCTCTATTCAACTGCCATATATAGCATGGATATGTAGACTTTTTGAAAATGAAAGTTGAACCATATGGGTAAGATAGAATTCGCTTTTAAGTTTAAGACTTGAAAGCATTCTTGAAGATCTCTCTTAACTTTTAACATATTGCATTACAGAGTTCAAACTAAAATACGCAGTCTCGATTTAAAAGAGCACTTTAAAAATAGTTCTGCCATAATAATATATTTGATTCGCTTTTGGAAATTGCATTTTATTTTAAAATTAAGGCATTCTGCAAATAATTAAAACGCTTTTATTTCTGAGACTTTATCTTCATATATTTAGAAACATAGGAATATATTAAACAATAATTATATTAGCTCTGGAAAATGATGTTATAATTTAAGCTCAGAATTTCAATAAGAAGTTATGAATGCATAAAAATATATGCAGACATTTTTTTATTGAAGAATATAAATTATATCATCAATTAATTAAATTTAAAGAACTGATTGATATTTTATGATGATTTTAAGTTGCTGTTGAATTTTTCAAATATACTTTAGCTCAGAATCGTGCTGTTTATCATTTATGAATTATAACAGCGGAATAGAAGAAATAGAATTATTTAGAACAGTCGATGTTTTTATTTCTTTTATTCACTTTCTATGGGATTGAAAGGAAAGAATTTATTGAAAATATTCTTAAAACAAATGTTTGACAAGTTTCCTAAGAATGTCATAAACTTCTGTAAAATATTTTCTAAGATATGAAATGATTTATGATTTTGAAGTCCTATCTCTTTCATAAATAGCCAAAATCTTTGAAAGTAATACATACCATTCCAAGAAAAGCAAAACATTTGCAGCAGCAACTTGATTTATTATGTAAGGTTTAATGACAATGGTTGTTGGTAAAAATTACCAGAAGTTTTAAGTTCGAAATTTTAAGAAAATACACGAAAGTTAGTTTTATTTATGAAATATACACAATATTATTTCCTAATTAGTCTTAAAGAAGCAACGTGAATTTGAACGAGACCTAGATACTATTAGGATCCATTAGGATGTCATTGGATGTCAAATTTAAGCAACTGTCATTCGCCTGCCCCTCTTCCCCCCACACACATGCACACACACTATTAGATTTATTTCCACGCTATTATCTTTCGAACAAAGTTATATTCCAAAATAAATATTTTAAATTTGATTTCCATTGGTGTAGTTTTAAATACTTGCTTTTAATTTAATATCATCACATTGGTATAAAAATACTTGCGTTTAATTTAATTTGATAAATTTTCATATACAATACATTTCAATGGTATAAGATCGTTAAGTACCACAATTTAAAAGAGGAACATTGATAAAAATTGAAACTGAGCAGAAAAAAAAAAGTTGAATCCACGAACAAAAATTTATTAACACACTCTTTCATTTTATCTCGCAAATCTACTTTAGTAAAAGACCGTGAAACGAAGTAAAAGAACACTAGACATTGGTAAGCAGATTCTTTTTATTTGTAAATAGAATCAATCTTATATTTGCTAAATTTTGAAATAATATTACATTTATTTATTCTTCATTTCCCTTAAAATTTGATAATAGTTTGCGGAAAAAACGGAATTAAAAGTTCAAATTACAATTAGTATGTTAAAAGAAAAAAACAAATTAATAAAAAATGACAAGAAATGATATCATTGATAAAACTCATAAAAATAAATTTAATAATAGGAAATTGAAATCCTTACTATGAAAAAAATTTAACTAAATTAACTATATTAAACATAGCATCAGTAATAATAAATCAATTCCTATTAACAGTTTTACAATGTCTTTTCAAAGAAAACTTTGTAATACAATCGAAAGATTGCTTTTTAATTCTGAATTTAGCCTTATACATTTCAAATTATTTCATTTCCTCAACTATATTGAATCAAATGAACTTGCAAAATTTTTTGTTGATTAATTGCACTATTTTTATATATGTTAAAATGAGGATATTTTAAACGAAACTCATTGAGAAATTTAATAATGTAGAGTCAAGTCCTTTGAAATAGGATACTCTAATCAATAGCTCTGTAAATATTCAAAAGTTTATTTGTTTTTATTGAAGTTGTATGCGTTTTCAGTGTTTAAACAAGTCACGAAGTAATCGCAAATACAACTAAGCGAAAGCGAAAAATGAAAACTTAATCATTCAACTACAAAAATATAAAATGTCTAGACTTTTCAAAAGTTCTGGAGGAAAAAGCCAAATAAAATTTTGAACCACAGTCATTTATCCTTTGAAACTGTTTAAATTTTGACTTCAATAAAAGTTTTGAACCTGTTTACATAGTTCCATTCCATAGCGAAATAAGATTTAGAATATATTGACTAGAAGCAATTTTCTAAAGTTACGCATGAATGTTGCCAAATGTTGTCTTCTTATGCTAATTTGAATTCTTCTTTTATTTCATGACGATTATATAATAATAAGAGTTTTACAATATATAAATATTAATATTTTAATTTTTTCCTTTAATTTTTAATTATTAAATACTTTATATACTGATTTTCCTCCTTGAACTGTAATTAAATTAAAATGCCATTTATACATATTTTTTAACCGAGACGGAAACAAATAATTTTTGAGTGTCTCTGAAACAGAAATTCTATTTAATTTATAAAAAATAAATTTATTACCAAATTGTAATTTTTGTTATATTCATAGCAAGTATTAATTTTTCATTAAAAATGAAATCTTTTATGTAATATGATCAATATAATTTGTAATACATTAGAAGCCACTAATAATCCACATAACTGGTATTATTATCACTATTTACCTAATATTATCTATGTAGATAATTTTATTTCACAATAATTACTTGTAAAATATATATAAAAAGTTAGATTTCTTACAGTGTAATAACATTCATTAGATAGCATAAACAGTTTTATATAAAATATTTCGAAAACATTTGACTGATTTTTTTTACATGTTCTTTTTTCTTAAAGAAAATTTTCTTGCGTAGCTTGTGACTTCACTTTAAGCAAGTATTTTCAAATACCAGGTAAATAAGGAAATTATAATTTTTTTGCATCTTTTTCTATTTAATTTACTGCGTTTGAAAAGAGAAATATTCTTATTTTGCTTTTTATGTTCGATATTATTTACTTTGCCTGATGAAAGTTTGGTACACGTCTTAAGTCGGAATAGGATGAAATAATAATTTAAAAAATTGCTGTAGGCATTTTAGGAAATCTTGCATGCTTTTGCAGTTAAAAAAAAGAATAATATTTATTTATTTCTATATCCATCTGAGTTCTCAACTAATGATTCAATAGTTATTTATTTTTTTTTGAATTTCTATTGAATTTGAAACGTTGCCCTAGATTAAGCAAAAGAAATTATGTGCTTAATCATAAATACCCTGTTTTAAGCGCATCAACTTAATTCGATAACCGTTTTCTTTTGTTGTAATATGCTTAGAGCGAACGCATTGAATATAAATTTCAGATACCCTTTTCTAAGTTCTGTAGGATGCGAAATTAATATCTGAAAAAAAGGAGATTTAATATTTAGGTAGTATTAAACTGATAGTATCATTGAAAATTTTATTTTCTTATTTTATTCAATGATCAGAAATATCCTATTAAAGAATGCACGTCAGATTTTGAATAATTTTTTGATTGTTTTGTTTGCTAACGCATTACATGAAGGACAATGCAATCAATGATAACATTATTTAAATATATCAAACATAAATATGTGCAGCAAATAAAAAAAAGCATTTATATGTAAAATGGGAAAACCTTGTGTGAGTATTATTTCTTGGTGGATTTCCGAATCAATTTGATTTTTATACAAAATTTTAATTTTAATTTAATAAATTATGGAAACGTCAGCAGCAAATTTTTATGAATTAAAATGAATTGTGATTAAAAACTACATAAGGTTTTTAAAAGGTTAAAAAAAAAGGATATTTATCATAAAACAAGTTAAAGGAGACTCGAACTTTCTGTGCGTTACGCCATAGCATGGTAATACAAGGGGTGTTCAAATGAAAAGGTACGAAACGATACACCATAGGCTTGAGCACAACGACCCCATTGATTAACGAGCCGAAGGTTTCCTTGTTCCCAGAATTCCTATGGCCATGACGAGACCCAGTCCTTCACAGCGTCGTTGAGTTCGCCGTTCAAGGTCCGCTACTTGTTGAATTCCTCGAGCACAGAAGAGCTATTAACTCCGATGTGTACTGTGAGATACTCCGAAGACTACGTAGGTCCACCAAGAACAAATGACAGGGGCTACTCATGGAAGGTGCGGATCTGCTCCATGATAATGCGCGTCCACACGTCTCCAGGTTCGCACACTGGAACTGATCAAGTTCAAATGGGAGCAACTCGACCATCCGCGCTACATCCCGGATATGGCTCCCTGTGATTTTCATGTGTTTTATAACCTTTAAAAAAACCCTTTTTTCTAAACGGGAAGCACTTCAACTCGGACGGCGAACTCAAGGATGCTGTGAAGGGCTGGGTCTCGTCACGGCCTCAGAAATTCTGGGAACAAGGAATCCTTCGGCTCGTTAATCAATGGGATCGTTGTGCTCAGGCCTATGGTGTATACTTTGAATAAAGTCTTCATTGATACCCACAGTGTCATTTCGTACCTTTTCATTTGAACACCCCTTGTATTTTAAAACTTATTCATCTATCATTATTTTATTTTTAACATTTACTTTTAATAATCTAGCAATGATAATGTGCACAAAAATGTATATAATATCATTCATTGCATTTAAAACAATGAAGGGCTTTGTTTCTTATG
>JAPMOR010114658.1:0-52624 GCA_026543865.1 Argiope aurantia
AAAACAAGACACTGTGTAGAAACAAAATATCCTAGGTTAAAACAAGAAAATAAGTGCAGTTCCACCCAGATAATTAAGACCTCCTTTTAAGCCTTAAATATCTTCCTTATTCCCACCAAGATTCAGTCCACCTGCATCAATATTTTTTTCAATATTCCAAATCACGCCTTTCTCAAAGTTAATTAAACTGTTAGGTGAAATCCTTTACTTATTGTTCCGCATCTAACATACTCTGCTTTGTATAGTTGTATTGCAATGAAGCTTTTAACATATATTTTCTGTGTGTGCCCATTTTACTGACAATAAACTCTTTATTTTGTGTATTCGGGGGCATACTACCTTGTAAAAAAGAAAGAAAGTGATAGTGTTTTCGTACATAAAAATGCACGACTCAATAAATACTCAGACCGCTAACATGTTTAGACCATAACTTCTACATTGCTATATCTATGCAATTCGTAAACCCAGATCTTCATGTGTACGTGCATGCAGATTTAGAATTCAAATGATAAAACTAAACTTCCACTCAAATTATCCACCTAGTTTCTTGAGTTGTTATTTTCATAAAAGAATGGACAAATAAACATAAATGATCTCAAAATGGATTCTTAATGTTATTTTTTTATATATATATTTTCGTTACTTTATTTGGTTGACTGACTTTTAACAGAATCTCATAACTTTCAAAAGACCCTGTTCAAATAAATATTTTTTTTTTAATATTTATGTTATTTATTTTGGAATTTTTGTTAATCGCAAGGATAATTTTCCAAATGATATAATTTTAACAAGTTAAACTGAAATACTCTCAAGAATTCAAAACCTTTCGTCAAACTCAATCTGTTTACAATTTGTCCAAGAACACTTGGATAAATTGCCAAATAATTTAAAACTGACATCTAAAGTATGACAACTAATGTCTGAATTTACTTATGTCTAAAAGAACTAATATACTAACAGAGTTATATTTAAGTACTGAAAGTTACTAAATCTAAAGGTGAAATCTTTAGATTGTACATAATCTACTCAAGCTGTATATCATATTACACATTTGCAAGCATTTCATGAACAATAGATTGAATAGTAGTTGTGATACGCTGGCTTAACCTCTGTAAATTACTGAAAGGCATCTGATATAATGAATTTTTTCATAACTACTTATCAAAAAATCCAAGAAATTAATTTTGAAAATTGTCTGATATGACTACTAAGTGAAAGTTTTTTATTGAATAATCATCAAAAGATACATAGAGTCACCAATATGATTCTGAGAAATAACATTATTATGACAAACTTTTAGAGTCATGTTAATAATATGTAGCATCGAAGAAACACCGTTACTCCAAATTATTCTTTGACACAATATTGTAATGTATCCAAGAAATTTCGAACACCCAGTATATATGCAACAATGGAATAAAGATTATATTCTGAAATTATAAAAGAAACTGAAAGAAAATGCCAAACTATTCAGCAATAAAACAATTATCAGCATAATATACATCAATCAATTTGTTACAAAAAAACAGCTATTTATATAAATATCTATCTGAGTACACAATTAGCATTATACTTTATTTTACTTAAAAGTGGACTTTCAATCTGAAAACTAATACAGTCTTATAATAATAAGCAATTCGTGAGCATATAAAAATAACTTTTTTAAAGTTTTACAGAAGAATACCAATAATCTTGCTCATACACAGAAAGAAAAGCGAAATTTAGGAACATTATTTGTAGGCACTCCCTCCCTTAAAAGTTCTAAACTTACACATATTCCTCATTTGAATAATTGCATATTTTTACCTCACTTTTGAAAAGTTTCTGCATATTTTCAGAAATTCAATTTGTCCAGATATAGATTAACCATTAAATTGGAAGAAAGTTTTTATAGACTTGAAGGTTCAACCCATTAATAGTTTCAAATGCACCTCCGAATCCAATTAGCTGTTGAAAAGTTTCGCCAAGACATTTATGGAATGTTTAACAAAATTTCCTAGTCGACACATGGAATAGGATTCCTTCTGCAACTAACATGGGGTTTAGGAATTTCTTTTTGAATAGAGCTAATGCACTGCTAATGAAGCATGGATACTAGTTAATTAAAAGTTAGCGGTATGGTTTTAAAAGTTGCATAGCATATTTGGTGGCCTAAATGCTTGATATTAAGAAATATGACTAATCCCATAGAATCTACATTTCAATGTTTATTATTATTATTATTATTCTTTAAGATAAAAAGAAATAAAAATAATTCTTTTGCTTTGTCGCATGTTTCATTCTAATTGTAAGTATATGAGTATATGTAAAATAATTCTTTTTACAATACATTTGTGACAATTTATTCTGTAATTATTCTACTTTTAAGGATAATAAACTAAGAAAGGAATCGTAATTTGTCGTTCTAATTTTTAAAATGTTTTGACAGCCAAGTTTCTTATTAATCCCAGTGATTACAAATATATGCCTTAATGCGGCAGTAGATTTAGATGTTAGTAAAATAAATAAATAAATAAATAAAAATGAAACATATTTCATTTTTAAAATTGCATCACCAAAAGTTTAACAACCTATCATTTGTATGTTTGTATGTATTTATTTAAAGAGTACACATGAGTAAGCATGTTTTTAATGATTTTTTTTTATCTTCAAAAAGGTGTTATTTTCATATTTAAATAACCTTTAAATGGTCATGGTACCTTAAGAGATAAATAAAAGAAATCTATAATAAATATTCCTGTTGAACATTTAAATAAAACAGACTGTGCATTTTAGATTTCGAATTATTTTAAATAGATAAGACTGTTTATTTCAGAAAAGCACGATATTCTTGTGATTATTGAATATGTACAAATAAAAATATGTTTTAAATAGATAATGTTTGAATGGAATTTTAATACAACATTCATTTTCTTTCGAAATGAATTTTTGAAGGACAAAAAGAAAAAAAAATGTGAAACAATTTAAAATTAATTTACTTAACTACTTAAAATATTTAAAGTTATATTTTTAATATATATCTAGTAATAAAAACCAAGTTAATAGGAAAAATCAAAATTAAAACAATTAAAAAAAGAATCCGGCCTGAAAACTTTCTCAAGGCTTGATATATATAATTATGCTTGATATATATAATTATAGGAATTGATATATATAATTATAGGAATTATAGGAATGATATATATATTCCTATAATTATATATATCAAGGCTTGATATATATAATTATAGGAATGCAGACTAAACAGTCCAAATTATCGATTCCTCGTGACCCGAAAATCCCCTGAAATTAGGCCTAAGAGATATATCATTTTAACAGAAAAGAAAAACTCGAAACAATAAATTAGAAGAATACGTCCACTAATAAGCAAAAATACAATAACAAAAAATAACCATATAATAACACTCAAACCAGTTATGCAAACAAAAAAGAAAAAACATACCAGCAGCAGGCAAATTTTTTAAAAAAGTTTTCCAGTTGTGTTTAACCGCGCTCTAAACTTCCAAGCTAACGCATTCAAGGTAAAAAATATAATAGAGGGTCTCATACACTTATATCTGATGATGATGTCGTGTCCAAGTTACCTCGGAAAGGGGGGGGGGGTAGTAGCTTCTGAGGGTAAAGGACCCTGAGCACCCGAGGGCAGAAGTCTGACTTCTAGCTCATATGAAGATGACACTCACACATTCGCTTGCACAACCCTTTTTTGCAAGGGGGTACATTCACACACCTCACAGATAGAAAACAGATGAAGAACAGCCATGCCCGAACCGGGATTCGAACCTAGGACGCCCAGATCACGGGAAAGATGCACTACCCCTATGCCTGGACGCCGGCCACATTTATCTCTGATACGCAGATAATAGCTGTAATGTTTAACATACCTTGAAGTTCTATTTTTATAACTGAAAGTAGGGAATTTAACTTAACATCTTGTTTTGTTTTTGATGATGCTTCTTACGTATTTGAATAAAGTATCATTTGAAATGATTTTAGAAAATAATCAATGCATAACTGAAACGAACAAATTATTGTCTTTCTTAAAGATTCTTGGTTTGCAATTCTGACGCAATGTAATTTTGAGAAAGTTTTGAAAAATAGACAGTGTTTCTAAAAACTTTAAATATTAAAACTTTCTGTCATTCTAATTCCTTTATATTTATAGAATATGTTATGATCATAACTATAATTTGTTTCAATGTAATTAAAAATAATAAAGCTAAAAATATTTCTTTTTCCAACTAATTTTCAATAGTTTTTTTTAGTTATTTCTTTTAGTTTTTTTAGTTAATTTTTGTTTCCTTGCAATAATGCATGAATCATTTTTGAGTAGGTTTATTTTTCTAATTTCTTGCTATTTAACATTTCAAAATGATCAAATTACCTTCTAAAAGAATGACAGCGTATTGAAAATTACCTGAGGCAAATCAATCATTTCTATTGCAAACTTATTTTTGAATATATCTTATAGATACGATTATTTGATTAGTACTGAATGTCATTAAAATTGTTCGAACGAAAGGTTGTTTTTTGCAATCCTTCCAACTGTTTAACAAATGCTAAAATATTATTTCATTAAAAATTTTATCATCAATATTATGCTTCTCAATTAGTTTGAAATGAATATATGGTCATTGAATAATTTTAAAGCGTATAATTCAATCGACAAATTTTAAAATTGTACTTAATCAAAAAATATTCTGGAAAAAAAAGCGCTTTCTATTTTTCTTTAAGTACTATAATATCAAATATCAGATTATTTAAAGGAAAGAGTATCAGAAATGATTTATTTCCCAGAAGAAAAGGTTAACAAATGGAAGTCATTCAGTTCTCGCCTAAGAAATAAAAACCTATATTTTTTTAATTATATTAAAACAATGTTCAAATTCATTGGTAAAATATTTCAATTTAAGTTTTGAATGCACGTAAGCCGATCAGCGAGCTAACTATCAAGAATAATTTTTTAATAAAAGGTTTTAATTCCATATTGCAAACAATTTTGAAGTGTGCATTTTGGTCTTTGTTTATGTCAACATAGTTTTTATGACATAAGAATCTGTCAGTAATGTTCAGTAATTCTGTTTACATTTAAGAAGCAAAGGCGTACATATTTTAATCATGCTGAAATAATTTTGAAAGGCATGAACAAAATATTCCCATTTCGGTTCTTAATGTTTTCTTAACCCATTAAAAATTAGAATAATTTTTCTAAAATGAGTTTTTATACCATACTGCAGCGACATAATTTTTTTCTTTCTTTACATCAGCTTCATGAATTTGGATGCCTCAAGGGTTAAGGCGTTGTCCAAACTTATCTAATCCGGAAATAGAAACTGTTCTATAAACATAACTTATTTCCATCCCCCCTCCACCATTACAGAATAAAACCCCTAAAATCGACACGAGCAACGTGGGTTGAATATTTGTTCTTCCAAGATGCCTCGTGTTAAAAGTTATTCGAAGTCAGGAAATAGTTATTTCTACATCGTTCCCAACATCAACAAGCGTGAGAAATACTTCAGGCGACCCAAGGTTCTTAAAAGAATTCCAATAAGCTTCGAATCCATGTTGTCCGTCAACATAACAGGGAAAGAAAAAAAGTGGGTGGGAGAGAAAATCGATGTTCTTTTTTTTTTCCATTAAAGGATACTGGATTAGTCAGTTATGGTCTAATCGGCTCACACTAACATTCATTTTCGAAACGATAATTATATACTATAATACAAAAATACTATATATATAATAATACAATTTTATATATATATATATATATATATACAGGGTGATCAAGAAATAACAGGATACATTTCGGAGTCCTATAGCGTGTTAGTTACTGGACGAAATATAACAAAATTTGGTCACCATACACATTAACATATGCGGTTTTGATTTATCAAAAGACAAACAAAAAAAACAAGCACTAAAAACGCCGATAGGGAAAATCCTGGCGCTGCAAGTGCATAATATGTGGAAAAAAACACCATAATTGCCAAAGGAAAAAGTAAATAGTAACACACCAAATACCAATGAAAAAGTTTATTATAACAACTTACAAATGTGGCTCGAGGTGACCACCAACTTGATGTTCCAATAATTGCATGCGCTACACGCGGATTCTGATGGGATTTGCAGCATATTGGCATTTATTCGTCTTACATGTAACGTTATTTGAACTTTTAAAGTAGGAATATCAGGAACATGTGCTTGATACACAACGCATTTCAAGTGAACCAGAACGGCCTCACAACCAGAAATTGCAAAGATTCAGATCAGTTTCATCAGTTAATGAGTGTTACGTTATACGGATAAAATTTCAGGATCTTGCGCAATATCTTCTGCATTGTCGAGAGCGGGATATCTGTTTTTCGTGATATTGAACGTGCACTGCTGGTACCCCGCTTAGTAACTCTCGCCTGATCCATAACGGCAGTTGCAACTTTTTCAACTTGTTCACGCTTGATAGCTTTACGTCCTCGGTCAGGTTGCACACCAAGAATTCCTGTTGTTTCAAATCTTTCAACCATTCTTCGTAAGTTAGTTAAGGTCACAGGCCTCTACGTAATTGTTTCAACAACCGGTATTCACGAAGAGCAGCAGTGGTATTTTTATCTCGCTGATAAAACATCTTCACTAATAAGGCACATTCATGAAGTGGCAAAGTCATCTACGGGCGAATTCTTGCACAATGACTTAAATCCCAGCAACCCTTCCTTTTATCCTCGATATCGTGTCACAAAGTACTCATATAAGCAAATTACATAATAAAGTTTTCGATCGCAGGGCCAGGATTTTCCCTATTGGCGTTTTTGCTACTATTTTTTTCTTGATAAATCGAAACTGCATACTTTAATGTGTATGGTGACCAAATTTTGTTATATTTCGTCCTGTATACAACATGCTACAGGGTTCCGAAAATGTCCTGTTATTTCTTGATAACCCTGTATGTAAATACATTTTTATAATATATTATAAAAATATTTAATACAAAAATATATATACAATAATACATTGTTATGATATACATTATAAAATATTTAATACAAAAATACTACATATATAATAATACGATTTTATAATATACACTATAAAATAATATAAAAATACTATATATATAATAATACATTTTTATAATATATATTATAAAATATTTAATACAAAAGTACTATATATAATAATGCATTTTTATAGTATAAACCATAAAATTATTTAATACAAAAATACTGTATTTACAATAATACATTTTATATACATATAATATATTTATATAAATATATATAATTTTACATATGCATTTTTATATATATAGTATATATATAATTTTTAATATAGTATATTTTATTTAGTATTTAGTATAATATATTTGTATTATACATAATGATACATTTTTTGTATTATTATTTATATATTAATTATAACAAGAAGCAATAAAACCTAATTCACGTATATTGAAAATCTGCTATAACCATTTCTTTTGCCCATTTAAATTTTAGCAACAAAATTTATAAGAACAAAAATTTCACCAAATCCTTTAACACTATAGTCTTTAATATCATATTTAAAAATAAATTATCATGATATTTCGTCATGAGCAGCATTTTTTATTAGAGAATTTAAGTAATCACTTTCTGACAGTCAAAGAATTTAATATTTTCATTCATTAAAATTGAATATCTGGATGATTCCGCATGCACAATAACCAATTCGATCTCCATATATTAACTATTATATTCGATCTATTTATATTAATTGATCTATTTTAACTATTTCGATGCATCTATAAAATATCTAAATCGTTAAACAACAGTTTCAGTCCAATTTCCCATATAAGTATTTTTTTTTATCATTTTCACAAACATAATATGTAGTATGAAGTTTATTATATGGTGTAGTTTCCTGCTGATTTTATAATCCTTACTGTAGACAGTTTTAGAATACTCTATATAAAAATATATGCAAAACATGTTTCTCAAACTTTATTTTCTAGATTCTAGACTTCCAGTAATTTTTAAAGCATTAGCAAGAAACCATAGAGAATGGAACTAAAAAAAAGAATTAAAATTAAAAATATATATATATATATGTTTAAAAATCGATTCCAAAGTACTTTCTCTCTTCTGCCATTAAAAGCTCTTTACTTTAAAAAGACATTACTTATGGCAGAAAAAGGATATAGACTAGTTAGAGCAAGAATTTTTAAATAATTCAAGTTTCACAAATTTTTATGCGACAGAAAATTTTACATTTTTAAATTATTTTTTGACAGCAGTCTAAGCCTTTAATATAATGTAATTGAATATGACTTACTTGTAACATTTATTATTTGATATACGCTTGAAAAGTAAACTTTAAAAAGTACAAGAACTTTCATATTTTCAATAGTTTTTCATTACCCAATACGTTTCCTCCAAAATTCTACACTATATATAAGCATTTTATTAAAGTTTAATTCTAAAGAAAAAATATATTTATAAATTTATTCAAGGTGTCCGGACGCATTAATTTTAAATTTATATAAAACTAATCATTCTTGTCTATTTCCTGTTGGGTCACAGTGACTTGTGGCAGGAGCAGAGGGTCTCGAAATCCGCATTCTACCAAATAATCGCCATGTACGCGAGTCTAGTGAACATTAAATCCATTAGGGTCGAGCATCCGCCCTTTTGAGTGGTGAGAAAATTTAGAAATGGTTGGCAGCTCGGTTTTCGTCTTCGTCGTCTGGCCTTGATACGATATCAGTATTAAAAGATAGGTAGCGTTTTTTAAATCAGGACTTTAATATTTCGAAACTAAACCACTTCATTGTGCTATGCACTATTTTAATTCTATTGTCATTCTATATGGATGCAACGTCCTTCAACTATGATATTTGTTGGAATTCGTAACATATAAAGAAAAAATTAAAATCAACAAAAATACGTGGAAAGCCGGGACATTCCTGAATCTTCGTTAAATGGCATCCTGCATGAGTCTATGAAGAGAGAGATTTTGAAGATATAGAGAGTTTTAAGAAATTAATTTCTATTTAAAATAAAATGTACTCCAAAATACCGTTTTAAAATATTCAACTATGACAACCGATATAGAGAAATTCTCGTGTTGAGTAACACTATTTCTTAAAAAGAAATGTTATAATATCTGGTCATTCAAACTATAACAATAAAAATAAATAATAATGTATCTGTATTTCGGAATTAAATCTTCAAATGTTTCCGGCTCTATTCCAACTTTTTGCAGAGCATAATTATATATATCAAGCCTTGAATAATTGAATATATATATATATATTGTTCCAAACCTGCAATTCGGCTTCCCAGCATAGTTTGTTCCATCATCGGAAAGATTGTTTTAAAGTCATCGGTATTGGACGGAGTCTGGGTGTCGCATCGGAGGTCCCAGAGCTTCGCGACGAATTTGGAGACTTTGGCGCCAAAATAGATTATATCCGAAACATCGAGAGTTTTCCCGATCCGTCCATTAGGAACCGAGATACGCCGAGAACGTTCCTGATTGGTTGAGAGGCTTCTAGCCCCGCCTTCTGAGATCTATAAAAGGAGGCAGTCTGTGCTGCCAGAGTAGGCGTAGTCGGAATCGACGGTAGAGAGTAGTCGGAATTCACGGTGGAGAGTAGTCGGAATCGACGGTGAGGAGTAGTCAGAGTAGAGTAGTCGGAATCGACGACGGAGAGGAGTAGTCAGAGTAGAGTAGTCGGAATCGACGACGGAGAGGAGTCGGAATCGACGGTGAAGAATTGGTCCTCCAGGGATTAGCAGAGTAGCGACGGAGTCAAGCTAGTGCTGAACTAAGCTGTGCGCTACTGTCTGCAGTAGAGTTGTGTTGTGTGTGCTGCTGTTCCACGTCTCGCGGCGGAAGATAATTGTCTTCTCTGTGCTGTATATAGTTATCGTCTTTGTGCTGTCCTGTGTGTCTTCGTGTAAATAAACGTCGTTGTTTCTTTTTCTACTGCCGCCTCCTGATTGAGCGTTCTCCACACCATATAACTTCCACTATCCAAACGAACTGCAGAAATTTCGTAACTATATTATATATATATATATACTCTGTGAGACTCATGCAATGCTTAGTTGCCCAATTCCTCATTAAAAATCCAATCAAAGCTTCTAATAAGGCTTATCTGATTTTTTTTTCTATTTAAAGTTTAAACTACACCCTAATTTCTCTTTTGCATTCACAAAGTGAAAATTTTTAAACTTAATAGTGCGCAAAAAATTACCGATGTCTGCGTTTCGATTTCGTAATTACGCTTATATGTATTACACATGTTTTTTGTATTTTACAGAGAAAATAATACATGTATTTTTTTATTTGATAATTATATTTCTCTTCAAAGGTTTAATATGCTTATTTTTTTATCACAGTATTTATTTCATCATTAATTGAATTTTAATTTTATTATTTTGTATTATTTAGTATTCAAATGAATTTTCTATGAAGTGCATTCCCCATATAAATAAAAACATAAAAGTCAACAATTATTTTTAAAAATTACCGAATTATTTTTCCGAAAGACAATGATCAATAAGAAGATATCTTAGATATCTTAAATCTCCAATTCCGGACTATTTACTTCATTAGAAGATTCAAACCTTCTTCGTTTTAATTTTGACTTCTTATTCCTCGTACTGCTGATGAGTTTCCATGGTTACTGATGCTTCAGGCGAGCCAAGACAATGCCTTCTGTTTTTAAAATACTTCGGTGACAGTAGTTTCAACATAGAAGTTAAATTATCTGACAGAAATACTGATTTGAAAGTAATGGACTTCACAGCGACTGTTTTGTTAAGACTTCTTTTTTGTTTATCATTATCATCACTATAACGAAACTATTTGTATATCAAGAATAGATTGCACAAATTGAGAGTCGCAATTAAAATTTCAAGGAAATATACTTCCCAAACATGCCCAATTGAGCTTCATTACATGAAATGTTCTAGTCAAATCTTGCATCTTCAGAAGATTATTATTAAGAAACCGAAGGCAAAAATTATGTCTTATTCTTTATAAATATAACATTATTTTTTATTCTATTTGTGTATGTTATTATTTATGTTATTTATTAGCTTACAACGTTTTTTTTATTTATGTTATCAAACATTAATGTCAATTAACTTACGACAGTAAATCATCGTGCATAACTTCAATAATATTTTTTTGTGTAAAAAATTGCATTTGACCCAATAACATAAACAAACGGTACATATATATCATATAATAATAACAAAGCAAATATAAATATTTTATAAAATTACGGTTTACGCAAAATAAAAAAATACGTTATGAAATAAACGTTCTTAATTTGCATGCATCAACGTTATAAAAATGATGTGAATATATCAGTGATATGAGGATGCCATAAAAATATAAAATTCTTAATACATATTATGTATTGCATAATATGTATTCTTACATATTATGTATTGATACATTCAAAACCGATGAATATATTGGTAAGATTGGTAAAGATTGGTAAAAATACGATATTCATAAATTAGATAGAATCAAGTTCCTTTTATTAGGGACATGGCTTATTAATTGTAAAATCCTTACCAATATTTATTTCAAACAACTTAAGAGAATGAAAGTTTCATCTCTATTTGTAATAAAGGTGAGTCTATGTTAATGAGAGTTGGCGTTTTACAGTCACTCGATTGCCCTAAAGCTACTAGCCCAATGATGTCATGGAAGTGGTCTCCATTAGAAACACTTATATATACATTGAACAAAGCATATTACAGACTATTAAAATAGGATGGTTTTAATATCTGAGAATTTGACGAAATCATGGACATGATATTTTATCTAAACGATTTAAATGAAATTAAATATTACCAATATCTCTAGTGAAACAGCTGGTCGTAAAAGGCAACATCTTAAAATATAAGCTCAAATACGAAATTTGGAACAATGGAAATATTTGTGTTGGTATTAATAAAAATATTAATCGTAGAATGCACACTACAAATTCAAGTACAAATCACCCTATAAGAAGTATTTTTTTTCATTTGTTAAATGCAAATGTGACGCTAATTTATATGATGCTTGCAGCCTTGATTATTGAGGTATAAAAAAACAGGAAGCATGTAAAAATCAAAAATACAATGTTACATTCCTAACGAATTATCTCTCAAATTTTGAGAATATTATATGATGGAATTTTAATAAATATTTTTTTTTATTTCGACCTAATTATGCTTTTCTTCAAATCATTTAATAAATTCCTTTTTCAATGACAATTACTGCTTTGTGAAACTTATGAAAATCAAAATAAAGGAATCTGTCAATCAATATATTTTGTTGATTTATGAAATTTTTATTATTTTTGAAATTATGAAATTATTGTCCGTTTTTAAAAAAAAATCGTCGCACCTACAGTCATTAGAAACAATACTGTCAAATCAATCAATTGTTGACTGTTCTTTATGAACATTATTTCATTCCTATTTTCGGTTTCATTCCTATTTTCGGCTAGTACTCTCAATTTCGTACATATAAGAACAAAAGGATTTTAGTAAGTTTCAAATGTACATATATACAAATATCTTGTTTTCTTCATGATAAAGCTCTAAACTACATTTGATTATATGTAATTCCCAAGCTAAACAAAAGAAAGGGGCTCCGATTTATCTAATCTTCCCTGCAGCACATGCACTAGATGTCAATAAAACGCTGAAACATCAGTATTCGCTTTGGCTGCGACCTATTTCGTATCGACAGCTATTTGTCCTTAAGACCATAACACGTTTACGAGGCGAAATCCAATGCAACAACTTCACAAACGTGACGCACACTATTAATGACAAGAAAGATATTAACGGTGGAGATGATCCTTTGTTCAGTAATTTGCAATTAATTTGATGCATTCAGATGCATTTAACTGAATAAAATTTTGCAAACTGATTGCTAAAGTTTTAATGATGGAATCTGAAGGTTAAGAGATTTTTCCAATCTTTTAGCTACTCAAAAGCTTTTGGGAAAATATTAAGATTTTTCGTTTAGATTTTTTTATAAAAATATGATTGATCTTTTGTTTGTAATTAGATATAAGGTTTTTGTGTATAGACTTTGCTTAGACAACTTGCATTCTTGAGGTAAAAGACCAATTACGTTATAAAGTCGATTTTTGTTTAAAAAAATATCGATTCTTTTATTCAATATTTTTTATTTCCAACACTTTAAAATAGTTTGAATTTCGCTTTTATGTTCATTTGCTGAGAAATTATCATTTTTCAACCATTTATATCAACTATTTAAAAGGTTTTGGAAAATTACTAAGATTTTCCATTTAGTTTGTTAAAAAAAATATGGTAGATATTTTTTGTAATTAAACGTAAAGTTTTTGTGTATGAGTTTGCTTAATCAGTTTACATTCTTGAGGCAGGTAATTATCTACGTCATAAGGTCGATTTTTGTTGAAAATATCGATTTTTTATTGAATATTTTTAGTTTGTGAGCTATATAAAATCGTTGAATTCCGTTTCTATGTTCATTCTTTGAGAAAACATCATTTTTTGTTTGCACATATATTGTGGTTTAATCTATAATACATTTTTAAACGCTAGCCTAGAAAATCTAATTTTGTGAAAATTTTGTTACGAAGCCATTCATAAATTAAAACCTAACTCATACTTTTTCCGAAATTTGTATAATTTTTCAATATCTACTGCAGTTCCTAAGCTTCAGAACTGCATATCTATTTCAAAAGATTTTAAAATTCTTTCTCAGTTTAGGAACTAGGTAATATATATATATATATATATATATATATATATATATTTGTTGTCTACAAAATTTCATAGAGATGATTCGATAAGATCGATACTTTTCTCTGTAGCCAAAAATAACCCATTTTTAATAAATTTTGAAAATACTTTTTGCATTTCATCTAGAAAGTTTTGTTTCATAAGCGTTTATTTTATCAATTTTATGCGAAGTATTAAAATTAATTATTTTATAAAATGTTTTTTTTTAAATATCCTCTCGAACTTCCCTTAAAGTTATTATATTGTTTCAGTAATGTAGACTTAGATTAATATTCGTCTTTTGATATACTCTTATATTATTTTCGTATTTTTACGTAACCTGCGAAGATAATAAATTGAATCTTTCTTTAACTTTCATTAGTTGAAGAAAATTATGTGATTAAATGCTTGATAAAACATTAAAATGTTTGAATAAATTCACAGTTGCAATGAAATATATTATTGAAAATTGAGCAAAAAGAGCAATGTTAAATCTTACTTAACTTCAAGTTCATTAATTAAAATTTAAAATAAATTATTAACAGACGACCATTCCCAGCCTCGAAATAAATTGTTGCAACAATCTCCCAGATATATTTTTGCATCATATTTAGTAGCTGTACATGAAATGGTTTGGCCTGTACAATTCCAAAACACAAGCATGCTCCTTTATTATTTATAGAACCAGTTATACCAATTTATCCATTTAATACAGTGTTGGAATGATTTAATAGTTAAAAGTTTTCGATGAGAAAACATGATTAATTGAGTATTACCCTTTTATAGTGGGTTGGCCTTTAATTAAGGAAATGAAGAAGAACGCAGGGGGGGGTTACATGTATTTCAAAATTTATGACAATTTACTGATTTCTAAACGTATATATATTTTGTAAATTTTACTAAAAAATATATGATTTTAATAACTTAATATATCATAATATAAAATTTAATGCAATATTGATTGTCTAAATATAAAGTGAGAATAATACGTTCATAATTTTTCATAATTTTTCGGAATTTGTCAGTGTTAACTTGCAAAATATTTATGAAATTCATATACACCTAGATTAATTTAAATAGGAATTTAAATCGAATCGCATTCCTATTTCCGTCATTCCTATTTCATAAAGTACCTAACAGTAAATTTGTACTCTTATCAGTTACGTTAATCTTAAATTATGCTATATTTGAGACATTATCCTTACTAATAATAACGCTAATTGTGAGTGTGTTTGCGCTCTGCAGGTCAGACCGCTTGACCTACATCTATTATATTTGGCACATATGAAACTTGGAGTGAAATCTTCTGAACGTTTAATTTGATTTAATTAAAACTTCAAAAAAATTATTAAATTTAATTTTGACGTTTTTTCGTGATAAGTTTAGAAAATATTTTAAAATTAAAACAATTGTTTTCTAAATTAAACCGATTTAATATTCGGACCAAATGTTTCATTAATTTCACAAATATTTAAAATATCTTTTCATCGAACTCCCAACAATCAATTTCACTTTTGATTGATATTCAAATCGTTTTCACTATTTCATCAAACTTTTAATTCCGTTTTTTTCATTTCATAGTTGGCAGGCAAAATGACTTTGCTTAACATCTGTATAGTTTGCAAGACGGGGTAAAAAAGTGAGGTTACAATACCGCAAGAAAAATGAGACGCACATTTAAATTTTAATAGTGCTATGATGTTACGGAGCTGGTAATCATTAGAAAGTTTCATGTAGACAATAAACAAAATTTAAATAAGGCAATTAAAGTAACACGGCTTTGAAGCTTGGCGTTTTGGCGGAATTATGGACAAAAATTTTAAATACAATTAAATATACCGAAAATTATGGCCGAACTAGCTGGTGGCTTGTATTACATTATAATTTACTATTCATGCTTCGATTTTTCCTTAATCAAATGCAATTATTAAACATTTTATTAAAAATGAAACTATAAAAATGCAAATTTTGTGTAAATATCCAAACCTGATTTACGGCAAGAATCATCTGGTATATAAAAGTTAAATTAAACGTTTTGCAAAGATAATACTTTGAGTCGCCTAGTTGTTTTGCAATTTTGTCTTCTTGATCAACATATAATTATCATATTTTGCCAGTACTAAATAAAGCGCCTACAATTTTTATTTACGTCATTAACAGTTTTTTTTTCTTTTTTGAATATTAGCAAGGGAGCAATAAACATAAAATATTTATAGCACAAGTTCCCCATAAAAAAGTCATTACTTTACTACAGCATAAACCTAATTATAATAACAATGGAATTAAGCTTGTTTGTGTACTTAAATAATTGTTTTTTAACTTCAATACAATAGCTGCACATTTTTCTTCATTATACTGTTGACAAAAACCTTTCCAAAGAATATTGGTCACCATGATGAAAGAGGTTTTAGTTAAAACACTAAAGTTTCCATTCAATTTTCTTAGGTAGAAAATAATATAAGAACAACATATTAAATTTCGGCAATGATTTCCCCTGCGGATTCAAAGAGATTAAACTTCTACAGTGATGCATATGATCATGTCTTGAAATTAGAAAAGCGAGCATGAAAAATTACCAGCATAGATTCTTTCTTTCAGTTCAGTAAAGGATTTGTTTGGGAATTTCTTCTATAAATTAAATTTGCCTCAAGTGGATTTTTTTATTCGACTTTTTTTAAAAATAAAACTTAAAGTGAATTTTCAATTTATTTTCAATAGAGAATAAAAATTACACAAGTTTATCTTTTCTTTAATTAAGTGGGACATTGACTAGTGTCGAAAGATAAAATGTAGTTTATAAGAGAATTTCAGCTTTTGATTATTACTTTTATCTTTTACCGTGTAAGAGATAAAAGTAATACAAGTTGATGCATGTAATTCATTAAGTTTGACGTGGATCTTAAGAATATGTTTATGATCTAAATTTTGGACTGTAAGAAAAAATTGTTTAGGGAGGCTTAAGAAATATATCCGAGTAGAATGCCCTCACTTCCACTTATTAGGGTTCAGTTTATTCATGTTTTGACAAAATGAGAAAGGTAATTTTTTTTAAATATTGATACATGAAAAATTAGTTTAAAATCCTTTTACTATGATTGAAACAAAGATATGAAACTGAATCAGAAGGTGCAATATTTTGAGTTAATATATAGTATTTTCTGAAAGATTGCTAATAAATATTGCAAAACAATTTCCGTCATTCTCATATTTTATTCTACTCCGGTACATTCTCTACCTTAATAATACAAAAATTATATCAGTCTATTTAGCGGCACGGTGGCCTGGTGGTAAGGTCTCGGCTTCGGAACCGGAGGGTTTCAGGTTCGAGACCCGACTCCACTGAAGAACCATCGTGTAAGGGGGTCTATTGCATGTTAAATCCGTCAAGACCAAACGTCCTCCCGCTGGTGTGCTTGGTGTAGAGAGGGGGGTGCCAACTCATGTGTCATCCTCGTCATCTGACCGTGGTTCAAAATTACGAGGTCTGTCCCAAAATAGCCCTAGTGTTGCTTTAAAACGAGACGTTAATATAATTAAACCAAACCAAACTACATCAGTCTATTAATAGAAAGGATAAATTGCCATTTCAAGGAATGAAATTCTGATAATTTATTCTCGTATAAATTAGTCACTTTTATTAGCTAACTAACTAACTATTAATTATTTATATAATCCATAGCGGAATTAATGGATTATATAAATAATTAAATATGTTATGTAACTATGTCATTATAGCTTCCTCAGCAACAGATTCTTAAATTATAAATTTCGATACACATATAATTCGAACTATTTTAGAAGTCAAACATTGTTCTAATCATTCATTCTTTTCATATTCTTTTTAAAAATATTCAATATATTATATATGCATCAAAGAAAAATGCATCTGGATTTTAAAATGGATGCACTTAAAAAAAATTCATGTTTACTCATGATGTTAAATCTTAATTGTAGGTACAACAAAATTTCAAATGTATATCTTATTCTGAAATCCAATTCAACATGAAAAAAAAGAAATCTTAATAAACATTATTTTAAACCTTAATTGTAGCTGCAGCAAAATATCAAAAACATACTTTAGACTGAAAACTGGCAATATTGAAAAATAAGTCAAATCTATATATTTTGATTAGCAATAATAGGAAAAAGACAAAGAAAAACTTCAATCGAAATAATGAAAATTATATGACTTTGAATTCAACAATTAAATATATTATTGTAAAATAAGCTTAAAACATGTTTAATTGATAAAAAAAATAAAAAGTAAAAGTAAAAAGTAAAAAATAATGTAATTTAATATTTTTTATATATTATGATGACTAAAATATCATTTTGTATTATAATATTTTCGATAGTTTCCATGGAAACACAACAAAATAAGACATTCCTATTGATTCGATATTTCAACACATTCTTCGGGAAAAATTGAAGAAATATAACCAATGTAGATACGATAATATATCCGTGAAAAGAATTGATTATATTTATTCAAATATTAAAAGAAAATGTCACGCAGTTCATATTTTCTTGCTAATGTATTCACAAAAATATAGAATTTTATTCGCTAAACATATCATTGTAGCAATAGCAATGAAAAATGCTTGTTAAAAGTAAGTAATTCAAAGAAAATTATAGCTTTCTTACTAGTTTTAAACTGAAGAAAAATATTATTCAACGTTATAAATATATTATTTTTTAAAATTGATTAAAATAGAATATTTCACATTAAATTTTATATTTAACACGTATTATTTCGAATTACCAGGATGTAATATCAATATAATGGAAATATGTTTTTAAAAATTAAAAATGTAGAAAAAATACCATTACTTATCTGTAGAAAATCTGTAAAATATAATGTAATAATTTTAGGTTTATTAGCAGAGATATTTCTTTGAGGAATAAAATTTCGACTATTAAGAATATTGCAATTACGGAAAAGTTTTCATTTTTGCTCAAAAATGATTTATCGTTTTGTATTGAAAGATTAAACGAAAAGTCTTTTATATTATTTTTAGAAATCTAACAAATGTAGCAAATGTTTTATTCATTTTTTTAAACTCTAAGGAATTGTAAGTTTTCAAATGAATCTAATTTTGAGGTTCGACACGGTAGATTTATTGAAAACGATGTTTAATTATGTGAAAATAAAAACAAAACTTGGAAACGCAATTAACAAAAACTGAACCAAAATGGCAAAAATTAATATTTATAGATACTAACACCATAAATAGACAGCAAATTGCTAATAAACGGTAAAGCGTATAGCTTCAAGCTCGCATTGTAAATACAAAACGAAATAATAATAATAATAATAATTTCCGTATGAATCGACGGACATGACGTTGCAAGGAATTTTTCAGAAGAATCTCGAAATCTCAGTTCCTAATAGAGATACTGCCACAATTCTTTAATTTTCCAGAACCATAATTCCTTAGTCAAATCACCAAATGGCCCATAAGTTTATCGTGAAGTTCATGGTTTAGTGAACTATCCATTCACCATGTTCTAAAGAATATTTTTAAATATGCAAAGAAATGATGGTTTTACAGATTTGTAAAGACACTCAATATGTTGATTATAAACTATTATTTCTATGAGCAGAAATCAATTTTAATTAAAATATTAGAAACAAAATTAAATTTATTATTAAGTGATTTTATTAATGATTTTACTATTAAATAAAAATGATAATGAAGAAAATTTTTGGTTTAAGGAAAATCAGAAAATAACTAAATGGCAAATTCATAATTCACTGATTTTAATTACTGATTATATAGTTAAAAGTCAGATAACTCCTATTAGTAGTAAGCAATATTTATCTAATTAGTAGCTTTCATATCCTGCGTCATATTTTATGCACCACTTTATTCAATTCTATTTTCCTTGAAGTGACCATAATCTAGTCAAAATTTAATTAGTCAGCAAGTCTTAACTCCATTATGTCTTTGGGTAAAGGTCATTTGCCAAATAGAGCCAATTTTGAGTTGCTTTTATAGTCTTCTAAGCGAAAATGTCTTCGCATTACATTGTCCATCCTTTGAATTGTCTGACCATTATTGAATTAAATGCTATCAAAATGACACAGGATTAGATACTTCAAAGATTATAACTTTAGCCCCTATTATTTCTAAGTAATATCATAATTTTCTGTAGCATGTTTTACAAGAAAAAAATTTGAATATGTTCATAAGATTTCAGGGTTGAAATTTATGAAAATTTTAAGTTACTAAATGAAGGATATTTTGCACATCGCTAACAATATTTTCAAAAATAATACAGATATAAAATAAAATGATTACAAATGCTGTCCAAAATTAAAGTATTTTCATCGTCTTAAAATCGAACAATTATTTTTAACAGTATAATAAAGATGACTAACTTTTAGTTAAATATCCTTATACTTAACGTTCTAAATTAAAATCAAATGCATATCGGTTGCTCAATTTCTTATAATAGTTTCTCAATATTTTTTTTGTGGTTTCTTAATTATATAATGTGCAACTTGCTAATTTATAAAGTTGATTTAATGCTTTATAACATGAACGTATTTGAAAATTTCGTATTATTTATCATTCGAATCCAGTTTTTAAAGATTGGGATAGAAATTAACTTATTTCTTAGTTCAATAGAAATTAATTTAGTAATATACTTCTTATTTCCAAAATTTTAAAAAATTTGTTTGTTAAATATTTAATCTGAGAGGTTTCTGCTTTATTCCTTCTCATCCTAAAAACACATATTTTTTCCTATATTCAAAGCACTTTTAGCCTTTAATTAATGTATTTTTGTTTCATAAGTGTTTTTCTCCATCTTTTTTATGCAAAATTTCGGAAATATAAGTATTTGTAACATCCCGAATGTAGTCACACACCATTAAAAGTTACCTAATGCTTGAAAAGTCTAAAAATAATATGAATGAGCACTAGAAGATTTTTATAATCACTAACAAAATCTAAAATTTATTTACTTTAATAATTATATACTTGAAGAATTGTATTTCGATCATAAAACGATCTTCATTACAGAAATTTACTTTCAGTCCTTAGATTACAAAAGAAAAAAAACCATGATAGATCTCTTATTTCTTATAAATAAATATGTTTTATCCAAATATTCTTTTTTCTTATATATTTTATTCCAAATAAATGTTCTTCAGTATTCAGCCAATGGGTGCAAAATCTTTGCAAAAGTAATACTTTGCTCTTTGGAAAAGAAATTAAAAAAATTAATAAGGATTTGTATAATCACGTTCATAATATTAACAATTTTATAGTTCTGAGTTTTAGGTTTATTAGATAACCACACACACAATTTATTAATTATTTCTGTCTCGAGTTCCATTATAATATTGAATTTCTCAACATCAGCAACAATTTTATATTCAATAAAAATGGAGACCTGGTGGTACAGGTCTCGGCTTCGGAACCCGAGGGTTTCAGGTTCGAGATCTGATTCCACCGAAGAACCGTCGTGTAAGGGGATCTGTTGCACGTTAAATCCGTCCTGACCAAACGTCCTCCCGCTGGTGTGGTGTGGAGAGGGGGGTGACAGCTCAGGTGTCGTCCTCGTCATCTGACAGCAGTTCAAAATTACGAGGTCCGTCCCAAAATAGCCCTAGTGTTGCTTCAAACGGGACGTTAATATAACTAAACCAAACCAAACCTCAATAAAAATGGACTCCACGTAATCAGATTTTAAATAGTGAATGCATAAGCTGGCTCTGTATGTTTGTCAAAAGTACACTTTCCAAATGAAACTTATATCTGATACCTTTTGTAGCCCCCTAATAGAAAGTAGCTCCTCATTACAATGCCGCATCTAAAGAGAATACAGGGGGAAGGGGGATCAGTAAATATTTGTAATATGTAACTAGAATTCAGGATTATATATCGGCTTTCTATAATTTCTATGTAATGACATACGACACTTGGTAAAGTTTACCAAGGAAGATTTTAACATTTTGAAGGGATTATAACATATCTCCTTTCACATTCACTATAGGTTATTCTGTACGAATTGAATAATTGCTGAGAGAATTAGAGTTTGGAAAATCGACTTCAATGCTTTATCATAACAAATGAGACTTATATACTACTTCCATTATTAGATATAATGAACTGAATCGAAGCTATATCAAATGTGTTCCATCTTAAACGTACAATGTACATCAGATATACTAAAGCACACTCATCGAAAAAATTATTTTAACTTGTTAATGTTTATGCTGAATAATTACTGAATTAGTATATGTGTAAACAGTTCAATTATTTATTTAATTTTTATTTTTCTATTTTCTAAATTTTACATAGAAATAAATATATAAATGACTAAAAAAATGGAATAAGGATTGAAGTCAGAAAAATCATCAGCTTTTAGAACATTCGAAATGAGGATAAGAAAGCATAGTTTATTCAGTAATTTAAGAGAAATAATATTATAATTTTATTAAAAATATATATCACATTTCATATTTTTTATCAGACATTACAAAAATTTCACGTTTTTCTGAAACTGAAATAATATTTAGTTGTTTTATTCATTTTTTCTTATTACATTAGTCTATTCCAGTTATTTCTTATTCCGATATATTAACGCACACTCATAAAAAAATTATTTTAACTTACAAATTTTTATCCTGAACAATTACTGAATGAGGATATATGGAAGCTATTTAATTTCTTTTTCATTTTGTTTTTTCTGTATTCTAAATTTTGCATAGCAAAAAATATTTGAGTATATAAAAAAACTGAATAAGGATTAAAGCCTCTAGAATATTCAGAATAAACATATAAAAGAACTTCTTAATAAATAATGATAAGAATATTATTATAATTTTTTAAAGACTCTATCAAATTTTTATAAAATTTCATGTTTTTCTGAAATTGAATATTTAGTAGTTTTATTCCTTTTTTTCTTATTGAATTCCGAAATAATTTGAATATACATTTAATAAAGTGAAGTTTACATATTAATTGAAACTTTAAATTCAATAACAGGCTATAGAAAAAGTTAATAGTTACTGCGATAGAAAGTAAACTAATTTTGCTATTTAAAGGAAGGAAGGTTAATAGAGAATATACTTTAATATATTGGCCCACTGAATAATTTTTTGTTGTTTCCATCCAGTCTTCCCTCATATGTAGTACACAATGATACCCTAAAGAATCCTCTCCAGAACTGCATTGTAAATAACATTTCAATATAAAATTCAATATTTTTTCGTAAGAAATTAACATAAGATAATTGAAATTTAAACAATTGGACATTAGGCTGTACGCCTCCCAAAAGATCCATTTAACACTTGATAACAGAAAACAACTTCAGATTACATATTCCCTTCCAATCGCGTATTAGTGGATCACATGTGATCAAAAATGGCATTTTGCAACCAAATTGAGCATTTCCAGGATTATAATTCGTGCTCTCCAGTAATGCAAAAGACATTGTTGCAAAGTTCACGAGAAAACTATTTGAATAATCTAGAGTATGTCCGCTGGGAGCATCGGTGGGGTGTAGTTTGATAAGAATGAATTCGATGCAAAGAGTTCATTCTTCTCAAAAGAAAAGGCAAATTAAGTGAATAATTAAATTATAACTGCGAATTTTAAACCATTTACTTTATTTTGTAGTATAATGTTTATAATCAGACTATCAATTTAAGAAAATAGTCGGGGATGTGTAAAATCGCGAATTTTTGTCTTTAAGATTACAAGGTTTTGATGAAGTGAAAATCCTTTTTGCTTTATTTCTATACTAGCCACTGTGTCTATAGCTGATTATTCTTTATGCATATAAGAAAAAGTAAAGACTAAGAAGAATATTCTTTTTATTTAACTCATAGTACGTTTCAAGCTAATTAATTATTACTCTAAAGAATTTGGATAAAAAAATATTTTTTTAGAGTCAGTGTTCAGTGTATGTAAGCAAACATTTCTTTGAATCCCATGCAACAATAGAATTGAAATCTGGATGAATATAATTGATCATGGAAGAATCATGGAGATTCTAGTCTCACAGCAACTTTTTAAGAGATTAAAATTTAACAAAATATTAGCAATTTCAAAAGAAGACACTTAGTTTTATCATTTAAAATTTGCATCCTTATCAAATTTCGAAACAAACCCATCGAAGAACTGACCCTCGGACAGTCTGTATTTTTACATGCACGTGAACGCAATTATTAAAAAAGTGTGATGAATTAAGTAAATGAAATTTGGCGTATTAGTAAAATTATAGCTTTTTGTCAAATTTTGTTTTCAATGGTAAAAATTAAAAAAAAAATGCTTCCAAAAGGCATACTGAAATGTTTTTGTGTATGAATACGTTCCCTTGAGGACAAGTAAAATTGCAAACTAATAGACTCACTAGTAAAGAATATTCGGAGATAGCATGTTGTTAAGAGCCCACAAGTGCCGGTTTTCTTTAATATACTACGAAGCAAACAACTCATACATGATATGCGGGATTCAAAAAATAAATATCTAAGCATTAATGGACTTCACGACCGATAATCAAATCGATAAATATCGACCCAAGGTCGATATCGTTATGTGGTGTTGCGGAGGGGGATAGCAATTTTATATCTATTTACGTATAAAGATGACTGCATGTGTGTACTTTTTGGTTACGTATAAAGATGACTGCATGTGTGTACTTTTTGGCATCGTAGAATCCATACCATTTGACATTGACATATAGCTACGAAATTCGGCTCGGATACACTTTCGAAACTAGTGATATGCACCTCGCACACATTAAAAAAATTATTACAATTTTATCTAAGAAATAAGCTAGATTTCCATGCTTTTTCTTGCTAAGTTTCGAAAATATTCTCGCACAAAAATAATAAGCCTAAGATGTGTCCTGTTTAATATCTGTATAACTTACAGGACGAATAAAAAAGTGATGTTAAATACAGTAATTTAGCGATGAACTGAATATAATAGTGCTATGATATCATGGGACTGGTCTCCAGTAGGAAATTTTATATATAAAATGAATAAAACATATGTAAGGCTGCTAAGATAACATGGTTTTAATGCTTGGCAATTTGGCGGAATCATGGACATCGATTAACTGAAATATTTAATTGAAACTAAATATATCCAATATCTCTGGCGAAGCAAATAGTCGCCAAAGACAACTTGAGAGAGAATATGAGAGAAAGTTTCGAAGAGAATACTTTCTCTTTAATTTTTATTTCATGCGTTTATGAATATAGCAAAGAATTTAATAATAACCGTTTGGTTTGGTAATCATTTTTTGGTGAGTATTTGATCTGCAAAACGATTTTAATAGCTTTTAAATTAAATAACCATTAATTTAAAAGTATGCTTAATAGAAAATAAGAAAGATATTGTTATTCTGAATTACAAATAATTTTATTTAATGCAACTTCTCAAACTTTAATTGTCAAACACTTCTCTTTTATTATTTAATTTCTTATTCTGAATATACTTAATAATGCATTCACTTTATAATAAACATTTTTATATTTTCTGAGATAATTTATACGAAATATCATTAATATATATGAGGTGCAAGTTATTTAAAATTCATTTTACTTCGATAGTATGCAACTTTTATTTATGAAATTCAAATTTCAGCTATGATAATTATTGGAGGCTTTCTCTTTTTGTTGTTTCTTTATCTTTTTTGTTGTTGCTACATTGAAATCAAATTCTGATTTTAATCAGGTAAATGAATAATTCAAAGGCTAATAAATATTTGATTACATCATATTAAATTCGCTTTTCAACGATTTACATGCTTCATCATTTTATTCATTTATCTGCATTCAAAATTGAATTTAGTATTTCTTGAAAATTGAACGCATATTGACGATTGTCTGCTGCAAATATCAACAACAGCTCAAATTCTTAAATCATATGGGATTGATGGTATAGAAATTTCTTTTTAATTTATGCTTATATAAGAAATTAATATATCTAGTTACAAGCTGTTTAAAACTAGTTTTTAAATATTCTATTACTAATGCATTATTCATAATATAAAATGAACTTGTTATAGAAATGTCATTAATTATTTTTAATGAAGTAGTTAATACCCTAGTGGTTTATTTATGTATATTATTTTACTGCAGAAAAGGTAATACGATTTTTTGTAACGTTTTGCAGAAAAAAACATTATTATTATTTTTTTTTAAATCGATAAGTATGTTGATTTGTTAAACAACAAAAATTGTAATTCATGTTTCTCGAAAACGTAAACAACTCGGCTATAACCGCAAGAATAATTATACAGGTTGATGAGAAAGGACAGAAATATAATTTCTTGTATACACATGATGATCAAGGCCCTTTTTCCAGTTAGCAAATTCCAATCTATACCATATACCATTAAAAGCACAGTGAGCTCTACAGCAATAATTATCTGTAAAGTTGAGAGAGATATTGGCGATTAAAATTATGAATTTTCAGTGATTTGAAAAAAGAGTTCATTCTAAATTGAAAAATGTATCTTCTAGTATTTCTCCTCCCTCGATTGCGTATCTTAGATATTTTTATTATTTTTATTTTTTCTTCTTTACTTCGCAGTGAAAATTTCACTTTGTCGTTGCTTAACGCGAAAACAATTGTGTGATAATACCGGAGAAAACATTTTTAATTTTATGGCGACCCTTTTTTAAAGTCACAGAAAGTTCATAATTTTAATCCAAATATATCTATTATTTTAAAAGTAACTAAAAGTAACTTTTTTTTTAATGTTTTTACTATGGTATAGAGCCCATTTTTTTTTAAATTTCACTTTTGAGTCGATTTTTATTTTTTTTAGTCATTTTTTGTAATTTTCTTATTTTGTTGTAAAGGGCACTGTTACTTGTCTCAATAAAGTCAACGCAGTCATTTTACTATAGAACACGCTATTATCCTGACTATACGCCATTTTCAATTCGAATGTCTTACAAAATCATCTGTATAGTTCAAATGCATTAAATGTATTTTTTTAAATATAATAAAAGATTAAATAAATAAAGCATTAAATAGATAAAGCAATATAAAAAACGATTTTTTTCAAACTTTTTAAAAGCCAATACACGCAAATCGTGCCTTGTTTTATTAAGGTATGGCAAATAAATTAGGAACTTCAACTATTTAACAAAAAGGGTATAAAACATTATCTGATATTCATTTTATTTGTATCACTACTGGGCATACTTTGTCTTACAGATTTCGTTAATCTGAATGAAGAAGTTAATAGATACTTTGAAAATCAATAATAACAGAAATTAAAGGAATATCAAGAAGTGTATGATAGGGAATTTTCTTATATAAAAAACTGGATACGCATACAGAAGAGCAATTCAAGTTCGGAAATGTGCAACGATAAAAAAAAATGTAATTTTTCAAAATTGGCATTCCGACACAAAAAAGTAAATATTTACTTAAAGACTCTTTAATAATACCTTCTCTTGACAATTAGCTCTTCAGAATCAGTTGAAAAGGTCAGAAATTGTGTTATTAGTCATTTTGTGGGCCACTTTACACGATATCTATGATTTGCGTTACATAAAAATAGACTCATAGTTTTGCCAGCCGAACTTAGGTAGCACAGTTCATCAGTTGAAAAGAAAAATTTATTAGAGGAATCGGTCCGATAATTTTCATTTTGCAGTTCATCCAAAAATGGACGGTGCAAACGAAAAGTAAACCACTTTCGAAGAATGGGGCTATTATTTAGATCATTATTACTAGGGATGAACATGCACATTTCCACATCGCTTAAAATGGATCTTTAATTCTCCCAGTAGTGAAAGGCCCCAAACGTCCTTCAAAGAAACTATGATGGACGCCCGAGATTGCTTAGATATCATTAAAAAATTCCCCCATCTTTCGTTAAGTATGATTGATCGAATACTCGAGGCGTATACTTTGTTCATCAGAGATGTTCGCCCAGATGGATTCGGATGGGGCAGGGACATTTTCTGAAAACACTCAATGGATGCTCGAGAATATATATTTTTTAATGGTCATCAGTTAATCGATGTAATTTTTCAAATAAACCCCTCAAGAACATTAACTGTCATTGTGATTTTGAGGAGGGATTGCAAGAGTTTCTGAGGAGAAGCGAAAGAGAGGGTTAATAAATCAATGAAATAAAAGTAAGAATTTGTAGTCCGCTTCGCTTCAGCAATTCAAAATGAGCTCATTTTAATGTAATGATAATTTCAGGCGAAATCGAGCTATCGAGATATACAAAATGCCCCAATTTAAACTTAATACACATTCCTTAATAGGAACATACAACAAATAAATCTTATTCCATAGCCTATTCATTCTAGCCGATGATTTGATGTCCATGCCTAAAGCTGCCACATTCCTTTCCATGCGAAGAACCCTATTTACTTTACAACACTTTGTACTATATTTCTGAGGTATACTAATACCCTATTTTAGACTCAATATACATTCCTTAATAGCAAACTACTGCAAATAAATTTTATCCCACAACATCTTTTCAGACTTGGTTAAACAAAGAGCTCAATTCAAAGGATAGATATGCCTGGAGCTAAGGTGATGTCGACATCAAACCCAAACAAAATGGCAGGCCTTATGACATCTGAACTAATTGAGGAAGAAACGAAAGAAAACAGGCTTAAGTTGTGAAAAGAGTTTCTGGTTGCTTGTTTTACTGGCAAAGACAGAATGAGAAAAGCATGTCTGTCTGAAGGCGAAGGTAGAAAGTTTCTATCATGTGCCTTTAAGGTAGAAACGTCTCGAATGGTATGCTATTTTTTGATTTAGGACAAAAAATAAAGCGTTTTCTACTTTATTTCGTTCGGTGAAAATTCTGTGGCACTGTTTTCCTATCTTAATGAAAAAAGAGATAATTCCAGTTTCATTAAGGATTCATAGTAAGATAGAGAGCTTTTACTCCCAATTAAGCAATTTCAGTTTCCTAAATAGTAGTTTCCCGAAAGAGTAATAATTGTAAGATTATGTAAAATTATTGTGTCGTAGTTTCACCTAGCAAAACATAACTGCAGAATCTATTATACTTTAGGAGCCTTTCAAATAGAAATATTGATGTAATTAAAAATTACATATTGATTTTTTTTTTCTGTTAATAGCTTAAAACTCATTCATGAAAGTATCTTATTTCAAATAAAATAAAATTCTGGTTATTTCATGAATGAAAAATAATTTTCTACCAAAATATTTTATTCCATATCCTTACAAATGAATTCTCTGAATAAACATCAGCTCTTAAGTTAATGATGGTAAACAAATTATTATAAATTTGAAGAATATTTCCTTTAAATTGTGAAAGCAAAATTTTATGACCGAATTTATTCTCTTTAGGATCGATACGTGTGACTTGTACAATAACAAAAATAATTGATGTATTTTTCCGAGAAACAACATTTCCAATTCCTAAATGTTCTTAAATTATTTCTGAATAAATTCGTAACTATTAGATTACCACTAAAGGAAAGCATTCCCATGGCAAATTCCTAACAAATAAACCATGAAAGCCTTTCTCGCAAATTGAGCCTAATTTACTTAACACGTCACTGAACATCACTTTTATACTTACTTAGCTTCGTTGTTAAGAGTGTTTATTCCACTGATATTTAGCTTAATCCTTAAAAGATAAAAACTACTTTATTAGTAACAATAATAAGTAGATAAAAACTAAAGTGTATCCTTTAATTGGTTGTAAATTATACATAACATAATATATTTTTGGCATGAGAAATGCATAAGCAGTTTTGACACTATAAAATAGATAATCACAAATTAATAAATGAAGATAATATAGTGACATATATAAATTGTTACCATTATACAATTAATAATATAAAATAATAAATTATATTACTCTCGATATTATCAAAACTTACTACATAATTTTTTTAAAAAAAATGTTGTTTTCTGAATTAAAAGAATTACCGACTGATAGAAAACAATTTTGAATAAGGAGATGTTACTAAAATAATTCACTATTCTTCAAAATGTCAAAATTGAAGGATCAAATGAAATATTTATGTGTATCAGGGTTAATATCTCAAGAGAATAGAGAAACCGTATACTTATTCGACGTTACCGATCCCCATATTAGTGATATCCCCGAACAGATGGGGCGATGCAGATTTACAAAGGAGTTGCGCCCTTCCCTGTTTAAGCAGCCTTGGTTTGATTCAATGACCGTCGGCGGGATAAAAAGGGACGAAAACTGAATTTGGAATCCGAAACTCTACGGCTGAAATAGTCGTATTCACCTCCACGGTTCCGTCAGGAGGTAAAGGATTTCACACCATAGTTTTAAAAGATGAAATAACGTTAAAAGGTTTCCTTACTTTGCAAGAACAACCAAATTCGAAAAATTTTACTGAGAGCATTCTTTAAACAGACACCTACCTAAAATAACCCAGTAACCCTTGTGTTCATACTCTCATTAGCAATAAAAGAAAAAGAAAAAGAAAAAAAAATTTAAATATTAAAAAAAAAATTGTACAGCAACAAAATGGTATAATCGAAGCGATTATTTTTTCTACTAACTTTTTTGATTTTTTTGTTGTTATAGTTTCGGCAGTTATAATGAAAAAAACGTCCGAAACTTCGTTTAATTTTTAATTAATTAAAATTCTATATTCAGTTATTTTAAAGGTGCACATTTCTGCTTTCCGAAGTATACCTGTAATTAATGTGGTATTCTAACCTAGAATCTAACAGTCTGTCCTTTAGAGTGTCAAAAAACACATACATTTTCTTTTATTATTAGTAGACATACATATGTAATCAACGATTCTATATGAACAACATAATTTAAATAATTAATGAGAACTTGATTTAAATTTATGGTAATAGATGAAGAACGGAACTATTTTCCTGAAATAGAAATATTTATTTTGCACCCATATGCTAAGCAGTGCATAATAAGTTGCAGAAACATATAATTCAACAAATATTTAAAATTATGATCACATTGAATTAACAGCCTAAATGTAAGTTAACAATCATTTTTATGAATTTTTTGATCCACCATTGCAAATTATATTTCAGTTTAGCTATATTAATGTATCTTTTTGAAGCAATACCAAGGCTGTTTTGGGATAGACCTCTTAATTTTGAACCGAAGTCAGATGACGAGAATGATGCCGGAACTGAGGAACCTAGTCAAAATTTCCTCTCCAAACCAGGAGGGGTGGGGACGAGGAGAGAGAGATCTTTAGTGCAGAAAATTTTTGTATGCACCATATTATTAGTAGAAGTCTTTCGTAGAATCACCACAGTGGTTAGTAGAGCCAAGTCTTTCGTAGAATCACCACAGTGGTTAGTAGAGCCAAGTCTTTCGTAGAATCACCACAGTGGTTAGTAGAGCCAATATCTTAAAAACAGGCCACTGCACCAAAATTACAAAACTGACCTTGGCAGCCCACTTATCTTGCAAATAAAAACTAAACATGTTTTATCATGTAACCAACAAATTATACAAAATAAAATATGTAAGCATTTTTTGGAGATCTTTGGGGACCTACACACATCATTTTCACCATTTTCTTTCACAATGGTATTTATTTTTAAAGACTTCAAATTAAAAAAAAACGCGTGTTTTTTTTTTCTTTTTTTGCTTTTATTATTTCGATAAACAGCAGATTCGATTTCCGTAGCAATTAATAATATAATAACCCTTATCTAATAATTAGATTTTACACATTTGAGGAAATCCTCCAACTGAATTATTTTCCACACATGTTAAAAACTTGCCTTAACTAAAAGTAATGTAAATAATTTTAACGCATACTTGTCCCTATTTAATGCAGTTAATTTCATGTTCCGAAAATTATGATTACAGTTTAATTTGTTCCCACTACGATGCAATTAACTGGATGCAGATTTCTAACGAAGATTACATCAGGAATTTCACAAGTTTGTTACGACGCGCTTGTAGCAAGCCGATTTGCCTATCAGAATAATAAATCACGGTGTAGTGAAAGCGTGTCGATTGCTCGTTGCAAACTTAATTGCTTTTGGGGTGTAAGTTGCACATGTTACCATTTAATGCGAAAATAAAGAAATTATTTCCCCAAAAAATCTGTTAAAATAAATAATTTAAATTTCCTCTTTAAACTATGATGTTTCTTCTTTAAACTATGATGCAATTATTTTTTTTAATTATCCCAAACATTGCTTAACTGTTATTTTTATTTGTTATTAGTAGCCTTTGACGACCAGATAGTTCTCTAGAGTTATGTATTATATTTAATTTCAGTTAAATCGTTTAGATAAAACTTCCATCATTTCACCAATTTCAGAGATGACAAAGCTGTCTTATTTTAACAGTTTTGCACATGTCTTTTTTTATTTTTTATATTATCAATTTAGCTTTATAGCAACGTTTATTTATTTAATTAATTTATTTATTTTGTTTGCTCTGCAAATTGCATAGATCTTAAAAATATTATTTCTTCTTTAGCTTTCAATAATAGAAGAAAAATTATGCGATCAAATATTTTATAAAACGATGAAAATGATTTCAATTTCATTCACAATAATTAATATATTGTTGCAAAGCATCCTTAAAAACCTGTTAAGTTAATTAAATTATAAGTTATATTTAAAAAATATCAAAATCTAGCTTTTTTGAGTTTATTTAAATTCTAATTAAAAACTTCAAAAAACGTGCTTTAGGTGCACATTTCGATTCCTCTAAAATATATCTGTGCCAAATTTGGAAGCTTTAGGTCAAATGACTTGAAGCTTACCTGTAAACCAGTTGGAGATAAATGTTACTTAGCTCTAATATTCAACTAAAATTTATTTAATAGAAATTATTATATTTAATAGAGTTTACATTATATATAATAGAATTTAAATTATATTAAAAAGAAAATTAATATTATATTTAATAGAAATGTAATTAAATAAATTGAAGAAAATAGCCGCAATTGCCATTTTTCTCCATTTCTGTTGTTGTTTTGTGACTTATGGCACTTTACAAATCCCCTGACAGTAATCTGTTAATGATTTAAGCCGAATTGGCGTCTCTTGTTTTTTTAGTAACGCCAACTAGGGCCAAGAGTATGACTTATCTACTTCATGCGTCGCATTCGCTTGCACAACCCCTTTTTACAGGAGAGGGGACATTCACACACCTAGCAGATAGGACACAGAAGGACAAATATGCGCGATTTCTTTAATTAATTATTGATTATTTACCCGATTAATTATTTCTTTCTTGCAAAATGGTAATATTTATTTAAAATCAAAATTTCGATAAAAACAATATGAATCCGCATAAAATTTATTCAGGTTACAAAAGACTTTATCACGTAAAAATATATTTAAATAGTGACTTTAATCAGTAAAATCTATTAGTACTGTTAATTTACATGGCTTTTATAAAAGAAAATTTTCTTTTGCACAATACACATTGTGTCAAATAATTTTTAAGATTTGGGCTAGATATCTGCCTGCAGCGGTATTTTCAATATAATCGCTTCAGCATGATAAATTTCTAATTATTTTTTCTAGAGTAAGCTAATACATATTTTTTTCATAGATTACGTAGAGATAGATTTCCTAGATTTTTCTTCGCAGTTATCAAAGAGCAAATATATTTTTCGTAAATTATATTTTCTTCGATTTTGTTTCCTTTATATATTTTGAAACTTAACTATATTCACTATAATTTTTTATATAAAAATGAAAAAAAATTATCTATTAATTCCAGCGGTAGGAGATAAAAGAATAATATATTAACCAAACTTAGTCTAGTTGACAAAAGTGATATTTTTTACCTTTCGTTTAAAAATTTCAATTTAAGTTTAAACCCTTATTTTTGGTAGTCTTAAGAAGATTTAGTGACATCAACTATTGTGTTAGTGAAAACATGAACGGAATTGAACGAAAATGAGTTGGAAAACTTTCTCCAGTGTTGCTCCCAAGAGCTATTTACAAAATAAACGGGAAATAGTTTACTTAATAAATTGCAAAACAACGACATGGTTTGCATATACTCCCAAGAACAAGACTAAGCATTAATTAGAATCCACAAGACAGATTACGGCAGCAAAATGTACCCTAGAACACATAGTTAGTACACGTACTACACTATTCCACCTTGTTCTAGGATCATGTAACTTGAGTGCGGACATTTTGCGATGGAAAACAGCCAAGAAGAATGAGGCGAAAAATCCATTAATAACAATCTCAGGAGAATATTCATAATTATTCCTTGTAAATAATCCCTTTCACTTAAAGCTGTGGAAGATGAGGTTGTTGACAACAGAACTTGCAAAATGAAATTGCCAATGTTAGAAGGAAATTAGTACTTATGATTTGAATATTTGGTTGCAGTGATAAAAGAAATAAGAGTTTAATTATGTTTTACAGAACAATACTACATATGCAGCAGAATTTTAGGAAATAAACATATTTTTTTATTTGATATCTATATATATATGTAAACATATTTGAGCAGCTGCGTGGCCTAATATAAGTAACTTCTGAAATTTTAAAAATAGATTTATTTCATTACGGGTGGCTGGCGTTTGTTTACATCGCGATACAAGATCAAAAGAGATTGAAATTTTTCCTTCAGTGCTTTTTACTATAAGATTCTGATAGGGATTTCTTTGACACGTGTAGACTTCGGAAATAGAAATTTAAGTATATTCAAAAGAATGTGGTAAGCATCAAGAATTTTTATCCCTCCACTGAGAGCGTGCGAATTTGCTGAATTCAGCAGTTTCATAGAGCGCGTGATTAAAAAGTGGGAAATGGATCAGGAAATGCGAGAACATTTTAGGTTACAAACCTGTAATTCTGCTTCCCAGCATAGTTGGTTCCACCATTAGAAAGATTGTTTTAGAGTCATCTGTATTGGACGAAGTCCGGGTGTCGCGTATTAGGTCCCAGAGCTTGGCGACAAACTTGGCTACCATTTACTGACTTGGCGATGAATTTGGCGACTTTGGCGCCAAAATAGATTATACCCAAAACATCGAGAATTTCCCCGATCCGTCCATTTGGAACCGAGATACGCCTCGAACGTTCCTGATTGGTTGAGAGGCTTCTAGCCCCGCCTTCTGAGACCTATAAAAGGAGGCAGTCTGTGCTGCCAGAGTAGTCGTAGTCGGAATCGACGGTGGAGAGTAGTCGTAATTCACGGTGAGGAGTAGGCAGAATAGAGTAGTCGGAATCGACGACTGAGAGGAGTCGGAATCGATGGTGAAGAACTGGTCCTCCAGGGATTAGCAGAGCAGCGATGGAGTCAAGCTAGTGCTGAACTAAGCTGTGCGCTACTGTCTGCAGTAGAGTTTTGTTGTGTGCTACTGTTTGCACGTCTCGCGGCTGAAGATAATTGTCTTCTCTGGGCTGTATATAGTTGTCGTCTTTGTGCTGACCTGTGTGTCTTCGTGTAAATAAACGTCCTTGTTTTTATTCTACTGCCGCCTGCGGATTGAGCGTTCTAGACACCATATATAACTTCCACTATCCAAACAAACCCGGAAATTTCGTAACAATATATATATATATATATATATATATTGAAAGTGAATCTCATAAATGAAAAGTAAAAAATAATTTCTTATTCTTCATGAGATTTAGCAACGACTAATTTAAATAAACAGGGATTTCGAGCCTTAGGAATAAAATTTAGTAAAATCTCGTTTTCATTTTCATTTCGAACATAGAACATTTTTTTAAAACATTGAATTTCTTTTTTTATTCAGTTTTTCATGTATGCATTCATTAAGTTTTTCCAATTTGCGCTTCGGATATTCAAACTAGAGAGTTTTCAGGGCTCTTATCCTTTTGATGATTTTACGAGCAAACAAAAAATATTTTGATATTTGGAGCTGAAATTCGTATTCATGAATTTTTCGAAAAGTTTATTTCCACGACGAAAGAAATTTAATTTTCGGCATCAGTGGATCATCGTGCAGGGTAGTTTTCATCCCTTCCAATAGAAAAAAATGGGATATTACAGCTTTCGGCTCTTCAATATTTTTTTTAAGAAATGCCGAAGCAAAATTATTCAAGGAAATTTTGTTGTCAGAATCATAGCGTATAAAAAAAATACATAAACGTGTTGTTTTGAGTGTTCAAATTGTCTCTTTGTATTGAAAAAAATTATTCGTCCGGAAATGGAAAAGAATGCGTAACTTTAAAAAGTGTTTTAGTTCTTTGCATATATAAAACGTTTTTCTCGTTTTCTCAAATAGTTATTCACAAAGAATATACTGATTAAGATAAGTTTCTTTTAATTCTTAATCAATGTAAGTTTTAGGAAGAATTTTTTGTTTAACATACTTATTCTAGTAAAAAAGTTTGTTTCATCAGGTGAAAAAGTTTTCTAGGAATTGTTTTGCGCATTAATAATAAAATAACCAAGACAATCCATCTCTACATAATTTTCATGGATAATATTTATTCTTTACAAATTTTTAAAACAATTTCTTGCAAAATTACTATACTAAGTAACTTTATAAGAATACATCTTTACATAATTAGAGATAATAATTGTTATGAATATATAATGTTTCTTCCCAGAGCAGTTAGTTCCATCTTAAGAAAGATAGTTAAACGGTCAGCTGTGATAGATGTTGAACTAATGAGAGATCAATGGCCTCATTCATAATGACAAACTTCGTGATTATTTAGCGATAAAATGGAAGATTCTAAAATAAACAAGAATTTCGGCGACAGAAAATTAAGAAGCTTAGTATGTCGATTTTTTTAGAACTTTCATCTCTTCCTTATGATCCTATCGTCATAAGGAAGCAGAATTCTTCTTCAGAAATTATAAAAAGGGAGACCAAGCGGGAATAAATTGAGAAGCGCAAGCGCAGAATCAGTTGAGCGAAGAGCCAGTATTGAATCTGTTGAGTGAAGCGCAAGCGAAGAAACAGTTGAACGAAGAGTAAACATTGAGTCAGCTTAGTGAAACTCAAGCGAGGAGTGAGAAATATTAAGTAATGTAAAGTATAAGTATTGAGAATATCCAGAATCTTGAAGTCAAATATTGACGCAGCATCCATTCGTGTGCTGAGTAGCTAGTCATATATTGGAGACAGTAGAGAATAGGCAATTGAGTACAACTAAAGAGAGGAGATAGCGGTGAATAGAAGACGTTTCAAAGGACGTGAATAGTTGCGTGAAATCTCTCTTCCTGTTAAGTTCTGTCTGCCCGCTTTGTGCTTCTAGGGTTTTTTACTACCGATTATCTACAAGTGCACAACTGTTTATAGTAGGTGTTGTTCTTGTATACGTCTAATATGAGTCTACAAGAGCAGTCTGTGTTGTCTTCTCCATTTTGAAATGTCTTTGTGTTGAATAAACGTCCTTATTTGTGACGGAGACTTTGATCTTTTTAATCATACACCCATTACATCGAACCCGTTGAATTTACAGATTTAGAAGATTTTTTTCATTGCATAATATTTTTAAGCAGCGTATATTCAATTCAGCGAATTGTTAACGTATCGCGAAAAAATATAGAAAGGGCATAACACGATGGGCTGAAGCATTGAAAAGTAAGAAACTAGAAAATTTCGGATGCTATTTTATCGTAGGTGTTGTGAAATGTTTCATATATCCTATCTGTAAAATTTTAAAAGTAACGTATTTATTTTGACGTGTTTAACAATTCTGCATATTTACATCTTTTTAGCAGTTTTATAACCATAATATTTTATATTTGTAATACTTTTATTTGGAAAAAGAGTGGGAACTTTTTTTCTCATTCGGATTCAAACAAATCTTAGTAAGAAATATTTGTTTTTTTAAGGGCTATAGTTATTATATCTATTAAAAGTCGAGCCTATTATGTTAAAAGCTGCATTTTTTTGTTCTTTTCATACTTACTGACCATATATATTGTTTGATATTAGATAGCATCATCATATCTGCAACTGATTATTATTATTTGTAAACATTTTGCATGAAATAAATTCATACAAAGAGCCTAAAAATATAAAATTATCTGAGTGCAGAATTCTGGCATTTGTTGCATATAATTTTAGGTTCTATTTTTTAATAAAAGTATGCTCTTCCAAAGCTATACAATGGTAAAAACGTAAGAGATCCAGTAAAGGATATGAATTAAATTTACCAAGAGAAATGCCTTGGATTGAAGTCACATAATAGCTTGTGTAGGATAAAACTGGAATATCGATATGATGAAAAAGGACTTCATCTAAATTTGCAAATTTATTTCTACTCCACAGCAGCAAGAATATATTTGATATATAGAGAAAATGTCACTCCTTCAAAGCGTGTTTTTTTTTTTTTTATCTAAACTCCCACGCTGCCCTTGTAAGGACTTTTCTCCTAGACAGGAGCAGTCTTTTAACAACTTATTAGTAAATAGCATATTATTTATATTAAACCTAGATAAGATATGGTAATACTTTTAAATGACAAGAATTTTTTTTATCTTTTTTGAGTCATAAAATTTATTTCTGAAAAAAGGTTTGAAATCTAACTTTTTATACTTTGGTTATCCAAATTCTATCACCCATATTTTGTGAAAAAAATTATACTTTAAATCATGCGACAGAAACATTCTAACCTCTTATGATCGAAATTGACCGAGTTATGAAGTTGTAACCTAAATAGGGGCCGTATTGCAAATTTATTTTAAGAAACAGTTTGAAAAAGTATCACAACGGTACATAATTTTAATTTGCAAAACATCCCTCAAGATTTGACTATCTGAATTCGAAGCTTTGATCCGAATTCGTCTAAAATAGTCATTTTCAGATTTCATAAATTGATCAGGTTTAGTTACAGAAGAATGGAATTTCTTTTATTTGAAATTTGACAATCTCAAGAATATTTTATTTAATATGATTGATAAGATCGAGGGATTGTATTAAAAGTTGAATTTGGTAACTTTTTGAGAGAAATTTAATAACTCAGACAACCTAAAATATCATTTTTATGCCTTTTAAAGCATTTTTTTTTCAAATGGAACTACATATCTCTAACAGCTTAGAAATTAGCTATTGGACACTAGTTATCTAAATATAAGAGTGGATACTAGTTATCTAAATATGGTTTATATTTGTTAGAAAAAGAGAAATAATAATCATTTCTATTAAAGTAATTTAGATCTAAAATAACTTCCTTTAAAAAATATCACATCATCTTTTTAAAAAAAGTTTGTAAATTGACTTCTAAATGTATAAAGTATTCAAATGGGAAAAAATGGGTTTCAAATATAATTTTAATATTTGATATTTCCAAAGACTGAGAGGTACTTGAAAGGTTTGACATTTGCCAGTAGGAATCAGTGGCAGGCAAATATTTACCATGTATGATAAGTAATGCCACATTTAAAGATAAAACGTCGTCTTTTATTTTAAACAAAACTCCATTACGCTAAAAAGGAAGATGGCCATTTTAGTCTTGGGACTAAGTTAGCGCCATTTCGAAAATCGAAATTGGAGTTGAGTATTTTTCTGCCTGATGCGATATACTTCTCTTTCCTTACTTAGACATATGTATGCACTTTATCTACAAACAAGAAAGACTTTTTTCATTTCTTCCAAGAGAAATAGGAATCTTATTTGTTTTGACAGCTATGCTAAGGAACTGCGGTTGGTAATGCTCCAATTTTTTTTTTTTCGTTTTTAAAAAAAAATACGTATTTTTCACTTGACAATGTCAGTAAATAAATAAGAGTAAGGAATCAGCTATCTGAGCAAGTACAATAAGCAGGATCGTATTTTCTCTAATAGTTTTCTTTAGATAACTATAAATAAGGAGTGTCTTTGAAAGTGAAAGTTAGTAGTGACAAGGATGCCACAATCGCAATTTCTATTTCAAACTCTCTAGAGACAACGCAATTCAAAAAATAAGTAATAACACTACTTATAATGCAAAATATATATATATATATATTTTAATATGGTAAAAATGTGATCAGTATATATGTTTTGTAATAAAGCTGCTGTTTCAAAAGTTTAGAAAATTTATTTTAGAAAAAAATTCTTTCCAAAACACTACAAAAAAGTGACTTTAAAAAAATTAAACTCACATACTGTCTACTTGATTCTACTGATTTTCCAAATCTTTATTCAAAAGTCATAAAATCCTTTTTGAATGGTATTTTTGATTCTGAATTCCATAAATATTTATCCATAACTAAGAAAATATTCCAACTTTTAAATTGTGATATGCATGCATAAATATGCTATCGTTGCAATAATTTCAATAATTCGTGAAAAGTATTCTATAAAAATGGCATTATATGTATAGACAATTTTATTTATATAGTTGTATACGTGCCTTAACAGAAACTGAATAGATAATATTGTTACTACAATCACTAGTTGTGTTAAGTTGAGAGTTCAGTAAGCTAGATGGCGGATAGAAACACATTATTTCATAAGAAAATATAAAAGGCAGGTAGAAGCAACTATGCAATAGCCCTTATTAATGCAATTAGAGAGCTTACTTCATTTTTGTCACTTCAAAGTGAGAATTGTACGTATTATCACATCTGTTTATATACTAACAAATTATAGAAATTTTAGTGAGTTTCTTTGAATCTCGGTTCCTAATAGACATATCATAAATACAGCATTCTCCATAACTATTTGTTTTCTCAAATTCTTCGAGTTTGGACATCAAAAGCAATAGTACAAATTAGTAAAAATTTATCAAGTTTTACGAATCATCAGGTTTAAATTTGACAACTTTCATAAACAAAAGATAAAAAATCTCCATCAAACAGAATTTCTTTTCCTGCTTTAACATATTTCCTTGCTTTGAGATATGCTGGATCTGATGGCTAGATTGATGATTGCTTTTTTTGTTTTAATTTCCTCTTCAATATCTTTCATTTAATTTCAGTTGTTTGGAAATATAGAATTTTTCATTGAATTTTTATCTGATGATTTTATCATGATGATTGAATTTTTATACAACTGTCTATTTTTAACGTATAAACAATATTTTAATATTTTCAGTATTTGCCAGTTATTCGATTATTATAATTAAATACTGTTCCCGTAGTAGTAATACTACATGGTAATAAATTTGAAAAAGAAATTGTCTCAGAATACCTAATATTTATTACAAAAAAAAAAGAGTGAACAGAGAAAGGATACGAAAGCTATTTACTTTTTTTATACTTATCCAAAAAAAAAAAAAAAACTCTGAAAAAAGTGTGTATTAAAATTCTTTATATTAAATTTATTAACTAATCTTAAAATAATTTTGTTTCCCAAATTTGGAACAAATGAAACCTAAAAAATACTGGTTAGATAATGGTACCATATAAGTAAATCTAAAAACCAGCAAAAGTTATTAAACATTTTGTAACCAAAAAAAGCAGGATAATTTGTCTTAAAGGAGATTATATAATATTGATATATTATGCGAAAGCGATTATGAATGCGAAAAAGTTTAACATTCTAAATCTAAATAACAATTTTATCATTAAATAATTTTTTAAACAGAACAAAATTATTTATATGAATTATTTATATTAAATTATTTTTATGTTTGTAAAAGAAATGGTACTTTATATACCGAGACAATTGTGAATAAAATAAGAACTTTTTCCTGCTAATAATGGCGTATTTTCTCATCTCTACTAGTGGAAAGCAAGACACTAGTCAAGAATCAACCATTTATGCTATGATTATCTTAATCTTTTTTGTATCATAACTGATAAGGGATAAATGCCACCGAAATTTTTTTTAAAAAAACGTGTCGGAAATCATTATTTGATAGAATACAAAATTAAAAAAAAATATTTAAAGCTGCCTTTCTTTTCTTTTTTTTTAATCTTTTCTTATTATTCCGATATAAGCATGGAAATTTTTTTGAAACACAGAAAAAAATTTGAAAGACTATCGAACCATTAAATCAAAAGAAGCATATTAAAATAAGCCTCAGTTTTTGACAAGCATAGACACAAAGTGTTTATCTGCCCCTCCCCTATGGCACATGGAAAAACACGCTGCGACTTCATACTCTGCGACTAAAGTTGAGTCTAAAGGCCCCTCTCGATGGAAGCACGTCGGTAAGGTAATAGCTACCTCACACCATTTTGTTGCCACCAGGGTAGTGAAAACCAACCATATCACCGGAAAGTTATCATTCCCATGCATGAGGTACCATCCTGTGGGAGAGAACACGATCACAAGAAAAATTTCCTGTTACAAATTTCTCGCTGTGCTTCGGATTTTGGTTCTCTATGATAGTCATCTTGCTATTCATAAGCACAATAAAAGCAGAAACGAAAATGACGAGGGCATAGTTAAAGTGCATGACATGAACAAAAAGTGAAAGCAAATCCTTTTTAAAACTACTTTACAAAACCGCTAACCGAACTCAAGATTGAAAACAGCTGTGGCAATTTTTAATGAAAAAAAAAAGAAAGGAAGGAAGAAATATTTTCTACAGTAGCTGTACATTAAAAGCGTCATCATATGCTACGCAGATATAATAGAGTCTTTTAACTCTAAAACAGCTTTTAATTAAATGCTCATAGGTACGAAACGCTTTCTTTTTATCACTTTTGAAACATTCCAGCCATAAAATATCGATATATTTTCTTGACGGCAAATCGATTACCAGCAGAATGTTTTTCAGTCACGTGTCATCATATCACCGAAGTCAATTAGCATTCTTGACAGACTCGTGCTCAAAGTTAAGTACTTTGGTTAAACTTTAATTAAACAGTGCATTAAAATATATCAAACCCTTCTCTTCATTGCTTCAGAAATAATTTACCTTTCAGAGAGATGTTCAAAAAATATAACCTTCTATAAAGTATTTTTTTTTAATTTCATCTTTTTTTTTTCTTTCAAACCCATTTTTTTTTTGAGATTGAAAGGACGTTTTAAAATAATTTTACTTAAAGCTCGTTTAATGATGCCAATCTATGTTTAATTGTTATAAATAAGAAATTCATTCTCTCATTTTTTAAAGCGTACATTTTTAAAGTATTTTTTTGTTTTGAAATTCCATTATAGACTTTTCTTTATTGTGCATTCTCACAAATTAATTTCATTAAATAGTAACAGATGGAACTTTTTTATCTGTAATAAGACATCATCTCTCAATAAATATATGTCTTTTACTATGATATTTATAAATTTTATAATTAATTCGTTATAATATCGATAGATTCATAAAATTTATACGTGAGACGCTAGAGTTGCATGACGAATGTAATTGAGCCAAGTCGCTTATCATCTAACTGCAATAATACTTCAATCAACGAAGATAATTATTTTATTTCCTGCAAAATTTCCAATGGTATTTTAAAATATATTGAAGTGATGTATTTTTGATTTGCATCTCGAACATAGATTGGCTCAAATTAGCTAGGAAAAAAAAAGAGCACAGAAGCTTGAATGCAGAGTTACTTGATGAGCACAATTGCGCCATGCCATCTAGCGTCTAACTGCCATTATACTTCTGTCGATGATGGAATTTCTTTTTCTTTCCAGCAAAATGTTCAAGGGTATTTTAAAATACATTTGAGTGGTGCATTGTTGATTTTCTTCTTGGATTGGTTTGCTTTAGCAGGCAGAAAAGCACAAAAACTTGAATGCAAAGTACTGATGTACATAAATTTGAAGATTTATATTTGATATGCAATGGCTTGAAGGTATGCCAAATATGTAAAACTTGTGCACATCAGGCTTACTGCAGTTCGCCAATGTACTTTATTTTGATTCCGTATGGTAATTTAGAATTTTATTGCTTTCTTTGACAGCTAAATTTGGCTTTTAGTTTAGTTTAGTTCTATTAACGTCCCGTTGTAAAGCAACACTAGGGCTATTTTGGGACGGACCTCGTAATTTTGAACCTCGGTCAGATGACGATGACGACACCTGAGCTGGCACCCCTCTCTCCATACCAGCAGGAGGACGTTTGGTCAGACGGATTTAACGTGCAACAGTCCCCCTTAGAGGATTGTTCTTCGGTGGAATCGGGTCACGAACCTGAAACCCTACGGCTCACAAGGCGAGACCTTACTACCAGGCCACCGCGCCCACTAAATTTGGCATAAATTTATAACATCAATTTATGCCTTATGCAATTATATAATGATTCAAAACAGATTTCTAATAGGTAATTTATACTAAACCATTCATTCTAAGGTACATGAAAAGTATGTTTTCTTTCCACATTTAATTGGTGAATTTAAGAAGTATGAAATTTAAAAGTAGAAAAGAATTCTCATGTGAAATATGAAAAACGTATCTGATGTATAATTGGCGAATTTTTCCTAATAATATTTATGATATTATTAGAAAAAAAATGTTAATATTTTTTAAATGTCTACATTTTTTCGAATAATCTTTTTTATAATAAAAAAAAAGATATTTCAATCGCACTTATTTTTATCCTGTATTATATGCATTATGATTATTTATTTGCATTAAATATTTCCTTTTTTAAATAATAGTTTATTCATAGTTTCATCATATAATATTTTAAATATCTTGAAAAATCGGTTTTAGTTCCATAAAATTGGTTTATAAATAAATGTTTTATTACTCTTTGAAATGCACTATTTTTAAAGGAACACCATAATTGTGTTTCTATTTTTCCCGCTCCAATTCAGAAACTGGCAATATTGCTATTTTTTTCCAATAAAACATCCATAATACTTAAGAATAGCTTATATAAAACACATTATGTCTAATCTTACAAAAAAACCCCGCAGCAAAAATGAAGTATATATGTAAGCCTCTGCATAAAAAGCAAGCTTATATTTGGTGACCACAGTTTTTTTTTCCTTTGTTGAAAGATTGACAAGAAATATTAAGATAAATCTCGTTCAACAAAAAAATTACTCTTTCAAGAGAATATTACTTTTTTACAGTAAACATTCGTAATGATAAGAACGTTTCATGAGAATGTGGAATGATAAGCAATATAAAATCAGCATTAAGTCGTTATAAATCCATATTTTCCTATTTGATCCGGATAGTAAAGGAGTTTCAACATTTTTTACACAGCGAATATACTGATTTCATTCTTGGAAAGAATAAATAACAAAAGATCTTGACTAAAAATGCATAATGGTGAAATTTAGGCTAATCATTTGCCATTCTCTAGTTATAATATTATTTGATAAACCATTATGATTTGGGAAATAAACATCATTGTATCATTATTGTGGGAATAATATCGACGAAGAGAGGGGTAAGGGTATTTAAATATTTGACGAAATGGTGAAAACATCACAGCTACAATGAACTATCGAGTTAAAACAGCAGCAGTGTTTTCTTTCACCATCTATATAATAAAGACACTATCTTTATTCCACTGCATCAAATTTTGGATATTTTGAAAGGCTGTGAATACTTTGCTTGACATTCACCGACAATACCTATGAAATATCGAACTTTGGCTTGATTTTTAAATTTTTACAAAACTTTTCATGTGATTTTTGGCGATATTTTTGGTCATTAATCCCTGATATTTAATAATTGGCACACCGATAGAAAATCAACCCCTTGAAGAAGTTGGCTCAAATGATAGATTCTATACTTTAAATGCTAAATTTTTATGATTAATTTTATCTATTTAGCTTTTTGCGTTTCATAGCTATAGTGTACACGGATAGGTAGACTTCTTCTGAATGGATTTCACTCAAAATTTTATAAGAATCTGGAAATTCGTGTAAATATCGCATATCAAATTCCATTAGTCTCATTCAAAGCTAATTTGAGTTATTTCTATCAAAGACAGGCACAATGTCACTGTTGTGTGTGTTCGATTTCAGGATTCCAAATTGTGGAGATTCGTCAAAATAAGGAGTACAAATTTTTTGACGACAACAATAATTTTCTCTATGTTTTGTGTGCGTTTTTTCGTGGAATCTATTAGCTAGTTATTTATGATAACATTCATGAAGCTTTATGTTCAGCTTTATGTTCACAATTCGAAGAATTATTTTTAATCATTATTAATGATTAATATTAAAGCTTCTTCGCTTTATTATTCATAAATTAGTTCTGTTTATTATGCATATGAGCATTCTTAAGTGTGTCAAAACTAATGATATAAAAAGATTTTTGGGATAGAAATGGTCGAAAAATCTAAGAAATTTATGGAAGATGGACACGAATTAAAAATACGAAAAAATTGTTAGATGAAGTCAAAAAATGGACAAAAATAATAAATGAAATCGCGTGACAGAAATAACAGCGGATCATTTAAAAATATTTTGAATAGAATGAAAGAAATTTTCTGCGATAGCTTAATTTCGAAATTTATTGCAGAAAGAAAAGTGTCATGAGTCACGTGATGCAGAAAGATACGAGAAATTATATTTTTCTTGTGCTTGCGTCGCCACAAATTACTCCGCATGGGAAGAAAATTACGTAATCTCATTTTTAATATTTATCTTTGCATTTCAATTTTCAAGTAAAATAAAGCATGAATCATTGTATTATTTTTGTAATTAAAATCAAATTACTCTCTTTGTTTAAACGCGATGAAACTACATTAAAAGATGAAAGTACAAATGCAAACATAATTTACTTGACAAATGCTTATGAAGAAAGAGAATCTATAATCATGATTCACTTTAAAGTGCATTTTCAATAGAAATTCTATTTTCAAGCATTATTGGAGAAAATGAAATAGAGACATAATGATGAAACTGTAACACCGTCTCAAATCAGTCATCATTATAAACCACTTTATTTGAAAGATGGAAGGATATTCTAAATTGAGATATAAGGCTGAATCCATATTATTGGTAAAATGCAAACATACTTTTAGAATTCTGGTAACTTGTGCTTATTTTACTTTATCGAGCCTATTCTTTACTCTTGTGACATTATAAATTAAGTCTCAAGAGTAAATTAATTAGAAAAAATTCATCGTGATTATTTTAATTCATAGCTTAGATTGTTTCAGGTGGGATTTTATCGACAACTGAGCAGTAAATTTTACGTTGAAGATGTGATTTCAAATACAATCATAACTATGTACATTTTACTACCAAAAACCAAAAAAACAGAAAAAAATAGTAAGATTTCAGATAAGAGAAGCTCAAATGTTTAGGGTTATATTTCTATTCTAATTTTATCTGAATTATTTATTTTACTATGGAACGGCTGAAAAAGTTACTAATAACTGATCTACTGAAAAAAAGTATATATATCTCATCTTGTTAAAAATCTATACATTTTGTAGTAAATTATATTTATTTAATGTTATTTCTTGAATTTTTAATTTATTTTATTTTTTCAAAACTTGTCATTGAGAAATTAAAATTCGCATGTACGGAAAAATTATATTTTGATGAAAATTAGGAATTGTTTGAAAGAAATTCCAAACGAACACTTGTTTCCAGTTGAGGCTGTAAATCAAAAATATAATCTTTCGCAACCTGAAATTTGCCACGAAATAATAATCCTTAAGTTTTGGTGTTTCATTCCTATATATGCACTTATTCCTTATTCCTATATGAATTCAAAACATTTAATATCAATCCGAAGAAAATTTCGAGTAATAATAAAAGAAAAAAAATATTTTCAGGGCTTATTAATGCAGATTTAGATACATAGCAAAATTAAGTACCACTAAAAATTCCGTTGCCGAATAATAATTTTATTTATAATTTTTTTAAATACTAAAGTATTTTACAAGAATATTTTTGAAAATAATCACACTCTTTAAAAGCTCTCATTTCTACCATTGTGCGAATAATTTATAAGGATTCGTTTATAAATATGCATTTACACACACAGAGAATATTCTCAGATCATTTTAAATCATTTATCACTAAATTATGATAAGAGTAAGTCAAATATTCATATTTATTAAAGAGATATTGATAAATTTTAACAAAAAAGTAGCTTCACAAAATAGATCTTGAGATGAATGAAAGAATAGCCATCAATCTTTCTAGGAAAAACTTATATTTTAATTCAATGCCTTAAACCAACGTTTATTTTAATAAATTCGTACACAAATATAGATATTTTACTTACGTAACTTTCTTATAGGGAGATCACATTGTGGAGATTCAAAACAGCAATATAATATATAGCATCACGAAACAGTTGCCAAACACCTCCTTCCTTCCAACTAAAAAGAAAACGAAAATAGTTTTATATCGAAAAGAGAAGAAATGGAAAATATTATTTTGTTGAATAATCATAATTCTAGAAACGAATTGTAACTTTTTCAATCATAGTTTCATTTCACTCAACTTTGTTGCTTTATAACAAATTATTACATGTAGTATGTTTTTATTATTTTTTGATAATCCGTTGGCTGGCACAGTTTATTCTATAAAGAACGAATCTTTCGCCAGAAAAAATCATAGCCATCTGGAAATAACCTAAATATTTGTTGGCGAATAATCAATGAAAAATCATTTATGTTCTTGAATATTTTATACATCTGAAAGTGGGATATTTTTTCTTTAATACAACCAGTATGGAAAATATTTTATTTTTTTGTGAATTTCGATATTAGTTAAAGCTTTGCATAATCATTTCTTTCCTTCGAGGATATTTCGACATTATAATATCCCCCGCCATATTACAGATAGTGTCGAAAATCACTTACATAAACTAGATTAGGTTAGTTTCAAACACACTTAGCGGAATTTTCAAATTCAATATTTTAAATCGTAAATTCCCCTGAGTTGTTCAGCAGCCTTAATATATATATATAAATAAAACACAAATTAAAAGACATTATTCTTTGCATCCTTCAGACGAAGACTTAAATACTTTTAGTATCTTGATTTAATTTGCTTAAAAGTATAATTAACCTATAACATTTTTATTTCCTCAGAATTATACAATTTTAATAGCAATGATAAACACAATTATACTTAATATAATAATTATATATATCATATATAATATTTTAAATAAAAATAGTCACTATTCAGGAATTTTGATTAAAGATTTCAAAAAAATTTTCGTTTTTCCATTTCAGATTATCATAGATATTTTCCTATTGCATTAATTATTTTTTTTAAAAAGATTGAAAAAAAATATCTAATAAAAAATTGGAAATATACTTTTTATTGCATGCTTGAAAAAAATCAAAAAAATCTTCTAAAATTAGATACTTTAGAGAAAATTCAGGAAAGTGTTTAATGCCCTCTAATTTTGATGTAAATAATGGATTCATTGCTTAGGAAGGGATAATCAAAGGGAGAGCAAAATCGTTTGCATGATTAGAGCTTCGACAGATTATCTACCGAAGGAGAGTGACACTAGGACGGTTTAATGGCATGGCAGTCCGCAAGTAAAGAAAGAAATCGCTGGCTTATATACCCGTAAGACAAAGTATAATTAAATTATAAATTGCGTTAATAAATCCTTTTTTATCGAAAATTAAACGAGCCAAAATTTTATTTGTAAGTAAAGAAAAAAGGTTCTTGCAATTGAATATATGATGCAAGATTTAGTACAAATAAGAAAGATGAATTTCTATTACCATAAATCAACAGGATTTCTTTTTTATTTTTATTTTAAAGTACTATATATCTCATTTTAAATGAGAAAGGAATAAGAAAATGGAATAATTGTAATGTGATAATCTTGAAGTTTACAAACTGGTACGATCAGAAAAGACAGATTCCTAAACTATCGTAATATGTGAGTATAAGTTCAATAATAATAGTAAAATTTTCATATTAATAAACTTAAAACAAAATTTTTATATTAAAAAATATTAAATTCATGCATCTTGAAAACATAAAAATAAATTATAATTTTGATTATAAAAAGTGTTAGATATAAAATTATTAAGTTTTAGATAGGAATTATTAAGTGTTAAGGTATAAGTAAAAATAAACTGAACAGGTGTGTAATGTGTTGTACACATTGAAATATAAAATTACATGAGATTCCAATGAAAGGAATTTTTACTTTACCTTCAGAAAGTTGAAAAAAATTTATTTTGAGATAAAGCAATAATTTATAGATGAGTTAATAATTATAATTTTAAAAATTATTCGTCTGAGGCTTAGACTTTTAAAACCTTATACATTATACGTTTACTTTACACATTATACGTTTCTTTAATCATGAAAGATTCCCTATTTTATGAGACTGGAATTGAGAATTCGATTCTTTTTACAAAACAAATATGCCCAAAACTGTTGATTCCTTTTTGGCACTGTAACCATTGTAACCGAATTCCATTGAAGCAAATCGTTGTTTTCATTTATGAATTATTGTGTTTACATGCAAGCGAAAGCATAGATGACCAACGGTCAACCCTGTGTCAGGTTTGATTTAAAATTTGATAAGAATCTTCATTTGAAAGACGATTCGTCTGGACCGAACGCCAGTTTTTGTTCTAAAAGATATGAGTATCCAGGTTTCTTAAAAGCTAAGTGTCAAAATTGCATTTTTATAAATGCATTGAAAGCACGCAAAATAATATCTTAAAATTGCCGTCTTGTTTTACATAGCCACGTCAGACATCGATTTTGAAATTTTTTAGTCAAGAAATTTGTAAAATTGTGTGTGCTCACGCTGGAATTAGTCACTCATTTTCTGGGGAGAAATCGTATCCTTTCTTCCTGAGGAGGATATAAATGATGAACATTCTAGAGGTTCATATGTTTTGAGTAAATATAGAACTTGAAAGGAAGTAATTTTCCAGAATTCTAATCCCTATCTCATTAGTGAAAGGATATAGAACAATCTTTGTACTTATCTTTTGCGATTTTCATGTGTCACATGTGACATTCTAAGCAAACTTTGATCTTTTAATTAAAATTCTCAAGAAACTTTTGACTTCGCAGATTAATTTGTTCTTGCGTAAAAAGTCAAAAAAAAAAATTCAAATTTCACCGATCGGTAAGAAATTAAACACACGACTTAAAGAGTTGTGTTTAGTTTAGTTTAGTTATATTAACGTCCCGTTTGAAGCAACGCTAGGGCTATTTTGGGAGGGACCTCATAATTTTGAACCACGGTCAGATGACGAGGACGACACTTGAGCTGGCACCCCCTCTCCACACCACACCACACCAGCGGGAGGACGTTTGGTCAGGACGGATTTAAGGTGCAACAGACCCCCTTACACGACGGTTCTTCGGTGGAATCGGGTCTCAAACCTGAAACCCTCCGGTTCCGAAGCCGAGACCTTACCACCAGGCCACCGCGGCCCATAAAGAGTTGTGATCATGACAGTTGTCAATGTTGCTGATAAATTTCGACCAGAAAATGGAATGATAAGGAAAGCGAGCTGAATCTAAATTGCTCAGATTTAGACATCATGGATCACCTAAACATCTTCGAAAAGTTAAGGAAACTCTAAATTTTCTTAAAGTTTATATAGTGGTAAAACCTCCACACAATAAGTCGTTGAATAAGACACAATAGAGACATAGATAATAAAGATAAGAAATACATAAAAGATACCACATAAAATTGAAACCTGTTGATTACAGGCTCATATTCACTACTCAACGACCCACATAAGCTGAAAATAAAACCCATGCCCCATCAGTTTGAAACCTATTTAAACTGAAAGGTATCCTATTTTTTACATAAAAATTAATATGTATATATGTATTCATTTAAGTGCTCAAGAAGCTGCAGCAATGAAACCTTATGATGATTCAGATCACAACCTGTCTAGGCGCTGCGGAATTTCAGACAATCCTGTAATTATCTGCCTCTGGAATCTATCTAAGATTAAGGAAGACCCAGACTGGAAAAATAACACTCTTTAAAAATTAAAATTCTTAACAACTTCATGAATGAGGACGCTGAAGGACTAATTCAGTGGAATGTTATTCAAGCATAGTTGCTCGAACCCTAGTGATAGAGCCAGTCCAAACTTCATCAACGTTTAATTCCTCAAAAAAAAAATTCAATTAAAACACTGCTATTCCTCAGAGTAAAAATGAAAATCCAAAGGAGGGTCTAGTATTTGTACTAAAAGAATACAACCTGCTCAACGGGGAGGAATGTGAGAAAAGGTACGGAACCAATTAAATGAAGTCAGATGCTTTTCCAAACCTAATCTGAGTAACCTCACGTACGTGATTATATTTTTACTTTATTATCATATTTGAAATATATGCGATCGCAGGATTTAAAAAATATATAATGGAATGCAGAAAAACACCGTGATGATGTTTAATGAAATGACTGAAGGGAAAAAATTTCATATATTTGTATGAAGTAAAATTATTCTTTTAATAAACATTTTCAACATGAGTTTCTTTATACACCTATTTCTTCAATGCATGCAAGAATAATAACGATTTTTGCATCAATCGTTATTATTCTTAGGAAGTCTTTAAACAATTATGCTTCCTATACATTGTTAAAAATGTATAGGAAGCACAATCACATCTGTTTGATGTGTTTTCAAAATAACAATTTCTCATATGGAACTACGAAGTTTTGAAAGTAATTAGGAAAACTCATTAAGTAAATCAATTGGTGATTTTATTTGTTTCCGTGTTTGGCTCAGAAAAAGGTAATTAATTCAAACATTAGGTGGAAGTCGAATAAGTGTCAGAAACTTTTCCAGAAAGTTCGGTCTACTTTGTAAAAAGTTATTATCATCAAATAAATTGCCAAAGCTAATAATTACTTCTAAACTATTACCACAAATAACATTTAAATATCAAATTCTATGAGTCTGAAACTAAAATGAGTGTAAGGATAATACAAAGAAATGTGGCTTAAAACTACTATTGGCTGGATCAATGAAAGAAAATATAAATGACAGTCATAAAATGAATGATTTGAAAAATATGTTTTTGATGAACATGTTAAGAATAGAATATGTTAAAGAATGCGCCAAAGAATGGTTGGAGATAATAATAAATGAAAGAAAAGAAGAAAATCACCTTGGACATAGACGCCAAGAAGAAATTAAAGAACATTGCTGAAAGGAAGAATATGA
>JAPMOR010114664.1:0-11502 GCA_026543865.1 Argiope aurantia
ATACCTTTTATATTTCATAATTTGAAATTGTAAACATAATTTATTCAATATAAAATAATTTGAGTTTCATGTTCTTTCCTATGAACAAACTGAAAACATCAGTCTCAATATTTATAAAAGTAATTACATAAGAAAAAAATATTATAATTTTATTAGTAAGCTTTAAAATATTAACTTATCTAAGAGTAATAATTATTTTTAGAAAGAAGTCACTGGGGGAACTATATTCATATGATTCAACATTCAATAATATTTAAATAATATGTAAAAAAGAACATATGTAATTTTTCAAAAACACTGCCATAGTCATTTGACAAAATGTATCCTTCGGATAAAAAAAGAGGGGCGGGGGAAGGATATGGGAAAGGAAAGAATAAAACGGCACCAAACGAATTAAAAAGCGATGTTAATTAATTATGCAAAAACAATAATTCCATTGAAAATTCTAATTAAAATTTTAATATAAGAAATAAAATTAGATAACTAAGAAAAATTGGAGAAAATAATTGAAAATAATATCTTCAAAAAAAATCAGAAGTTTTTAATAATTGATCGATTAGTGTAACATTTACTAAACAATGGTTTCGTCAACGTTATCGGCAGACATCACGACATGCGTAGAACGGTTGAAAATTGAACCGAAGCTGTTTATTTGGTACATTACACGTGACCGTGAATTGACCCCATTATCGTATCATTGAATTGCATATCATTGAAATTTATCGGAGCAGTGACTTCACTGGAAAGTGTGAAGTCGCCGCTCCACTTCATGAGAGTAATCTTGACTTTCCGATATTCGCATTTAATTATGCACTATTCCATACAAATCCTTTTTAATTGCTTGTGACTTGACTTTACATATACTCCGTTTACTGCTGGTGACATCTATTGGTGGAATATAAAACTAAAATAAACAATTTAAAGAAATAATATATATATTTAATTCAAATTTTTCAGAAAATGGTTTACTCCAATAAAGAAATTGAATAAATTGTTTTTTAAAAAAATAAAATTTAAGAAGTTAGCTGAAATAGATAAATTAATTCAATCACACGTTACTTAAATTAGTAAATTAAGTATTAATTACAATTAATACATTTTATATTTAATATTAAGTAATAATTTTTAATTAATAATATGATTGAAATAACAGATATTTCGAACAAATATTTAAAAATAACAATAGCAAAATTATTTGTTATTCAAAAAATTGTGGATTATGCATCACTAGTTAAGGCCTTATCACACGGACAAATACCGTCTACACTTTCGAATTTGACACTTTCTAGAAATCGCCCAGACCATGTCAACCTAAATGAGTACAATCAGAGCGCATCTTATAAAAGCATCAGGCGGATGTGAACTGTGCTGTGATTGGACTCCTAAAGGTTGACATGAGCTTGTCGATGCCTCCATTTATTGCTTATGTTTACATTACACTTTAAGATCCACATGCTAAGGTTTGCTCTGAGTATAATATATTCTGGTTATCATATAAGAATATTCTGGTTTCTTTTTAAATTCCTTTCTACTGAGTTTTAATAATGGCATATAATATGCTTTCTGAACAATGTTTATACATTCAGGATAATAGATGAGTATGGAAAAAAAAAACTTCCTTGTTATGTTTATTTAGGGCTAATACTTATTGCATACGTTTTATTTTCTTATTTACTCATGATAGCAAATTCGTGATAGTAAATATGTAGCAAGAAATTGTTATATGCTTTTTTATTCAGAAGTGAAAATTTATTACATATCTTTATCTTTTTGTTAACTAATTATGGACTCGCATGAATCTTTCTAATCAAGGCTGAATTAACTTTCGGAGCCTTCAAAAAATATTGTCTTATAATATTCCATCTTCCATGCTTACTATTTTCATCAATCGCCATGTGTTTTCTTTTAATGACTAATACTCTTTAACTGTGTATAAATATCATTCACTTTCTTTTGCTTTAAATTCTTTATTCTATTGAATTTACTTTTATGGTTAATTTCATTAGGAGAAATTAACTGTGTTTGTACTTTGCTAAATTAACAAAACAATTTTATACATACTGAATACAAAATAGGTAGACTGAATTAAAAGAAAGGTAGAAATTTTGTTTGAGTGAAAAAATAATGCAAGAAGCAATGAAAAACTAATAAACTTTTTGTATGATTCTTTCTTATGAAGTATAAGCAAAATGATATAGAAAAATCTTTTTATATGCAAGTTAATTTTTTATTGTGCATTTTACATTTTAAAATCAACTGAATAATCTGAACATGTATTTTCTCCCCTATGTTTAGATAATGTTGGAGAATTATTGGAGCAAGTGTCCTCAGTTGTCAGGAAATTTTTTATATCTCATTCTGAAAAGATATTCTCTAAATATTTTGCAATGATGCTCAAATGATTCTATATATAATTTTCTTTCATTTATTAAATAATTTTGAATTTCAATAATAAATAAAATACTAAAATGATATGTTTGAAGAAAAGCAAATAAGTATATTAACCACATGCTAACAATTAATTGCCAAGGATCATTGCTCATAAATTCTTTCATAATTAAATCTTGACTCTATTCATCAACAGCATGCAGTTAATATCTAATTACTTAATTTATATATGTAGTTTATTCAATAATTTGTAAATAAATTAATATTTTTTATATATTATGCAGTTCTACACTATAATTATATTTTATTTTATCGTAACATTATTTTGGATTTTTTTTTAAACAGCATCTTTTATTTTTTATGAATAACAAATATAAAAGTTATTTAAAGACTGTTTATAACATATATAGTTATTTGTCTTATAATAAAAATGTGAATACAGATCTTGAAAATGTTAATATTAAATTTTGAAATGGTTCTCAGGAAGAAAGATTGACAATACATGTATGTCAGTGACTATTTTAGCATATTTATCACATATATTTGGTAAATAAGATTCAGATTTATATGTAATTTTACAGTTATATTTTGTGTATAGTTTTACATGGTTAGTATGATTTTTAATAGCCAATCTAATCTTGCAAAATTTTCTATAATGATTATTATATCATACAGGTCCAAAGAAACTCACAGTTTGCATTATAGGAAACATCTAGTTCATCCCTACTTATTTTACACAAGTTCAAAAAGATTTTAGAATCGGTCAAATCAATAACTCAATTTGTTAATTGAGTTATCTTTGAGTCTTTAAAATAGCTCTGACTCAAATTTTATATGAATCTTTTCTGTTTTTAGATTAATTTTAAATATAATTATGTCTTACTTTTCAATAAATTCTAATTTTATTTTTGTATAGCATTGTGAGAAATAAAAAGCAATATTTATAATTTAGTTTTCCATTTTATTTTTAGCTGTTTTATGATAATTTTTACAATGCATTATTTCTGCTTGCTTCATCGAGTATAATGCATTGTAATCATGTCATTTTATAACAATTTTAATAAAAAATTTCTTTTATTGTTAAGTTGTGATGTTATGTTTGCATTTACTTTAACAACATTTATGTACTTTTTATTATCCTGTAGCTTTATTTATATATAATATTATTCAATCTAAATATCAATATTTAGTTTTGTTTACCTCCAATCATTCATAACAAATTTATTTATTATGCAAATTTCCTTCTAATTCAACAAAATATAATATATAATAGTTACCTGATTGTCAATGATTTTATAAAAAAGTCATCTTCTCTCTTTCGATTTTAAGCTAGAATACTAGATTTTGAGCCACTTATTTATTTTTCATTTGGTTTCTATAATATAATTTTGTCTGTGTTTTTTCAGTGATTATATTTCTGTTTTATAAATATCTCATGTTCAAAAAATGATACAATTTTGCAGTATTGATGTTTTATAATATTCAACTTGAAAGTATTGGATAAGAAAGTGGAAGATTTGCTAAGGAAGAAAATCCAGCTGGCAGCCATGGCAAACTAGATGATCTGTTCATCTGTGATAGCAGTTATTTTCATGCTTCACAGCTGTGATAGATCTTCTTGAATGGATATGGCAATAAATTATGCACAGGTATCTTAGTGTAATATTGATTTTCATATTGTATTAAGATATGTGATCCCCCTTCCCAAATAACTCTTTTAAAAAATTTTAAATAGTAGCATAATTATTAATACTTTTATGTGTATATTCAGTTTTGATATATTTACAATAGAAAATTCAAATGCTATTATTTCATTCTTTAAAACTAATTCAAAAAATGTCATTATGTAAATATTTTGAGCTACACCTACGAATTTAACTTTTTTTAGAAAAAATTTCTGTTTTTAAATTGAGATTATTTAATTTGTATTATATGGATTTTAAATGTATTTTTATTTCATATATAAAGTGATATTTTCAAAAAAATAGAATAAATGCCTTAATTCTGAGATGATTATAAATGCATTTTAACATTGAGTACTAAGAAAACGAATTTGAATATGAAATAATTATTCATATTTATTAGTTAATGAATATTAATTATTCTAGATAATTATTAATAATAAAATTAATATGACTTTGTAAAATTACTACTCAATATTTCGCTTTAATATTTAACTTAGCAAAAATTATGAGAAACACACAATTGAAATGCCTACCATAAGAAATTCATTTCATTCTACTTTTTAAAGTTATTAAATATGTATTGTAATATGAAACTATTTTTAATGCATTCTGGAAATTGGAACTCGAAAAATCTGTGCTACTGTTTTCTTAATTTTTATTATTAAATATAATTCACAATGAGAAAGTATAGCTTTTGAAAGATAAAAATATAAATACTGCTTACTGATACACGTTTCTCCCTTTGCTTTCCATGTAGAAGAACTTAAATGATTATCCTATTTTATAAAAGTAATCCTGAAATCGTAACTCAATTTCATGGTCATCTACTCCGATTAATTCCTCTCTCTTTCAATATGACTTTCCTGTTACTTTCTTTATTAATTTTCTTATCTTCTATTTTCTACGGATTAGGTACCACAGGGTAAAATTATTACTAAAATTTCGTCTTTCTCAGCTGATTATCTGTTTCTGTAGTTGAAGGGCTAAATTATTACTTTTAATATGAAAGGTGGTTAGTCACCGAAGGCGGTTAGTTCCTTTTAAGCTATAATAATATCTATTAGTCTTTTGTTTATTTAATGAAAAGGATTAATTTTGAATAATATTTACCTCAAACGTCGAATTCTGATGCTATAGTGTGCTTCTTCTTTTCTGCTTGAATCCAAGATGCCAATAATGAGGGGATTCCCCCCCCACCACTTTTCTATCGAAAATGTCATTGCAAAAGGCGAGTACCTCCATATTAAAAATGTCAGATCACTTAAATTGATAAGAATAATATTAATATATTTTTTCTAAATTAATAGAAACATTCAAAATTTAATAGGTTATAAATGGTGATTGAATATTTAAGTAAAGATTCTTTCATTTTTTTAATTTAGTTTTCTTCCGGATTGAAATCTAACGGAGATCCATACCGAATCTGTAATGCAAGTGGAAAAAGATCGTTTTTTTTTTTTTTTTTTTTCCCTAAAATAGTTGAGAACTGTTTGTGGAATAGTATGATTCAGTTGTTTCCGTTATTTATTCAAACTGATATTATCAAAGAAATATAGACAAAATTTTCGCAGTTTAAAATAAGAAAAGTGATATTTTTATATTTTTATGTCTTTCGATATCTGTTCTATGTTTGTTAAATTTTATTTTCAGATTTTTTTTTTTAGTATTATATTAAAAGTATAAATTTATTGCGACTTATTATGCACTTTTGTACCTCCTTCTAAAATTGAATTTAATTTTGTTTGTTATTTCAAATTAATATTTCTTTATCAGAAGATATGCTAGATTATAGAATATGCCATTCGAGTTCTTGAAAGCTGATATTGTTTATTTCAGTTCGAAGTTCAGAAAGGATATAAAAATTTCCCATAATAGTTATCTGTTTATAATAAAATTTATTATAATTCATAAAAGAATTGAGTGATTTATGAAGTCAAGACCATTTTTACTTACTAGTATAACGAAGTATGCAAAGAGTATTGTAATCGTCAAAAATCCAACTCGAGATTTTAACTAATTTCAATATCTTAGTTTTAATTAATTTCCTGAGTCCATAAAGCACAGTTTGGGAACTATGTCTGTTCATAATTCTGTGAATACAATAACTCAAAAGCGTCTTTAGCAAGACAAATTGAAATTTGGTTGCATGTTATTTCAACAAATTTGATGATTTCTATCAAATCCATTGATGTGAAGTCTGTCTATTTGGCTATTCGAATACAAACGAATATGATAGACAGCAAATAGCTATACGAATAAAATCGGTATACAAATTTAACATTTAAATTAGATACTTATCGAATTTTGAATTAAATCCGTCAAAGAGTTGAGTGTTAGTTAGTCCGTTGGTATCAAAACACAACGACTTTGGTAAATGAAATTTAACATATGATAGTGATATTCAAAATGCATTCTGCGTTGAATTTTGATTTCAGTTGGTTGAAAAAAAGGGCATTCGCAATACATATTTGGTTTTCTTCACCGTACTGTGAAGCACAAAACTCATATGCCATTGTGTAAAAATAAAAATATGTGCATTTGTGGCATTGACGGTATTGTCCAATGCCCATGATTTTATTTGGGGAGGCAGGTGATGCCTTTATTACAGAGTGTACTCGAAAGTTATACTTATTCATTACTTTTGTACATTTTTTTTCGTATTTCGAATATTCAATTGTACATAATTAGACTGATTTTATATAGAAGAAACACATCATTCGAAATAATAAATCTACTTTGAGCAATGAATTGCTTTGCGGTTTTTCAACAACGACTTTGCTTTTTCTTTCAGCCTAAGAATTTTATTCAAGTGTATTTAAATTTTTTAGCATGAAGCATTTCGCTCATTGATTTTTTGGGGCCATTCTTTTTTTCTTTCAGTACAACAAATTTTACATTATAACTTAGTGAATAAATTTTTAAAGAAAAGGTTCATATGAGGCTTTCAAACGTTTTTGTTTGGCTTGAATGCGTTGAAATGGAAACTGAGATTAATACCCATTTTTAAAATCTTATTTTTCATCTAATTTTCACCAAGCTTTTAAATTATTAATAAAATTTTTTTGCCAAATTTAAATAACAGATCATATATTACCATATAAGAATGTTATTTGTCAAATGCTACTCATTAATACAGATGATAATGTTTTAAATCTTCATTTCATACCGAAATAACGGAACATACTAAGCAACCAATAACAAAGAACACTTTTTGAAACATTTTATTCATTTCGAAAATAATATTTCTTACGACATTCGGCTTAAAATTTTACGCCAATGATCTTGAGTATTGCATCTTTAGTATAAACCATCATGTTTATTGATTTTTTAGAGTTGAATTTTTCATTATAAAACACGATTTGGAATTTTCTGAAGCAATACTAAGAGATTTTTTTCTTAGAATTTTAATTAAATTTGTAAAGAAGTTTACACATTATATTTCTGAAAAGTTATTCATTCTTATTTTGAACTAAATCATTAGAAAGGAATTTGAGACAAATATATATTCAAAAAACATCTTTAACTTGCATCTTATTTTTACTAATCTACTTAATCATTAAGTGGATTACTAATCTACTAGTATATTAAATATACTAGAAGATTATTTACTAATCTACTTATCTTACTAATCTTCCAATCCAGTGTAATCCTATTTTTTCAAAAATAATTCTCGATAGTATCAATTCATATTCTTTATTGAGATACATGGAAGATAGGCTAAAGTATTTTTGTTTTGGTCAATCATCAATTTCTCTTGAAAAGTTATCATCACCTTCATTAGAAACAAGCAAAATTGCTTTAATTTCTTCTTTAGTGATTTCATGATTTCTTTTGTTCATAATGCAAAATATACTTCGATAGCTTCAAAAATAGATTCAAAATACGTAAAATATAAAGCAACAATTCACGACTAAATAAAAAAATTTCAGAATAGCACTTGAATAATGAATTTAGAATTTTTTTTTTCTCATATGTAATCATTATAATCAAAAATATAAGCATTATGAAAATAAATCTAAATTTAAATTATTTCGGAAACGAAACTAAAAAATTATTTCGGAATCAAACAAACAAACAAACAAAACTAAGCATTGTATTTATTTGGTTTAATTTTGATTCTATTTTCCCCCCTTTTAATTTGGTATTTATTACTAATTAATCTCTCTCTATATATATAAACTGCGGGAGTTTGAAGTTTTTTGTGTCTTCCTATGCTATTTGAAACCGATAGTTTCTACTGAGCATCTTTACTTTCGATAGCCCTTTTACAGAATAAAATGATGACTTCCTTCCACAATAACAAGATTCACAATACATTTCATGAGAAATCTGCTTTGTAATTTGCCGCAGTGATAATCCAATAGTTTGCTATTATATCCTTACAAAGCCTGAAAAGAGTGTCTAGCCTTTATCCGAAAAATAGAGAACGTGTCGGTATTCTTACATATCATTCATCGTTAAGAAAGCAGCCGAAAACATTTTTTTCCGTAAATAGCCATAAAATCTTCCCTATTTTGAGCTAACAATACATGAATATAGACACCAAAACCCTTTGGAAACACAATAATTACGTAAACCTATTAAGTGAGTGCCTCCCCGACCCCTTCCGCCTTAAGGTACAGGGGAGTTGGCTGAGAAAAAGCCACTACCATCAGAAATAAAACAGACCTCCTACAATGCTGTAGGCGCTTTTCACATTGATCTCCCCTCCAAAGAAAGCAGGCGCCCAAAATCGCGCCTCTTGAAATTCTCAAGGCGCCCCTTCCTCTAAAGTAAAAACTTCTAATATTTAAACTGTTACGAATGGGCGAAATGAAAGCAACGAAATTATTATTTTGTAGTCTGTTTAACAAAATAATGAAGATCTTGCTAAATTTGTACATACGGATACATTTAGAATCATTAGGAAAATTGTTCGATTTTGTTTCTTATCTGAAGTTTAGTGAGCGTTGAGCTTCTATTCTGATATTTCCTATAAAAAAAACCAACTTCAGTTTTTATTAGGTATGCAAATTTTAAAGATAAAAGATTTAAGTATAAAAGAGTCATTTACAAGGTTTACTGAAGTAGAGAAGGACTAACAAAAGCCCTATTGGAAATATTAAGTGAGATTGATTTAGATATTATGGATTGCCGTGGACAGGCATACGACTACGTTAGTAACATGAAAGGAAAATACAAAGGTGTACAATCTAGAATAATTGCTCTAAACCTTCATGCAATTTATGTGCCTTGCCTATGGCCCTCTTTTTATTCATTAATTTATGATTCCTCTTCCAGCAGTATATATATTGTAATTTTTTGAAGCATATTTCAACGCTTATTATTGCTTATTTTCTGCATCTGCAAAAAGTTGGGAAATTCTTCAAAAGCATTTAAACATTACTCTTAACCCTTATGCGACACTCATTGGGAAGCCAAAATAGATACGGTTAAATCAATGTATATACAGTTTGAACAAACTTGTAATGCCTAAAATAATTAATTGATGCAAATAACAATAATACGGTGATATCCGAAGCAATACAATAATACAGCGGTATATAATTGAAATTTATTTTATTTTAATAGTATCGTTTACATTATAGTCCAAAATTAGCACTATCAATAAACTATTTCAAGTAAAAACAATTCTTCTCGAACTGGACTTTTAATTTATTCAACAAAATTACGAACAAATTAATTCACAAATTTAAGAATAAAATTTAATTCATTTTTAGACAAAGCGATAGTATGTAATTTGAATCTTTCAGAACATTTCCCTGAAAAACGAATTCGAAAAAGAGAACATTTATATTTCGAAACAGCAGAAGATGAAATTATAGAAAACCCGGTTGATGAACATATATGTTATTTTTTGACACTGTAACTGATACTGTTTTGTACAAAAAGTATTTCAAATTAATCACTGATATCAAAACTTTAAAAAAACATGAATTAGAAAAATGTTCCAAAAACTTTGTAACGTTAGATAATAACGATGTCGATGAAAACCTAATCCAAGTAATTGTTTTGCAACGGGATTTGATTTTGAATGAAAGGGATATAAATAACGCTACTGAATTAAAATGGGCTTATTGCCTCTATCCAGTTCGATCATTTCGTACCTGACAAAGGTTTCAATGAAAAATTTGAAACATGCCTTTTTAAAACAAATTTCTAGAGTTGATCTGCAAGGCTCTTATTTGCAGACCACTATGTAAACCTCTTATGTTTCAAGTATTCTAGTAACATTATATTTAAATAATTTTGATCCAAAATCTGTAATAAGAATGTGTTAGTCCTTTATCATTCGTATCTGTTGCAAGACAAAATTCTAAATGTTGTTCTTTTATACTCATTCCTTTGTTGTTTGAATTAAAATACTTTATTCAATCTGATATCTGTTCTTGGTGGCTGGTATCTGGGATACAATGAAGTGAAATAGATAAATACTTTGTGAGATTTTAGTGAAATTGTGGATTTTATTGTAACTAATTTCCTTTATATTACCCCCTAATAACCAAATTTTTTTATTTTAAATTTTATCTACATGGTAATGATGCCTATTTTCTTGAGTTTCAGTTCTTTTAATAAGTACGGATTTGATGTGATCAAATCTTGAAATCATTTCTAAACACTTTTAAAGAAAATTACCATTATTACTTTTGAATAATTTGTTACTGAAACTACGTAAAATTAAATTTTATTTAGCTAAAAAACAAATGGGATTAATAATTATTTCACTAACATAACGTTAGCTTGGTTTCTTCTTTCAAATCAATTTTTTTCGAAAGAACAGCTTTTTCCTTTCAAAATCGTTTTAAAAAATTAGAATAAAGATAAGCAATTTGTCGATCGCATCTACCCTCATATATGTATCTGCACAACTTATCTTCATGTTTATAAATGTTCGAACGGGACAAAAAAATTTCTGTTAAGATAGGCAGTGAGACAAATTGCTGGTTTTAATGAGTGTCAGAGTTTTACCATTATCTTAGATATAATGAAAAACAAATTTTGAAGAGATATATTTCGTTTGGGACTATTAAAAAAAATAGAGCACGGCGCTGGTGCCAGTTTTGCCATCTATTTGTACAAAGTGGTGTAACACTTAGATATAGATATTTCACATTTTTGAAGTAACAAATATCCGTAAAGTCTATTATACATACAAGGATATCAAGAATTTCAAACACAATACCTTCCATGTCATCATTTGAACGAGAGGTTAAACTGTTCTAAATATTTAATTAATAACATTTATAATTCAAAAGAAATTGAATTCAGCATGGAATTGGATATAGGAGGTAACACATTGTGATAATTAAATAAATGGTATTAACAAAGTAAGAAACTCAAATGTTGTATAAAATATAACTGAAGAGATTTTTTTTATCTTTATGTTATAAATAAATGCCCTTTGCATATATTTGTAACACCTGAACAA
>JAPMOR010114668.1:0-30918 GCA_026543865.1 Argiope aurantia
TATTTAACAATTTTAATAAATTGTAATTTATAAGTATACAAACCTCCGACATTACGGAGTTACGGATACATAGTTAAGAATTACAGAAAACTATAAAAAAATGCCGAAAATGCTCTCTTCCCGAATCTTCACTCACATCAGGGTTAGTAATGAAAGAATCTTTTTACAAAAAATAAGGGAATCTTGCTACAGCATAAATACAAAACCTTTGAAGTCCCTCCTCATAACAAAAATGGATACGGGAATTTATTTTTATGTTAAACTGAGCAATGATTTTTTTTTAAAAAAAGCAAAAGTGTTTGCTATTTAATAAAAAAAAATTTAATGCCTAACAAATAGTGTTAACTTGTTTGATCAACAAAATTGTGTTGTGATTTTTTAAAAAAATATTTCACTTATATAATTGGTCAATAATAAATGTATGTTATATAATTTTGAATAATGTTTGAAAGTATTTGTTTTAATTAATCAAAATTCTTTGGCAATACCTATTCTTTAATAACTTGTCTATACTTCGTTGTATATAATATATTGGCAGGAAGAGCTACTGATGACTTGGCAACCAACATTGGAGGGTTTGAATACACCGCATAGACAGATTTTAACTAATAAAACAATAATTTTAAAAATAAGTAATTTTATTAACTAATGTACAATATTTGGAAAACAGTAGTGTTCAATAACACTTCAAAATAAACAGATAAAACAAAAAATAATTTCGAGTTATAAACTATATTTTAATGTTTTGTTAATAGGAAATTTAAGAGTCGAGCAAACCTTTGAATTAAAAATGACCAAACATCTTTACATTTGTGAAAGTTTGGAGACTGGGATGCAAGATGTCGTCCCCGTCATCTGACTATGATTCAAAGTAATGAGGTGTGTTCCAAAATAGCCCTCTTACAGCTTCAAATTCAAATATTTAAAGGAATGAAGGAAGTGCTCAAAAGTATTCAAAGGAATGAGATATAGTATTTATAACACTCTCAGTTTGAACCTGTACTCTAGCAAGTAAAAAAAAAAAAAGTCAATATTTTTTGGCAGGGAAATAAAATTTAGAAAGGGACTGCACCGAATTGCGTCATAGAATTCCTGTGTCACTACCAAATATTTAACCTTGATGACAATATTAATTCGACCTTGTTAAAGTGTAAGGTCAGAGGCGTTTTCTGCTCTGACGTTGTAATCTCATTTTACTCCGTTGGCGTTTTCTATTGTTCTCTTACGTGTTTTAATTTACCCAACTCTTAATTCAGCAAAGTGACAGCTGCACTCTTCATGTTACGTTTCAAGATAATCAGAAGGCATTTAATACATAGAATCATGGATTAAATAGTTATGATTATCTTGTGAAAATGATTCATAGTTTTTAAAAAGCACTCCGAAATTTACTGCCTTATCGAAGTGTGTCAGGGCTGATTCGGTCAGCGAGTGTTACGTGTCACCGAGTGCTTCCAACGTCATCCATCAATTAAATGGCTTTTGTTAAAAAATAAGATCTGAACTTTAATGGCGACTAGAACTTCGGGGGGAGGTGAAAAAAACCTTTCTAAGACAAAAAAAAAAAAATTGAATTAAGAAAAATTGGATCTAAAAATGAGAACAGTAAGAGAAAAAGATGGTATTTTTAAAACAAATATCATTCAAGATTTATTTTTAATATTAACAGTTTTATAATAAATAATGCATAATTTATAAATACACATTAAGTATTTTTGATGTGTAAAATGATTATTAAATATATTGTAGAAAAATTAATTATTCGAGTTAATTAAGGTTGTTAAAAATTATTCACTTACATGACTGAGAATGCAGAGTATGGACATTCATTTTTTTTTTTTTTTTAGTTTTAGTTTTAGTTTTAACTTGGAATAAACCAAAAAATCGAATTATTCTCATTATTTTAAAATTATATTAATTGGAATTTCAAGGGGTAAGAGGAAAAATTCGTATTAATCAAGTTTAACACTAAAGCTACCACGAGCGGGTCATTTGACCCGCTTCCAATGGCAATTCCAATGTATCGGTGAAATGCCGGTAGGTTTAGTGTTAAGTGTATTAAGTTAACCTTTACTGCATAACACGGGAGAACTTTTTATAATCGATTTTTAAAAATTAAGTATTTTATAAAAAAATTTATACAAACTATTTACTTTTTAACAAATATGAGGATAATCCAGAGCATTACATTCAAAATCGTCACAAATCCAGGACATTTTTTCAAGACTGGACGAACAGTTGAAACAGGCGTAGAATCGGAACGTCCGTTCATGTTAGTGATGTCCCGGGATTTAATTGTTCTGTGTGAAATTTATGGAAAAAGGCAACTCTTTCATAAAGTAGTGAAAAAAAATGTTTTGAAAACGAAGTTAATCAATCGGGAATGAACAATTGAAATATTTTACTAACAGGTTCCAAACGGGCATTTTTTTTTTTTTTAACTGCACAAACAGCCAAAAATCGGACTGATCCAGGGCAACCTTTCTCTTTAATGATCATACTGAAATCAGTTTCTTTATAAGATTTATGGAGAATAAACAGCATTTTGAAACAGATGTTAATAAATTGGGCACAAACAGCTGAATATTGTACTGGTCGATAAAAAATATGGAATACCGACCAATCATATATTCATATTCACTTGGATAATATTTTAGCTATTCATTTCTCACTTGTAAACATCTTCAAAATATTTTTTTCCTTTTCCATAAACCTTACGGAGATAACTGCTTCCAATGTGATCTTTTAAGTGAAATGATGTCCCGGATCAGTCGGGATATTTCTGAGTTTTGGCTGCTCATTCAGTCTTAGGTAAAAAGACCTCGATTTGGTACCGAGCAATACAATATTTCATTTTTCAAGAATGTGCGATTGCTCAAAATTTGAACCTACTTTGATGGGTCCGCAACATCATTTTACTTTACTAATGACATATGGATCAGTCGTCTATATAAGGTTTGTGGAAAAGAATTCACAAAGTGAAAGAAACAATGTTTTAAAAAAGGGGTTAATCACCAGGGACTAAGCAGTAGACTATTTTACTGTCCTGGCCATCCGTTGATAATTTTGACCTCAGGCAGTATTGTTTGCTTTTTATAGATTATGTGTTTAAATTTTCTTCCTCATCGACAGTTTTCAGTCAACCCTAAAGCAATATTTATCTCTTCTGTTTAGATAAATAACTCAAAAAAGTTATTTCAAGAATTCATGCGTGGGCTCTCACAGGATAAATACGTTATCTAAAAGTTTGCGGGAAGAAATACTGATATCTGTGAAATATCGTATCGGCATTTCACTTCTAATCCTAAAATGCATCCTGGTATTATTTAAAATCGCAAATGAAATTTAGTCGTAAAAATTTAAAATCTGACATTTTGATGAGGAACTCGTGTATTTTAATGAGTTATGTATTTTTAAGTTGGCTTTATTGTGTGTTTTTATGTGCTTATTTTGAGGAAGTGCGTGATAAGAATATTTAAGCATTCGATTAACATCGCCGTGGTCATATTTAGCTCTTCAACCATATAGATTAAAAACTAAGTATTATATATCTAAAGCTTGAATCACTAATTAGATCATTGTCACTATCATTTTGCAGTTTTTGAACTAATGAAAGTGCATTAATCTTATGTATCAAGTAATTTGCACTACTGTACAACTTGACTCAATCGAACGTTTCCAATTTTTTGCCTGATATCTTGAATTTACTATTAATATAATGTAAAACAAACATCATCTGTAATTCGAAATTAAAACTAAAAATTGTGAAAAAAAAGTTTATTTCTCAATTGTTTTCTTTAGTTACAATACACCAGTAATTTTTTTCTCAATGTTTTTAAATAAATAAATTTTTAAGACCTTTAATTTATTCGATGATTTTTATGGCTGTGCAGTACATTCAGTTTTAAGAAAACGCTTTTTAAAACTTTGTGCACGCTAAAAATATTTTTTTTTTGTACAGTTCTTATAATCTAAATGCTGTAGATTGTTTGTTTATTTAAATTACTGAATGAATAATTAATAATTTAATAAATAAGTATAATTGAAGTATCCATTTCCTTTTATTTTAAAGTAATTATTTAACTTTTTATTTATTGTGCATTAATGGGTTAGGTAGACCACAGGTAGCCTGGAGTAAAGTTGTGGACATCGGGACGAGAGGAATGGGTTTCAGTTTCGAAACTGAATTTCATTGAAGAACTGTTGTGTAAACAGGTTTGGAGTGCGTTAAAACCATCGGAGTTAAGTGTCGTCCCACTGCTGTGGTGCGGAAGTTAGAAGAGAAGATGCCACCTCAGATGTCGTCCTTGTTATCTGACCGTGACTCAAAATTACGAGTTTCGCCCTAAAATAGCCCTAATGCAGTTTTAAAGTGGATCGGTTAATACAACTAAACTGCAAATGATGTAAATATTGAAAATAAATCTATATTGCAATAGTTAGTATGAAAATTCACATTTTCTTGCTGTACTCATTTTAAATCGGTTCCTTTTTCTTTTTTAAATAAATCAAAAACTAAAAATTATCCAAAATAGAAATTTTTATTTCTGAATTGTTCCCGTTTCGTAAGCGATTTATTTTTGAGACCTTTTATTCACTTTAAGACTTTATTTCTGTATAATGTAATCAATTAAAAAAAAGATAAAAATTCCCACTTTAAAAAATAATTACACGGTAGATAAATTATATATAATTTAAGTTTTAACGCCCCATTATTGTATTCGAAGCGCTGTTTTTAAAATTACTTAATTTTTGAAATTATTACAGTTCCTGTTATTAATTTACTAAAACTATAAAAAATAAATCTTTGCCACATATTTAATTTAAAAAATGTCGGGTTTTTTTTTTTGTTGTTGTTGTATTTATTTTAAAAAAAAAGTTTCTTTTTTTTTTTCGAAATTTTATGTAAATCGATTTTTAATTATGATCCCATCAGCTATGGATTAACCAATTTTCATTGTAGGTTCATTTCATATCCTTGATTATCCGCGGTTGTTATTCCAAAATATTGTTAAGAAACTTCAATCATATATAAAAGAGGAGTTTTATCACATAAAAGCAAACAGGAAGTACCGATTTTTACTTTCTCGTATGCAAAGTATACAAAGGGAAAGTAATGTAATTGTCAAAAAATTCGAACGAATTTCCACATTTCAGAGCCATTGTCCAAAAAGACATTTTTGAAATATGTCTATCTGTGAACAAAATAACTCAAACCTTTTTAAGCTAGACGGATAAGATATGATATATATAAATATACGTCCCGGTTTAAAGCAACACTAGAGCTATTTTGGGACGGACTTCGTCATTTTGAACCACGGTCAAATGACGAGAACGACACTTGAGCTGGCACCTCCCTTTTCTTTAACATCCGCACCACACCAGCGGGAGGACATTTGGCCCCGACGGAATTAGCGTGCACCAGACCCGCTTACACGACGATTCTTCGGTTGAATTGGGACTCGAATCCTCCGGCTCCGAGGCCAAGACCTTACCACCAGGCCACCGCTGCCCCGTAGAAATCTCGGGATAAGGATTTGGCGAGCCTTATTTGTGGGTAAATAAAAATGATTTTTTTCAGCTTTGTTGCGAATTGTCAGTAATTAATCAGTATTAATAATCATATTACCACTACGAAGTTTATTATACTTTAAATCTCATTGGTAAAATAAGGAATACTGCAATAAATATTTTTTTGAATTCACTCGAATTTCAACCATTATCAAAATGCAGAAAATGTGCAGTGTTTTCATGTCTTAGTCCTTTGCACTTGAAAAAGAAAAATAATGCAGTAAAAGTAAGTTCGATGCATAATTATTCATTTAATATAAGTACTCGTTTATTAAATAAATGTATAACTGTTTGAAGTTGAATTTCCTCAAAAAATTATTCACATCGTATTAGGTATCTCTGTAGGTATTTTTAGCAATTAAAATTTTTAAAAAATAAATGGAAACGACAAAATGATGCACCGTCTGGAATGGTGCCTCAGAGAAGTTACGAGAGTGCAAAGGATTAGAATTATAAAACTATAACATAGAAGTATGCTTCCCACAAAATTCATCTATCTATGGGTAAAGTTATGTAGATTGGCTTAAGTTCTGACAAATTTTTCAATAAGACAGAAACTTAGATGCTACAGTTCCTTGTCTAACACAAAATGGTGTGTCTTGATTTGTTACTTAATTATTAATTAACACAATAATTAAATTTATCTGATAAGTTAAATGAATCACTTTCCTTAAGCCAGTCTCATTCCTAAAAATATTTTACTATATTATGACTAGAAAAAAAATGACCTTTTAAAGGGTTAATCAAATTTTTGCATGTTTTGATGCCACATTAAAATGACATGATAAACATATAAATCCGAAGACCGTTGTATATATAAAAGTGTCAACTTTCATTCAAAACCGTAGCAGCAGTAGTATTTGTACAAACGGTATTAAAGTTTGTTTTTCAACAAAAAAAAATCAAAAACATATGTTTATAAAAATATCCACAATAAGCTATATTTTTCTGTTAAATTCTATTAATTTCTTTTTATTTCATGTATTTATATGATCTGTACCTTTACATACCTGATTTCTACTTCATAAAAAAAATTAGATCAAATACGCTATCGAAAAGATGCCCTGATTCCAGAACATTATTTTTACTGTAAAAAATTAATTTAATCAAATATCATGACACAAGAATAATATGCCAATAAGTTTAATAACGCATCGATAATTCATCTATTTTTAATAAGGTATAAAATTAAACGCAAACACTCTAAGAAGTTCTGGAATACTTAAAATCTTAGATTGAAAATTATATTTCGGAATGGCATTTTTACAATTGCTCCGATTTAATTCACAAGCAAAGGTTTATTGTAATAAAATTTACCTATAGAAAATTTTTGTAAAGTAAAAAAAAAAAAAAAAAAATATCTTACTTTTTTTAACGTAAAATATTCCGCCTCCTTTCACTGTTGGATTGTTTTATAGAAAAAGGTATGTGTTGCTGTTGAATATTTCTTAAACACGTTTAAAAATCGTTTAACTTGAAAAACTTGTCTATAACCTTTGGAAGATTTAAACCGCTTAATGGAATGGTTTTCCTCGGCCGCTTATGTTTTTCACTCTGCCAATCTCCCAACCTACTTCAAGTATTTCAATTCTTTTTTCTCCCTGTAACACATTTTCTTCACAGGTTCTTTTTTTTCTTTCTGTCATGTGGTCTAATCTTGTATGTAACTCTGTCGTCCTTGCAAAGTGGCCTTCACTATTCCACCGGTGACTCTATCACATGACAGAGCATTTTTCATTTATATACCTCACCATCGCTTTTTTTTAGTGTAATTTTTGCATCTTGCGCACTTTGTGTTGATGTTGACTAAGACCTGAATGCATAAAAAATTGGCGTATTCAATTTTGCTCCGTAGTGGCAGTCCACTGGTCTCCAGTTGATTAATTTGTTTGGCTAGATGCCATACTTTTTGGATTTGGTTCGTGTAATCCACATAATAATAGTCCAGTGGAAATGTAACTTTTACGCAATCCTTTCTTTCACCCACTCACTTTTTTCATTCCATTGTTGTTTTTAAATGCTACGCACGCTCTGCTGTGTGAAATAAAATTTATCAAAAAGATGTTTGGATAAAGAGCTGTTGGTAAAAGCAGGCCCTTTCATTTCTATTACATCTTCGAACTCATAATTGGAATTATGGGGTTTGAGAGACATCTTTGAACCTACAACTAATTTGTAAAATCTTCTTTTGGCAACTGTATACTTCGTATAAGATAAATTAGAGACAGAATATTTCGATCTCGAGATTTTGATAAGTATAATCATCTTAAACCCCTTTCAGTGCGGGGGGAAAGTATTTTTGAAATTGCCTGTTTGTGAACAAGATAAATCAAAAGCTCAAAGCGCTAGAAGGGAAAGGTATATATAGCATATGTTTGCAGGTCAAGTTTTGTGCAGAATTCTTCAAAGTTTTTATTTTCTTTTGATCGATATATTAGTGTATATCTTAATATTACAAAGTATATATCATGACTCCAGTTTTATAGATATATTTTAGAATCAATATATCGAAAGAGAGAGATGCTATTCTACGAAATTTAACACAAAACACAAGGAAAGAAAACTTCAGTTGGTTTAGTGCAACTCTGCAACTTCATTGGTTACTGAACAAATCAGATATTTTAATGTATGCTTGTTTTAAAGTAGTCTGAATAGTAGTTTAGCCAAAACTAATTAGATGCTTTGCTGCTCTCATTCGCCATAAAAGACAATACAATTACTTTAATTAGCAAGCAAAATTAGTCATTGTGATCTCAGTAAAGGCATGTCTGTATTGTTTAATTAAAAAATTGTATTATATGTGTTAAGCCTGAAGTATGTATGCAATCCAGTATTCCTATAGCAATGTCAGTGAAGTACGAAAGATTAAAATGCTTTTCTTTTACTGATTCACGTTCATGGTTTGTTTGCAAACATAATTTTAAAAATTAAGGAATATCGTATTAAATAGACTATTGGAATAAATTTGAGGTGCCAATCAGAAATAGAAAGTATAACTGAAAAAAATATTTACAATTAATAAACATTTTTTGTTTTTGTTTACCTTGTTATTATTTTTGAAGGCTACAAAAGTATATCCAGAAACTTCTGCCATTTTGTATTTTAAGCATTTTTGTGATCAGTGAAAGCTGATCCATGTATGAGATGGATACAAAATCAAAGAATCGGTGCAATTTGTCCGGTTTCTTGTGGGAAATAATTGTACATTGCTTATATTTTCATTTAGCATGCTTTAAAATTGCGTTGCTTATTAGGTACCATATCACAAAAATACAGAAAATCGATGCTTTGACCTCGACAAGAAAGTGGTTCAATCTTATTTCTTGGATTGGTTAAAGATACTAATTGAATGTGTTTACTATTGCTGGAATATTGAATTCAAAAATATGCACTTCTAATTGCTTTTCTCCCGACTTTTTCTTCGCGTATATGTAAACAAAAAAACCAATTATATTAACTGATTATCCTTGAATGCCAATGCAAATTCAACGACCTCATTTGTTGTAGAATAACTGCCATAGTAGAAAACTTCGTCAATGCTAACTGTTTTTCGTGTTGCTATTTCTATTACTTTTAATCATTAGTTCTATGGCCTGAAGGAACGAAACAAAAGGCTTTATCTGTATCATTTATTTATCAGTCAATTCATAGCTGAAATGTTACTTGACCTTCTTTCAAATAAAACAAACCGTTTCTCTCTCTTGCTTTTTGATTCCCTTGGTGTTCAATTATCGAACATTCAGTTCCCTTTCTCTACAGTATCTTTCCTTTTGTTTCTTGAGAATTTTTTTAGCTGAATTTTAGATTGAAGGCCAAAGATCAGAAAACCATGTAAATGGAATGCAGCTTCTTCCATTTTCGGATTTATAGATGACCCATTATAATATTGTTCCGCTTATTAATAGTACCAGGAAGACTAAGCTTCGCTCGGCAGTTTTTTAATATTGTAACGTTTTCCCTGTTTCTTCACAAGTCCAGACCAGACGTAACGTCAACCGTTTTCCCACACATAGTTAAGTGCATATGAACCACCAGATGTGGATCCTTTTCACTAGTAGAATGATTGTGTCTGGTCATTTGTTATTTTCCAGATGTGGGAACACAGATGCGTGCCCCATGATTTCAAATAGATCAATCATGTCGTCAAGGGAGAGAAACGTTAAAACATACAGATACTCAACTTTTATTTTCCTTTATGAAGAGACTCTTCAAGTTATCAAGAAACGATCAGTCACCAGCAACTGTTGTCATTAACTGTCAAACCCAGGTTTCAACCGATGTTAGCTGTGAATTGATTATAATTAACATGATCTCAAGAACGGAGGAGGAGGTCGGCCACAAAGCTAGATCTTTGACAGATACTCCCTCGATCGCGTGGAGACCATTGAGGAAGTGTTATTAAGCAGCTATTGGGTGATAAGGGAACTCCAGTTCACCAGTGGGAAAACTGGAGGCGGATATCTGATAGAAATAAAACGCGGTTGTATCTTTTTTTTTTTTTTTTTCAGGGAAGGAGGAGAAAAAGGCTTCGAATTATAATTCGGAGAACGAAAAAGTTGTTCCTGCTTTTTGAGAAGCTTTGTGTGATTGGGGCTTTGTGTTACGATCTACCCGAAAAAGATGGGTGGATTTCTGGAGCGGCCCTGGAGTAACCGTTAGTTTAACCCCGAAGTAGCGTTTTTTTTTTTTTTTTTGTGACTTATTTTCCGATTTGATCGAGGAACTACTTCGTGAGTGTACTGTTATTTGTTTTTGTAAATATATAAGGCTGTAAATAAAGGAATTGTCTTGATCAAGATATTGCAATATAAAATCATAAATAAAATCCTATCGAACATGAGAAAAATACATGAGAGGTCGAAGCCCTGACCACTACTCCATCCCTGATACGCTTATGTAGGTCATGTATAGCCACATGTCAACATTTAATTATAAAAAAAGGGTTTTTTTTTTCTTTAATGTAGAATCGCGGTTTTTCGGAAAGGACATCTATACAGATAAACTTAAAAAGCAAAACCTTATCTAAATAAAAAAAAAATTGATCCAAATCGTTAGAACCGTTTCCGAGATACACGAAATAAATTTATATATATATATATTATATATATATATATATATATATATATATATATATATATACAAGAATTGTTCGTTATAAGATTACGCCGCTTTTCAAGGGATCAGAGGAATAATTGTAAATCGCGGGAAGCTACATATATTAATTACCAGTTATACTTAACCTAAGGAGAACCTATAAAAAATGTGTTAATTCGTTGAAGTAATTAGCAATTCGTTGAAGACGGGAACGTAAATGCTGGGTAATACTATATGTAAGTCATATTAAGTACCTGTAATTGTTTGTATTGAAAATATAGTGGAACTTCGTTTATTGAAAACTCACAAGGCCTTTATAAAAAATTCTATTTTTTTTTTTTTTTTAAATAGTCCAAGATAGATTACAGCAAGAGAAAACGTTAAATTTTAATCGCAAAATAGCTGTAAAGATTTATTTAATAGACGGTGTATAGTTAATAAATAAACAAATTCATAAATTAATTTGAATACAAATTGTTTAATAAAACGTCAGAATAAATGTTGTAATTATAATTTTATACAAGAGTTCCCAAACTTTTAAATATAGCGAGCCATTTTATTCTAAACGCATGAATCTTTTTGAAAACTAACTGCACACAATTTTCTAAAATTAATGTAATGGGCCTAGAATTAATTTTTATAAATTTGATTAAAAACACAATTATTATTTAATATTGTGAAATTTCTTATTAACCGTTTGTTGTATGTGGACTTGTGCATAACTACATTCTTCCAAATTATGGAAAAATACATATACATTCAAAATGTTGTCTCGAACCACAATTTGGGAGACCCTGATCTAATTTGCTCATTGTTTTTAAAGAAAGTGAGAAAATTTTTATTGCTTTTTTTTATCGAATACATTGTACACAATAAAATCCTCGAGTGAATTAAAGATCTTGATAGGACACGAGATACACATGCATTTAACTAATGAAATTAATTCAAATTTTTAAAAATTACTTTTGTTTTCGAATTAACCAAAATAAATTCGAACTATAGACGATATTGTAACATAATGGAAATAAAATTCAATGCCTTGAAATAAAAAAAAATGTAAAACATTGCCAGGACTGATGCAATATTCATGCAAATTCAATCACTATCGAAAATGTATAAGTATCGAAAATACAAATGTATGTATCGACAATTCGATATATATTAAGAATTCGTTAAGTATTGGAAGTTCAATCAATACCGATCGAGCACTCAAACTCGTTTTAACCCTCTCACTTCCAGCCGGACGGTTTGGTGCGATTTGTGAATTTTCTTTTAACGTCCAAGTGGTTTGGCTTCGGGCGCCTCCTTCCGTTATAGGGGAGATGGCTATTAAAAGTGGCTACTGTGTTAAGCACTCCAGGAGGTCCGTATTCCCCTTTTCCTAAGGCAGTAGAAGGGATTCACTAAATAGGTTGTTTGCACATATTTTGTGTTTTGAAAGGGTTTTAGTTTCTATTTCCACGTGTTGTTATCTCGAAATTGGAATGATTTTATGGCTATTTATAAAAGAAATTTTCCACAAAAATTCTCTGTTAACGATGAATGTTATATAATGACACCGACACGTTGTTTATTTTTTGGATAAGCATCAAGAAGCTCTTTTCAATATTAAGACTATTGTAATGATAGGAAGACAAACTATTGCACTGACACTACGGCCTATTCACATCGCAATTTTCTCACAAAATGGGTAGTGACTTATTACTTAGGGGAGAAGTCGTTTCATATTCCTGTACAACAAGTAGATTCAAAAATTCATTAATTTATTCTACATGTGAATCATTTTTTTCTCCAATTAATGAGTTTGAGTTATTGATTTTGAATTGTATTTTTTCATTGTACTAATTGCTTGCTTTTATTTCATTTTTAGGCTCGGATTCTCAACATTCCATACCCTTATTTTACGCTGTTAAAAAATTACAAGATCGCTTACCCAAAACCTTGGTATAGCTTCAATTTGGGACATTCATTTAGTCAAATGTTTGTAGGAAGGAGTCCAAACATCGCCAGCTGCAGTGGCGATAATTTCCTGGATGTGAGTCCGAAAGAGTCCATTTTGAGCATCATGAAAGAAAGCGATTCTTTCAATCAGACTGAGCCCTTTGAATTAAATTCCGAAGAAGGAAAACAAGTCTTTCCAAAACCAGGATTTTGTATCCAATCGAAAACTACTAAGGATGTTAAAGTTTTCATTAATATGTGCCATTGTGAAGATGTGCCAAAACCGGATGAAAATTTGATGTCGCCTACAGATTTGAGTGGAGACGAAACCATACGTTTTCCTTTAGGCTTGGGCTTCCCCCGTAATGAAAAGGATCAATCTGGTAAGGACTGTATTTGTTTGGATGTAGTCATCAACACCGAATTCCTTTCTATTCTTCTAAACGATGAGGAGACACGAAACTTCGTATTATCCCTTTGTATCGAAGGAATCGCTAATAAATATGGTATCTTTATCCGTGATGATTGCTACGTAAAAATGAAAAATCCTTACCATGGCACTCCGCAAACACATTTCATTAAAAACACTAATCCATGTGGTTTAAGCAATCCTCTTTCTGACAGTACTGATAAATTAGGATCATCAGCACCTTTAATAAGATTAACGGAATCGTCTCTTGTCAAAGCTGTTTCTGATCATTCATCTGTCCAATTTGTTGGACCTAAAAATTCCAAATCAAAAGAAAATGAATCGTTAACGATGAATCAAAATCCAGTGCCTGTTGTACATGAACCGTCCAGTTCAATTCTTCCTGGAAATCAAAAACCTGGTCTTAAGTTTGGATTATTTCAGGTACCAGCTAGTGATAGTTATCCATTACAGTACGTATTAGAAGCTTATTGTTTAGATGAAGATCATACCCAGTTCAATGTATTTGTGTCCAGTAAACGAATTGTGATAACTGAAAAAAGGCATAACTATAATATTGATGTGAGTTTACCTGATCCAGTCATTCCGGAACGATGTCGAGCTAATTTTTATTGTGGCATCTTAGCAGTCGTTTTGCCTCTAACTCATATCAATCACGATGAAGATAATTAATTACAATAGATATCAACGTTTTGTGATGCTATTGCTGTTATTTTGTTTCAAAATATCATTAATAAAAAATTTGCATTTCTGTTACTGCTTGTTTTATTATTTTCATATCTCGAGTATCTTTATTTTATATATAAATAAGAATAATTAACACGCTAAGCACCAAACCTGTTTGGGCATATTTCCGGTTTAGTCTGTTGTTTCCGCTTTAGGGGGATATACTGTTGGCTCCACCCATGTCTGTTGACTTGGTAAACTTGAAGAAAGTTAATGATGTTGAGGATAACCTGTCCGCTTCCATTGCTGTGGTGAGGAAATTTGGTGAAAGGAATGTTAACTCAAATACCGTTCCTGTCATCTAACCATAATTCGCAATAAAGTGCTACAAAATGTGAGATTAATAAAAAAATAAATACCATCTGGAATTTCGTTCCAGTACAAAATTTTTTGAGCCGATTTTGATACTGGTAGGACCTTATCGAATTTCAGAAAAATTGTCATATTAGGAGAGATTTTATACACTTGCATCTTTAATTGTTTTTTTAAATTCAAAACTGACAACGTCTAGTGGATGTGGCATTCAGAAAAATCATGGACTAATAATTAATTTCAAAACCGTCGGCGATAACTATATAGTGCTTATAATAATGTAAAGAATTATAATTTGTATCTATAAATATACTGAAAAAATTACGAAATTTAAATTTTTATATATTATTTTAATTTGCTGGTTCTATTAGTCATATTTAATAAAATATTTTTAGTATACAAACATTAACAAAAAAAAAAATTCTATTCTTCTGCTAACCGAGTTGGGAAGTTTTGAATACCACTGTTTTAGACCATAGAATGACTGCCTTAGTTATTATGATCCATTTATTGATTTTTTCCTGCTCTTTCACTGGTCTAAAATAATGGAATTCAAAGTTTCAGAACTTGAAAACTATTGATCGCAGGAGATTAGAAGTTTTATTGTTTAAAACTTTACTGTTCAAAAAATATTTTACTAAAGGCATTCTTTAAGGAGTCCCACGGTTTAATTTCCGTCATTTTTCAGCAGTGCATTTATTGACTAACGCAATACAAAATACAATTTTTACGACATGTAAGCAAATAACTAGTGGTGGAAAAATGTAACTCTTTAAAAAATTAACTACTTTTCTATAATTAGCGTGCACGTTATGTTGGTTGATGAAAAGAAACAAGATAGTAATGCCAATAAAATTTATAAAGTAATAGCTGACATAAAAGGCAAATGGTAAGCAAGAAGACACATCCCTTTCCCACTTCGATTAAGGAATTCTTAGCCCTCAAAACAAACAAGTTCATCTTGATTGGAATAAATCATATTCCTATTCATTTAGCTACATCTTGGCAGCCATTTTTCCTGGGGAGGACCATGTTCCTGGCAATTTTTCTTTCATTTGTGAGAAAAGGAGCCAAACCAAGGTTGCATGGGATATAGCATTAAACTTCCCTCTGGAAGCTTTGAGTCAAATCTTGAATTTGGTTGGAAAAGTGGAGATATTCTTTCATATTCATCAAATTTCATTTATTTGGCGACTCATTTACCTTGAAGAAACCATCTTATCTCAAATTAGTTATATTAATATCCAGTTTTTTAAGCAGCATTAAAATTATTTTGGGACACATCTTGTCATTTTGTATCGCGGTCAGATGAAGAGGACGACATTCATCTCTCCAAATTTCCGCACTATACCAGCGGGAAGACATTTGACCCCAACTGAGTTAAAATTCACCAGATCTGCTCATACTGCGGTTCTTCAGTAAAAACGTTGTTTCAAACCTGGAATCCTCTGGTTAAATTGCTAAGACTTCAGCCACCGCGTTCTCTTCTCACCATAGAAGCTTATTACCCTTTATTGTTCAACGAATCTTGATATTTCAATTTTCTATAAATTATTTATCTGAGTTTGATAAACTTTGTAAATTATAATAAGCCCTTGCACTCGGAAAAGTAAATCGATGCATCATTATTCCTTTAACAAAAGAACTTGTTAATTACTCCTAAAAATAAATATATAATTGTTTTAAGTTGAATTTTCCCGAAAAACTAATCTACATCTTCTGACCACTCTGAAGTTATTTTTAACAATCAAAATTAGAAAGTAAATAAATCAAAATGGTGCCTGAAGTACAAAGAGTTAAAACAACAACAGTGATATATTACCCTTTGCAGGAAAAAAAAAGTTGCTTGCAGTATATATTTTGGAATAATCCTTTTGTCATTTCTTTCATCTATTCTCCTACATATACATTTATAACTGAATTGAGAGAAGGCATCCATGATATACAGAAGTGTTAATATTGTTTCTTTAAGTCATGGCATTTTCTTCACTAAGAAGTTAAACGTAAAACACTCTATAATGTTTAAGAATACGGGAAAATACAGGGTGTATTTTGCGAGCATAATTCAGAAATAAAAGGAACTAAACGACAAATTTAGTACGCGCTCTTTACGCCAAAATTATAGATTATCAAAATTTTGACGAAGTCCGTCAAGAAGTGTGCCTTAGCCCTGTACATGTAAAGATGATAAATCTAAAAGTGCAACATGCTACATAAACGAAATTGGTATATGGTCTCGACATTATAATAGTAATTTTCCGTAAAATTTTGGACTCAATTGATCAAAGGAGAGAGCTCCGAATGCATTATTTCATTCTTCTAAAGAAAATGGGAATACAAAAATGCGTTTTTTCAATTTTAATCTCATAAAATAGGGACCATTCACAGATTTTAGAGCTGTATAATATCTACTGGATTATACAGTCATACCACGAAGATCTGTTAGATATATCCATCCCTTTGTTGCATTCACTGTTTCGACCTTTTCTAATGCGTATCTAAATTGTGTCGCAAAAATTTAGCTATATTTACTACTTATTACTCCTGACTAATAAACTCATCATAACGCAAAATGCTGTACTTTTTCCATGACGAGTGTGCTCTTCAAAAACAGTTAACTAGTTAATACGCGCGAAACAACTTTTAAAACGGCAGCAGTTTGACTTTAACGAATGAAGCAAATGATTTGTAAAATTTTTAAGAATTCAAAGTATTTTTCTGTAATTACTTCAAAAAACGGGAAATTTCTTTCGTTAAACACCCGCGGCAGATGAAGCGATAAGAATCGTCCGTATCTTTGACAAATATGGCGACGAAAACTACGTCCCTTTAGGCTACTCTAGCCTCGAGGAATTAACTGTCATCCGTGGGATTGACATCGCTTACATGTTCTCAAGCATATCTATCTGTCAACCGAGCCGCGAATGAGATATAATTTACAATCTTCAGCTTAAGACATAGAAATAAAATAAGCTCAGAGAATGCTCATGTTTTTCTTTGTTAATGAAGTAATAAATTTGGAAATAATGCGAATATAAAATATGCTTATATAAATGCCTAAATGAGAGCAATCGTGGCGCATTTAATAAGGAGGATAATTGGCTAAATTTTGGAAGAGTTGAAATAGGAAATAATGAAAATTCGATTCATTCAATAATTCAGATTAAGGTTCTTAAAATAAGTGCAATGAAATTTTTAAGCCAAACTTGGCAATAAAGATTTATTTTTGATATTTAAAAATTTTATAATAAATAATCTGTAATTAACTAATAATAATTTTAATAATGTAGTAATAATTGTTACTAAAAATTTTATTTCAATGATAAAACCAAAAATCTGAATTTCTCTTGTACTAATTTGTGTGTGTGGTATGATTTATTGTTCTTTGACTGCTGAAAAATCGTACTGTAGTAATTGGCTAATTCGAGGCTGACCGGAACAGAATAAAAAGCCGAATTAAGAAAATTTGTTCTAAAAACGCATACATCGAGAGGAAACAACAGTTTTTAAACTCAAAATAGCAGTAAAGATTTATTTTCATTATTTAACATTTTAATAAAGGACATTTAATTATTAAAGAAACAGGGGATTTTAATAAATAAATTATAAATACAAAAATTTATAATTAATATTTTTGAATTTATATTATACTAGGAGAATATCATGAGAACGTAACGTAAAAGTCGTCGTAAACGTATTAAAACTGATCATAATTGGCAAGCGTCATGTCTGGATTATTCCTTTGACGAGTGCAAATAGGTTAATCCAGGGAGTTATTCTTTTAGACTTAGACTTTTTACTATGGATTTATTTCAATTTTTTTTTTTTTTTTTTTTGAATTACAACAAAGTTTATATAGGGATCGATAAAAGAGCATGCACCTGTCATCCCCCTACTTTATTCTATACTTTGTATTCAAGAAAGAAAAAGAAAGTCTTGCATTCATCAATCCCCGAAATTCGTCGTTGTCGACGAATAATCACTACATTTCAGACTTTTCTCAGCCTGAAAAAGTCATGTTTGGAATTGTTATCAGTCTATCTGTCTGTGAATACAATACAAAAAACGCAACAAGCTAAACAGGTGGAATTTCATATGCTTATATCAAAGTTATAGATTTTTATCTCATTTTGGGTAAATTACATTAAAAGGATATGTATCTGCCCGTCCTTGAACATATGAAATCGATAGCTCAAATATCGCAATGAGCCACTTGAGTGGAATTAACATTTTTTTTAATCATTTGAATTGTATATATGTGTCAAATTTAGGCCCATTCCCCTAAAGGGTTGATTGTCTGTTGTTTTGTCTATTCACGTATAGATGGACGTTAGAACTCAAACGCAACAATTTACATTAATGAAATGATTTTGATACCAAAATTGTAGATCCGTATCAAATTCTGGGCACAATCGAAAAGGTAGGTTTATTTTACGAAGGATCTCGTCATTTTGAACCGGACTCAGATGACACCTGAGCTGGCACCGCTTCTCCAAGCTTCCGAATCATACCAGTGGACGGATTTAACATGCACCAAAGCCGCTTACATAGTAGAAACGGGTTTCGAACCTAGGACCCTCCGATCTCGAAGCTGATATCTTACCATTATGTTGAACATGCATAATTAATTTTTTTTTTACTATAAACACAATACGAGCAATATTGCTAAAGTCAAGGCGAGAACACTCACGCTGATTTCTCCGCACTTCGTTTCGCACAAATTTCTGATTCTGTTGATAAGAAAAAGAATTTATTTCAAAAATGAGCTTAAGCAATGCGATAAAATGTGAACTCCGCAGTAATTTTTAAAAATAACGTTCGGCGAAGTACAGTGTGCTTATGCAACGTTAATCATGTGAAAAATTGTCATCTTCAGAATTTCTTCAAAACCTTATGAGTCACATTATGTGAAAAACATAAATTAGTCATCGAAAGCTGAAGTTAAAATAAGCATTACTGGAAGTAATTTCACTTCACTTTTTTTTTCTTTCTTCTTTATTTCTTTTCAGACAGCTGTTAATGCGAAATTTAAATGGTTAGAACGAAAAATAGATTTCCTTGTTCAACGCTTTCAAGTGTGAAACACTTTTCAAGTTATCTTTTTCTCTCTCTCTCTCTCTCTCTCTGCGCCCATACACACACTCAAAAAAAGTCTTTTTTAGTGTATTAAGAAGTAGAATTTTTGAAAATTAATTTTGTATTTAGGTCGTTTATTTAATTATTTGATACTAGACGTCTTTAGCGACCAGTTGTTTCGCCGGTCATTTTGGTTTTACCATTAAATCTTTTACGTATAATTTAACATTTATTATTATCTCAGGAAAACACTTTTGAGCATCAAATTGTGCCAAAAATTAAAGCCGTGCTAATACATATTCTGTTTCTTATGTAAATGAGCCATTCTACATCCATGAACACTAAAAACATAATTGTTCGGTTCATCTAACATTCAGGATTCACTTTCGGATTGGCTATTAAACTACTCAGATATTAAACACAAACCTTCTTTTTTAGCTTTCAACAGTAGAAAAATATCACGCGAGTAAATATTTGATGAAGCAATGATAACTGAATTTTTGTGCAAAATTCTAATCAAATCAGGAAAAAATAATTTTTTAAAAAAATTGCCCTAATTTAAGAAAAATGGCATAAATTAATATCATTAAAACCTTTTTTTTTTAAATTTTAAGATGGTATAAAAGTAAATTTTATGCTGCAATACTTGCAGAAATTATCCCTAAAAAACATCAAAATATCAATTTTTAATTAAAATTTCACATTTGCACATTTTCGTCGCCTCTGTTATATGTGTGCCATATTTGGTAGTTCAAGTCAAATGGCCTGGCCTGTGAATTACTTATTGCTATATTTTGGTTGATCCCGTACGCCCTCCCCTCCACACATATACATTCTCTTTTATTATTAGTAGAAAATATAAAAATTGAATCTTAAATCCACTTGTGTTTTCGTCAGATTTAGTTTCAAGAAAAACCACTCTACGATACAAAATTGAATTAAATTATTTCATTACCTGAGAAATGAGTTTTGAAAATATTTATATAGTATGTTGTATTCGAGAATACATAAGTGCACAAAATTTCTAAACTATAATAACAATCTATTGTGAAAATGTATCATGTCAAATATGAGACAAATTAAATAAAAGTGTGTAAAAAAAATAAAAAAGCTGATGCAATGAGATGTTTGAAATGACCCGTTCGAAAATCTGCTGTACAATCTTAGCAAGTATGAAAAAGGAACGGTTACCGTTAGAGTATATTTTGATTTTATTATTGACTAGTTTATATACCCGTCATTGTCTATTGCTTGCTCATTCCTTTCTTTTTCACATAAGTTTTTCAATAATTTCCCGTAACTAACATAATCTACTATAGTTAAGTTTAAATATAAATGTGACGACCTTCTAGAAAAAAATCTATGTTTTAAACATAAATTTTGATGCGAATGCTCAAATAACTTACGCAAATGTGGGAAATTTAATTTTTAATTTGATTCAATTTTAATTTATTTCATTAAAGTAAATAAATGAATCCCGCAGAAAGTTTCGAGAAAGATGCTATATAATAGCCATAAGTTGTACACAAAGACACAAATGTACAGTATTTAAATAATTAGTGCAATTGTCGAAATACATAAAAATGTACAAAACTACAAATTTGTTAAGAAGTTCCAATCAAAAAAAAATCTGAATGTTTCAAAATGGTCAAGAATCGTTTGTAAAAACTACACTCAATGGTACGACAGCCTTTGTAGGCCAAGGGCGCTGGGGTGGCCCAAAGCATATGTCCCGGTTAGGTGGTCAGCCTAATGCGGAACCCGAGTATCGAACCTCGGACCTGTGCGTTGGGGGATCGAAGCGCTACCATTACGCCACGGGGATTCAAGAAACGCTTAATAATGCTGGGCAAATTTCAATACATACAATTCGAAAATATTTTCAAATATCTCCAAATGTTTAGTAAATTCAGAAAGTTTTAGTAAATTTTCTGAATCTACTAAAACTTTCTAGAATATCTTAGAAAGATACTGAATATTCTGGAATGTGTAAGATGATCCATAATTTTCCACAATTTATATAACATTGTATAAATCGTTTTATAAATATATTTATATAACGCACGATTGTTCCGAAATGAAATTATGTTAAAAAATATCCGATAATGTTCTAGAATGCTCCTAAATTTACTACAAATTTTCAGGAAGTTCTGCAATTTTCTGAAGTGTAATATAGTCCGAAAATATTCTTGATTATTTCCAAATATTCTAGAGTTTTAACCCATTTTAATGTTTTCAGAATTTCGCCCTCTTATAGTGATTGTAGTAAAGATATTTCAATATCATTTATTTATCTAGTTACACTTTTAGTCATCTTGTTCACGTACGGTTAAATAGGCAGAGCGATATACCATCAATATTTTCATGAGCTTGCTTTAAAATATGGCATGCATTTACAGATAAAACTGTGGCTAATTTCGACCATTTTTGTCCTGCGATTTTTTGCTAAGCATATTCGCATGAAGGTAGACAGAAGCTTAGCTTAAAATTTGCGAGAAGTCTATAATATTGGTATAAATACAACGTAGCAGATTTAATATTTCTAATACGTTGCATTTTTGTAGTATTTCGTTACAAATAAATTTGGGAGGTGTAAAGCGTGAAGAAGAATCAGAATTCCCATTCTTTAACAATTACAATATTTCCTTTACTTTGATATGATAAAGTAAGAGGGGATAAACTTACAATGCAGTGACTTATTTCAAATATCTTTTTTTAAAAATGAATTTAGGATAATTAATTGCGATAAATATAGCCTTTGTATAAACTGACAAATCTGTTTATTTTTTTGAATAAACGAACTCTTCAATTAAGCCAGAAAAGCAAGTATAAAATAAGAAATAATTAATTTAAGTCACTACAAATTAACAAGTTTTTACTGTTGTCTGAAAAGGAAAAGCCGATCGACGTCTTTGTTGATAGAGAGAATAAATACATTATAGTATAAAACTTATATATAAATTTAAATAAGAAAAGCACATTGACAATTACTGTGACTATAATTTAACCCTTAAAAGCGCGAATTTTTATTTTTAATAAATGAAATTTGAAATCAACCGGGAAATGGATGTAGTTAATCGAAAAAATAAATAAAAAAAAAACCAAAAGATCTTTTTATATTTTCAAAAGAACAACAAAAAAAAAAAACCCCATACTGATAAATTTTTACGTCATCATGAACAATCGCTGTTCCTCTTCTACAATAATATGATATTTCAAACATAAATAATACTTCTCATCATATTACAAAACATGAAAATTCATGAAACAATTATTTTTAGCATTTAAACATAAATGAAAATTGCACTTGCTGCATGACCACTTATGGTACCCTTACATAAGGGAATTTTACACCTCAATTTGTTTGAAAATATAGATCAATGACCAACGCCGTTTTTTCGTATATCCATGAACTTGGATGAGTTGTCCTTCAGGTTTAGTGAACTTTTATAGGACCGATTTTGCATATTGGTGAATTTTCTCATCACAAAAAAAGCTACATTTTTTTGCATAAATTTATCGGTATATGTAAATATATAAATATTATTCGTTACTCTTATCTTTTTCTATCTGAAAACAATTTTTCCTGTATGTTTTTATTACTTTTTACATAAATAAGCGTAATTCATAACACCTGCCTAAATGAAATTGTATTCAGATAGTGCGTCAGCAATGAAAATTGTCACAGATAAAGAAATACACTGCCAAAGATTCTACTTGCGTTCGGAAAGGATAAAATAGTTTTGGTAAAATTAAAATAATAATAAAAAAAACACTCTGCAAAGGTTGCTACATAAAGAGAATGAGGGCTTAATCATACGATGCAGTTCTGCATCGCTATGCATTTAAGAATTAAAAAAAAGCTAACGGCTGTGATATCAACAAACTTTTCTCGCATACTCTCCAATAAATGCATTAACTAAATGCCATTAGCGAACAATAGTTACGAAAGAGCCTATTACAGGGCAATTTTTTGGCAATTAGCTGCTGGGATGTAATTTATACAAAAATACTAGCAAAACCGAATGTGTATTTCAGCACCGTTTTTCCTGCCGATTGAAATCAAAAATGGGAACAATACTACAATTATTATCATGAAATCACATACCAAATTTTATTTATTTCTCTGCGTTTTATATGCTCGTGAAAGTACAGACCGACAGATGGTCAACCGCAGCCAGTCACCCCATTACCACAGAACTAAGCCGTATAAACAGGGATTATTGTGACTGGCTGTTAAGCTCATTAATTATCCAAATTTTTGCATAAGAAAACAAAAGTTCAAAGAATCTTCAAACTGTAGACTTCCACTATAAAAGACTAGATATATTTTCCATCATTTCTTTTAATATTTTTAAGTTCCCAGAGTATTGTAATATTGAGTTACAATTACTATTCGTACTAAGTCTTCCTCTAATAAAGTTTTCAATACTTTGATGGATTTGGTTTTAAATTTGATAAATGTTTACACTTTAAAGGTTAAATCTGTGTACCAAATTTCATCTATCTATCCTCTTTACTTTGCAGTTATTGTCTTAACTTATATTCCATTCAGACATGTTTCTGAATGGATTTCATTCAAAATTCGATAGAAATCTTAGCAGAAATCATATACCAAATTTCATCTTCCGAACTCTAAGTATTTTTGAGTTTTCGTGTTCACACAAAGACACAATTCCAAAAATTATGTTTTTCGGATTCAAGGAGATCTGAAATATGGGGATTCTTCAAAACCTCGAGTTCGAGTTTCTTGACGATTGTAATACTTTTTCTTTGCTTATTTCGTATACGAGAAAATGAGGAATGGTATCAATATTACAAGAAAGAAAAAAGAAAGAAAAAAAAAAGACTATCGATACTTTCGTTTTCATAGAGAAGAGGAACTAAACTCGCATCCGGAGAAAAAAAGGAAGACGACGAGACAGTAAACAACTAAACAATCCGAACAGACTGCATATTTCTTTTTCTCCTTATTAATAGTAAAAACCATTATTGATTGTTGCAGGCCAATCAGTGAACTACTGTTTTTTTTAATCAATTTTACTGTGTTTAATTTTTTTATGTTTTAATATTTAAAGAAATTGAATTATTTTAGCAAAACTGTATTATCTTGTTTCTTTCGTGGGGAAGCATAAATTTCCGTTAGAGCGATATTTACATTGCTCTCTATTAATATACAATAGCTTTAGAGGTGGTTCTGATATCACTTGTTCTAGGTTGACGCAGCATAGGCAAATTTGGTATTTGCGCCAGTGAATCCTATTATACTAAGTCTTGTGTCTAGCCAAACCCATGTGTTAAGGATTCTTGATAAAGGGGAAGAGTGTCGTCTTTTATTGATCCCAGCGATGCAGAAAATATGTAGAAACATTTTGAAGTGTGGTTTGTTTCCTATATAGGGGCCTTACTGGAGGAATTTTGAGGGAAACTAATCTCCATTTGTATCTTGATTGGAAGTAAATCTCCAACAGTCAACTGACCCTGTTGACTGAGATCCGCTCCAAAATAACCAATGTATAGCTTAAAAGAAGGAAAGTGATCCGAATCAAATAATTCGACTTATTGCTTACATTGCTATTGTATTATATTGTATTATCAAATGAATTACAAATAGGAAACAAGATTTTCCTGCCCTTTTCAGGTTTGGTTATAAAATAATAAACAAGAATTATTTTAGAAGCTGTTTTAAAAGTTTTTACCTCAATTCTTATCTTTCTATCCTGCATTATCCGATTAAAATTCTATAGCTCCCAGACGGTGAAAGACACAATCAAATTTGCTTTCTTTTGGCCACTGATATTCGTCATTTGTTGATGCATGACATCACAGATGACGCATCGATTAAAAATCGATAAATTATTCCAATCCGTCGATTTGCATTCCTCCCATTGTTAAACCTTTTTGGAATCTCATTTTTTTCGTAATCTTCTAGACAGACAAGTCAACGTTAACGGGGGAAAAAAGATCATTAGTAAAAGTTTAGACACTTGGTGCATGACCTTTGAGAAAGCGTCACCCTCTTCATGCATTGTTAGTCAAGGGATCGCTATTTAATAGGCAGTTAAAAGACAAAAACAGCCGTTTTTTGCGGGTCTTTATATGACTGTTATATTTAAAACCGTTTTTTATTTTCAATAGCTTTTTGTTTTTGTGATGAAATTAGGAATGTTGACAATTTAATCCATACTTTTCCATTTGCTAATTGCCCTAAAGGTTTTCAAAATCTTGATAATTTATTATCGGCTCATTTGCTCAAAGACTAGAAACTGAAGGAGAGGACATGTAATTGCTATGTCACAGTTGTTGCCCAATCCCACTAATCCAAAAAAAAAATCCAGACTTGAAACTGACTAAATTGTGCGGAATTCCTATAAGCCCACAACTCGATGAACAAATGTACTTAAAAATTAACCTACATCGCGCAGAAACGTTTTTGAAAGATCAAGTTTTTTTTTAAAGATTACATTAAAGAATACAGAACTCGTTTCTGTAGCTTCAAAAAATTGTAGACTACTTTTTCTCCAATATCCTGTTCTCTACTTGAAAGATACAATCTAATATAGGATATTTAAGAAACTTGGAGAACATTTTTTTAAAGAATTTATTGGCTGCATAGTTTGCAATTGAACCGCTAGATGGAGTTGCAGTTGTCAAAATGTTGCACTATATATGTTTGGAGATATTCCATTTTGGAGGAACACTGGAGAGTTATTTTGAGACGGAGATTGTAATTTGGACCGTGATCAGATAACGTGGACGACACCCGGTGTTATGTCGGATGAGTCAATGAATGTAGTACTGATTAACAAATCTTCGGTAGGGTGTTCTCCATTCAGGAACACAACTATCAAACGAGGAACCACACATTTTCATAGCTGCAAAACGAGCAACACATTATCGCTAAACGAGCAACATTAGCTATCTTAATGTATCTAATTTTCCAAAAGAATGAAAAAAATTAACTCTTAACATCCTGTAACGAAAAGCTTAGACTTTTTCACTTCAAGAATGGACATGTAATGTCGTATTCTTACCAAATATGAAAGAAAAAAAATTAAAAAAAATGGAACTTTTCGTTACCAGGTGGGAAAATATGTGAGTATTTTTTTAAAAATCTTATTGTAAAATTTAAAAAAATGAGATAGACGATGTCGCATGTTCAACGATGAAAACAGAATTGCGGTTCCTTTTTTTAGGACTATCAAAATTGGCGCTTAAGGCTGTGAAACAGAGCTGGTCCGAGAGAAATTTATAACAGATCTGAGATGAAGATTTGTCTCCCCCACCCCCTTCTTGCATTTGAAAGGTTCATCGTGTTCCTCTCCCTTACTCCTTAGAACAGCCCAACGTGAAATTTATTTTATTGCATATAATGCGTTTTTATATCAACAGGAGGTTTTTTTCCCCCTGCAAGGCTTTTATAAACTAATGGGTATTTTTTTTATATATTAAATACTTCCGTGATACTTCAAAACGTTAAACTTAAAATAGTTATACTTTGGTATTTTTGTACAAAGTGTTTTGTAATGCTTATTGGTGCAAGGACTCTACTGCCATGTTGCAGTAAGCAAAGAGTAGATGATAAAAAATAGTTTTACTAAATCCTAAGCGCAAATTAACAGAGATACAAAGATATAATATATGATAATACAACTATAAAAAATTTTAAATTTCAGTACATTAAAGCCAAACAATGATCCAAAAAAGAATGCGAGATCAATAATTCAAAACCATTGACCAGCAAAGAAAAAAAACAAAACAAATGTTAATCGTACTAAATGCAAATGAATAACTTTTATGAAGTTAAAAATATTCGAATGGTATCTCTCAAAAGTCTGCAAATTTAAGGACGATGATAAAAAAAAAAAAAAAAAAAAAAAACAGAATACATCGAGAATGAAAAGGAAGTTTTCTATTAAAATCTGATAGAAACATTTCGATTAAAATATGAAATAGATTTCATCATTGCTTTTTAATTCTTTCGTTGAAAGTCATGTTCATTCATTAATTGCTCTAAAAAATTAATTCACGCAATTTCTTCTTTGCCTCTTCAGTAATTTGGACTAAGCTTATTTAAGAATTCATCCTTCACCGATATTTTCTTTAATTTTCAGTTTGCATTATTTTTCTTTTTAGTAATCAAAAAAAAATTATTTACGTTTTCTATTTTCCAAGAGGAATCATGTTTTAACAGCTTGATATGTATTGCTCCTGACTATAATTTAAATAAAATATCAAAAAATATCCGATTGTTTTCGTCCAAAATAAAAATAATTTTTCGTGATGTATTCATTCATCCGTTTCAAACAATAGTTCAACTCTGGATGCTTTCCTCTATTAGATTTCAAATAAGTCAAAAAAAAAAATTACAAGAAATTTATCAGGACTTGACATACTTTTTATTATTTTGAGTACTTAATAAAAAGAAATAAATGAGCTATTCATTTATAATAAAATACTATAAGGTCGCGGAAAATATATATACCACAAAATTCACCAAGAAATTAAATTCCTTATTGTTAGTTATTTTACCACCTCTATTTAGAGCTACTAATTAGAGAAGAATATTAATAAACTTTGATTTCATGATTCAAAAAAAATCTGTAAGTAGTAATGATTGTTAAGGCATAAAAACATTAAAAATTCATATGTAAATGCAGACTGTCCTAAAAAACGCTTTTAACAATTAATAATTTCGAAGTCTAAATTTTAAAATCGTTAAAAAAATGTATAAACGATTTAAAAGCTAGATATATTCAATCTTAAAAACATTAAAAACGCATTAGGAATTTAAAAGTTGAATATAATCAACATTAAAAACATCAAAACATTAATGCGGCTTTAACAATCATATGAATTATTAATATTATTTTAAGATGGAATTGAACCTACTTTCAATGTAAAAAAGAAGACTGTATGTTTTTAGATAAAATAAAAACTTTATTTCAAATTATAATAATGTATCTTGATTTTAAATTGTTAATTAATAAAAAATTTTAAAATCTATTTTTATCTAATAAATTGAATATATTTCTTTTCTAAAATCAATCTCAATCCTAAAAATATTTTAATATAAATTGTAGAAAAAATTAATAAAAAATATAAAACTTTTTATAATTTTTATTCAGAAATTGAATTTTACTTATATTCTACAGTTTAATAATAAGAATTCATTCTTAATAAGTAATAAAATCTTTTTTTTTTTCAAATTCACTACCAGATGGCTCTTGCAAAAAGAAATCCATATTTAATTAAATTAACTTTTTAACTGATAATTAAATTCCCAAAATTCCCAAAAGAGTAAAATAATGTATTGCTATCGAAAACACTTTGGTGACAAAATTTCAAAATAATAGCACATCAGAAAATGATTAAAAAAATTGCGTATTGAAGAACATGAAACGAATCGAACTAAATAACAGCATGTAAAAAACGGCCTTTGAAAGGGTTAAATTTAACAAATAAGAGTATTTTCCCCTCTTGTATACTTTCACAGAATGACGCTTTTTTTTTTTTTAAGTTTCTTTGTATAATGAAAAGCATTTAAATATTAGGTTACGTGTGAAAGTACTTAGTCCTGTGTCAGTGATAATACGTGAATTGTAATCATTTGAGGTAATTCTAAAATTTTGACTCAATTAATTGGTAAAATGTAGTAAAAATAGTTCTTAATTCCGTTAAACTGATATTAATTTCGGGATTTTATACAGAGAGAGGAAAAATTATTTTTTTTTCATGTTTACCAGATTTTCATTGATTTCAAAATAATCTTTTGAAAATTATATGGAAAGTAAAATCTTCTCAGGAAGAGAAAAATGTCCGCAACATTTTTGTATGAAAAAGATGGAAAATTAAGAGGGTAAAAAGTCTAAAACTTTATCGATACTTTATTTCCTAGAAGTTTGGTATCGTAATCGAGTTATCACTTGATTAGTTTTTACGTGTATTGATTGAAATCGATTTTTCAGTAATTCTCTTACATACAAAAATTAATACGATGGTATATTCCTGATAAATATGTAATATTTAGTATTTTCAGAATTTTATTATTAGCTAATTGAAAAATTTTAATTAAATTTTGATTCCACATACGTGAAGACATCCGGCTGTGATACTGTAGAAAATTGGCATTAAGATTCAGTAATGATTATAATAATGAATTCTTAAATATATTAAAGATTAAAAATTAGAAAATAATAAATATCTGATAACACTCTTTTAATAATGTGTTGAATGGTAGCAAGTAATGTTTTAATAAAAACATAGACGGCATAACAGAGTTAGATGATGAAAATAATGCCAAATGGAATGAATGGCACGAAAAAGAAAATTGTTTCAAGGTCATTAAAAATGAAAAAATACATAAATGTGATTAAAATTACTTAAAGTGTTTCTATCAGTCTCTTCACGCTTTCACGATGTTGTTCTGTTGCTCATATTTTTAATTAAATGAATTATTTTCTACATTTTAATATACTAATAAAAACATATTTAAAAACACATTTTTTTTATGAATCTAAAAATTAGAATTCGTACATTTCAAGTGATGGAAGGGGGTCTTCCTCTTCATTTTTTATAAAACCGCCATCAAAATTTATTCGAATGAGCGTTGGAATGAGTTTTGCGCGCGAAATGGAGCAAAACAAGTGTAATAGCTTTGTTTAACTTGAAATCCGAAACTTACATTTGATGTAAATTTGTTTTGAGAAAAAACGGACATTCAGGACGTTTGATTTAAAAAGTATGAGGTAACGTTCTATGAGAAGAACAATCAAGTTCAAAACATATTGTCTGAATCTAACGCACTAAAAACGTAATCTATATCTGTTCAATATTCCGATCGAAATGCAATTCCATTCGCAGAATACTTTTTAAATGACTTTTTCTTCTGCGTGACCTTAATAAATAATTTACAGTAAATTCAATAAGATAGTAAATATTGGTCAGTAAAGTTTTCAATATAGTGGCGCATGCCAATAAAATAATTGCAATCGAAAATTATTCACCTTTTGTTCTTAAGTTATTTCTATGTTTTTAAATACTCTCTGTATCCAGATAGAATATATATTTTAATCAATAAGTTTACTGATGAAAAAATAACAATCTCTTAACTTTTTATGCAGCTCCTTAGTCCTATTAGGCATATTTCGTAATATATTCGATTCTCCTATGATAAAACTCAGTTATAAAGCTTTGAATACCGTTATTTTAGACCATTTGAACGGCCTTCTCAAGGAAGATCTGCCAGTCAATGGACGCCAAACGAGGCGGCCGTAAAAGAATGGATCTTTTTTGGCTGAAAATGTTGGCCTGTTAAGATTATTTTACTAAATGCAATAGGGCCGGGGAGAGTATAAAAATTGGCTTTTTGTAATCTTTTTAGTTAGACATTTATTGTCTAAAACAGCATTAAAGTACTTTTCAGCTGGAAGTATATACCTATCTCTAATGATATAGAAATTAACCATTGTGCTACGATTAGAAAGAACATAGTGTATATTAATTTTTTTTGTCGGGATTTATTATATTTATTTACAGCTAGCTTTTATTTTATTTAAGTAGAGTAATTTTCCTAAGATAGACTTAAACATAATTTAAATTATCAAGCTTTTTCAATAGAAATGCGGCTGGCCTTGCCTAAGACATCTTGATAACACAATTATTAATGACATCGTGATTCAACTTTCAGTTTTTCTTCGGCTAGAACAACTTTTCACATGGTTGCTTTCATTTTCATTTAATTACAATAATTTGTTACTCTTTTTTTT
>JAPMOR010114678.1:0-145277 GCA_026543865.1 Argiope aurantia
TTGTCAGGAAAAATATTCTTACTTAATATTATTAAAACCAAAAAAAATGAAAACAAGATTAAAAATGTGAAAATTAAAAAAAATGATTTATAAAATTTTACTAATTAAAAAAACAAAATATTAAAAACATCCTTTTTAAAATGACTAGATTTCATGGAACTTATTTAATTTAGAGAGAAGAAATAATTATTCTTCATTATAACTTCCTTTTCGTTTTTTTTTTTTTTTTTTTTTTTTGTCTTTTCATTTTAAATTACATAACTAGAAAGCAAACGATAATTTTGTAGCAATCTTACAAGCTCAAACGATATTTTTCTCCAATTTCGGTCTCGATACGATTCGTAGATAATTTAGATTAGAAGAAAAACAATTATTGTGTAACATTCCTACAAGTTCAGATGATAATATAGTAGTTGCAATTTAAATAATGATGATGATATCCTCATTTTCAACAGACGGGCAGGGAATGTAAACAAAACAAACGCGATTTTGATAAACCCAATCACCCCATGCAGCCAAGAACAACGAAGCTTACGAACGACTTTATTAGTTACTTTCAATTTCAGACTACCCAGTGAAAGAAAGAAAAGAAAACATTTGATTCGTGATTAAAAAGAACAGTTTATACATTCAAGTTCGGAGCTACGGTTACATTTGATAAAAGTAGGCCAATCGCCAGTTTAAAGCGGTATATGGAGCACTGCGGACCCACCCCCAGCTTAATTGGCCAGGCAAAGAGATCTCTTTTTTTTTCTTTCCACTTGTGTTTGTTTTTCTACTCTTTATTTATTTATTTACTATACCTCCGCTGGCTCTAAAATCCCTCATCGGATCAGCCTTGGCAGAAAGGTGGGGAGACCACACCGTTCCTGGTGCCACAAAAAGAGGTCATCGCGCCGACGATGTCGCCAAATGACCTCCTGCTTGGCGACTGGAGGAAAAAAAATGTTGTAGAAAGATATGGAATACGTTGTTTAGGGAGGGTTGGGAGGAAAGGGGCAGGTGTGTCGAACCAAACGAGAAAATTACGAAAAAAATTCGAATCCAACAGTTGGGTGTGAGGCAGGGAGGGCCGGAAGTGTTGATTTCTCAGAGGAGGAGGTGAAGGAGGAAGGTAGAACAATATCGGAGAAAGTTTTTCGGTGTTCTTCAGAAAGAAAAGAGAAAGGAAGAAAGTGTTTTTTCGGAAACGTGAAGTGGTGGTTGTGAGGGGTTTTTGTAGTTCGCTATGCTGATTTTCGAAACTGCTAATTTTACAAGATCAAGTTTAATGAGCAGTATTCCCATAATTAATTAATAATTAAAAACATTTAAACTAAAAAGAAATAGGGACTTTTCATTTTATCAGCAAAACTGATGGAAATCATTATTTTAAGGTGGAGAAGTAAAAAAATTATTATTTTGTTGCTTAACTGCAATTAGTATCGACACAATACAGAATCGAAATCTAAAGAGTTGATTCAAGATACAGAATTTAATTTTTTAATTCGAGGCTGAAGTGGTGAACTCTTAAATATTTCATGCATTTTGAGATATTGAAAATTATATTTATTGACCAAAGAAGAAAATTCTAATTGGATTCCTTTTATATAGTAGGATATTAGTTTGGTAAGTTTATTTTGCTTACTTCATTATTTTTATGAAATGAGATATATGAAATTAAATATTTCACGATATAATTCCAGTATTTTAACTAATATATGATTCTTTTGAATTAGATTATCTTGATATTACGAAAAAGTATATTATTTTCTTATCCATTTTTTTAGCTTATTTTATTTTCCTTAATTGCCCCCTCAAAAAAATTACTGCCTGCTGGACATAAATTTTTTTTCGATAACATAAATTCAAAACGTTTTTAATTCTTCAATATTTTATTATTATTTTTTCTGTTTCCTATATTTCCTGATACTCTTTTCGAATTTGGTAAAACTCTTTTTATGAGGGAAGGCTCTATCTCAGCAATAATAGATACTGGACTATAATCCGGGTGGTAGCACAACTTGTTGCACAATATTTTACAATATTTTGCAACATCATATTATATTATTCAATATTTTACAATATTATAAAATATTACGAATATTGTTTAATATCATGCAATATTGTACAATATATGTGTGCTATTAGGGAAAAGATGTTTATTTACCTATTACTGGATTATAAAAAGATATTTATTTAATTCAGATATTTAAAATAAAATTTCGTAAAATTTAAAATTATAAATTCTTAAAAATTTATAATTTATAATAAAAATAAAATATCATTATTATATAATTATCACATTTTATTTTTCGAAATATAATATTTTTAATGTTATTATTTTTGTTTTGCTTTAAATAGGAATTCATTGATGTGTTTGAATCGCTTTTTAAATTAAAGCCTGGATAGCAATCTCTATATCATCGCTCTTTTAACATAAAGGAATTAAAATTTCGTCGATCATGAATTAAAATAAGTAATTATTTTGTTTAAAATTTTAAGCATAAAAAACACTTCGCAAAAGAAAGTATCTTTATTATAATTTATACAATAAAACTGAGATATTTTTAATAGATTGTGTTCTCTGTAGAAAGATGTTATGTCTGTTATAGATGTTCTCTGATTAAAAGAACATAAAAATGAATGAATGAAATGAATGGATAAAATAAAATTTTGTTACTAAAAAAATGAGAATTTTTCCATGTACTCTTCACAATCCAAAACGTTAAAAAAATCTGGATAAATAAAATTTAAATGAATAATAACTATGAATGCTTTCTTTTATGTTTTTTATACAAATCTACATATTTTTAATGTTCTTAATGAGATTTGACTAAAATGTTCTTCAAAACAAGAAGAAAATCATTGTCAATTCTTATCATTATCAAGAATTATTTAAAATATAAATTAATAATTATAATTTTTTATTTTTTCAGCAATATCTTTTAAAAATATTAATTCCAATAAATAATATTTATACTGATTCGAAACTCAAAATATAACCTTTTTATTGATGCCAATTTCATTTCCATATCATTTTTTTTCTTTAAACTTAATTTGATTTTTAAAAAATTATTTTGATACTTAATTCGTAACAATGTTTTTATTGCTATAATGAAATTCAATTTAATTTCATTGTTGCATCCAACTGTTCAATTGCAAGTTTTCTGCAAATTTTAAAATTATTAGAAATAATTTATTTGTTTGAACTTGAACTCCATAGCAGAAATTTTTACTTTTCGCTTTCATTTATGGTATATATTCTTTTTATATTGCAAGTACAGTAATTTGTTGTGATTCCATTAAATTCATTTTTTTACTGTGATCAAAGAATAAGATGTAATTTAAAATAAATATATTCCATATTAATATTTAAATTGAGAGGAAAATCAATACTACTTAAGCTAATCTTACTAAGTCAAGTTGGTTGTCAAAGGCGGCTAATAGGAATATACAATATAATTTCGTTGTTTCGGATTGATTGACATCAAACCCTATTCGAATAATTTGATAATTGTTGGAAAGAGAAGGCTATTTCTTCGAAAAAATGTTTATAATTTATTTCATTTATAACTACAAAAAATGTTCTTTACATTCAATATATTCACGTACTATATAAAAATATAATTACTTGAACATATGAAACAAATAGTGTTGTCTTCCTGTCTTACTCGCTTTTACTCAGAAAGATTTAACTTGCTGATTTTTTTTCTCTCAAAGGTAGCCGGATCATTAATGGTTCGGATAGTTTAAGTTTTATGATATTATTATTTACTATTTTAAAAAAATTCCCACATTTTTTAAATTTAAAATTGTTGCTATGAAGACACTTTGAATAAACACGTGTCCTTCTATTTCATTGTTTATAGACATTAAAAAAATAATCTTTTCCAAGTATATTTCCGCAGATTTTACACATAAGTATAACAATAAATTTTTTTAATTACATCAGGTGAACTTGTATTTACGTTATAAAATTTCCCCATGAAAGCTCTAATTGATGCAAATTCAAATAATAGAATTTATAGTTTTTTTATATTAAAGTTGATCTATTTATCAAAGCTTATTTTTCATTTTCAAAATATTATTGCTGCAGGGTTGTAACAAGGATAAATAGAACCTGAGGCAAAGCATTTCGCTTCTTCTTATGGCTATTTGGTTTTAAAAAAGTAAAATAAATATATCTATATATCTGTGTTGTTTTTTTTAATCTTGGAAAAACTTAAAGTGAAATCCAAGCATACATAAACAAACCATTTTAACAATAGAACATGAAAGTGCTAACTCAAAGGTTGGTCACCAAAAAAGTGCCTTTGATCAGTAAATTGCAGGCTGATACTACTAAAAAATGATATATGGGACTCATCTTTATACATATTGAACACTTTGAACTTATATGAGAAATTTGGAGAACACAGCAGGATGCTTTTTTTTCCTGTTACTTCTCTTTATTTATTGGTTATTCACACTTCTTAAATTTATTTTTTGGTTCTACTTAACACCGATGCTTTTCATTCTATGGTTACTATTCCAACACCATTTATGAATTTTAATTATGTTGATTGCATTCTAGTAAAAAATAAGAATGCATGGCTATTTGAAATTTTGTCACTTGAACCGTAATCATGAGAACTGAGCTGCTGCCTTTCATATCATTCTTGAAAACATTTCTGAAAATATGTATCCAATTTTTTTTTCTGCTTCCTACAAAAATAATGATTAACAGGAACTCGTACATTCTCTGTTTTTAGTAAAATCCCTGTATAATTTAACTCCATCTGCTACAGTTACCTTAAAGTTTTTTTAATGTAATAATCAAAACTTTTTGCATTTTTTTCCCCGTTATACATTCTAGGACTGATGTGTTAATACTTTATCACCTCCATTCTCTTATATCACTACGGTATGAGTTAAGAATTTAGTTATCCAGATGCAATATATCACTTCGTATTTGGATGACTTAAGGTCCATTCTTAAGCAAGCTTATTAAAATTAATTTATCAGCTGAAAGATCTTTTTTGGAAAGTTTAAGAGTGCGATGTTTGCTTATTTTTCGCCAGTGCCTGTAATTTAAATATGAAGTTCCTACATACTAAGATAGCAAGTTAATTTATTATATTAACCCTTTAAAGGGCCATTTTTTTAGCCATATTATGTTAAAATATTTTTAGGCTTGAAATTAGAATAAGAAAAGGGATTCATTTAGCTTATTAGATAAATTTAATTTGATTAATTAATTAATTTGGTTAATTAATAATTAAGTATCAAATAAAAAACACATCATTTTGTGTAAAATAAAGGACTAAAGCATCTAAGTTTCTGTCTTTCTAAAACATTTGTCAGAATTTATGCCAACCTACATAAATTTATACAAAGATTGATAAATTTGGTGGGAAGCATACTTCCCAAAGCCCTAGAAAGGGTTAAAATAAATATTCATTTAGGATTTGATTTCTAAGTTTGTTTAGTTATAACAAAAATCCAAATTATAAATGCTTTTGTCATTTTGGTTTCCATTCACACTGTCATATATTTTGATACTTATTTTTCTAATAATTCTAATTTCTGTTCTTTTGTTTATATTAGTTTGCAATGTTTTTTGTTAACATCAAATGAGGTATTTAATTTTCTTACATTTATAGAAGAAAGTGTATGTAATAATTCTGTAAGATACTAATTATGCGAATTTTATGCATCGGAATAAGAAAAAAAAAAAAATGAAATACAAAAGACAAAAAATGTCTTAAAGAATAAGAATATTTTTCTAAATAATTTTAAATAGCATTAAAAACTATTTATCACCATTTAATCGTCTAAAACAATAATAGTGCCATTTTTATAATACCAAATTAAAAATGAACATTTTAAAATACAACAATATTTAATATTAAATCTTAATTTATAAATTTGTTGGGATGTTTATGCATTATCCGAGTTTTTTTTTTTTTTTTTATCTATTCTTATTCGAAAAATCTGAATTCTATTTCTAAGTCTATTTTTAGATTTTACCATTTTTCCATGAAGCGTAATTTTAATACTATATAGAATAAAAAAAACAATTGACAACAGTTCCAATAAAGTGAATTTCAATTCATAAAAAAACTTATTTTGCTTTAAAAAAAAAAGAAAAGCAATTCAAAAAAAATTTTTAGCAAGAAAACGCAAATACACAGTGTCTTCGAATTTTGACAAATGGATTGAACAACTTTATTCTTAGCTACCGTTTTATTCAAATTGATGTTGCCATTTGTTTATAATTATGGAAACAAATAAAATATATTAAATGCTTGAATAGATCGTTCATCTATTGTAAATAGAAATTGAATTTAAAGAGAAAATTTCACTTTTATTTTTATGAAGTTATTTAATTTCTATAACTTAAAATCCAAACAAATGATTCTCAGCCTAATTCTTTCTTAATTTTTATTTATTTGTTTATTTTTGCTTTTATTTCATGTATTCGTTTCGATATTCATTTTTATCGTTATTTTAAAGATAGATATTCCTCAGCAGATTTGTTTTCAGAAATATTTTCTTAATAACTATAAAGAAAATATAATATATATATTTATATTTTCTAATGTAATATAAATCGAAATATAATGTTATAAGGTTGTATATATTATTAAAAAAAATTAGTTACTTAATCAATAATAGTGTAGATTATAGCGAAAGATAATTTAAGTATAAATAATTACAAAGATCAGGAAATTTTTTAAAACTTACTCTTGTCTAACTTAAAGAAGAAAAAAACTGTTTAAATTTGGGTTTTCTTTCCTTGCAATTGTGTTTTTTTTTCTTTCATTAAGGTAGTATATTCGCCAAAAACTTAGTTTTACAGAATTCATACATTGTAGATTTTATTGAAATTGTAAAATCTATTTTTGGAGCTAAGCTTGTCTGTTTGGCATCATATATAAGGTTGAGCTTGATGAGTAAATTGGGGAACCTGTATCAATAGTAACTCAATGTCTTAGAATAGATATTTCTCTTAATGTTTTGATGACATAAAATAATTTTTAAACGTCTTTTTAATTTTTTAGTGACATAATTTTATTTTATCTATTTCGGATAATATTTTGACCGTAATTCATCAAAATCAAATAATATAGCAACATGATTAAAGAAATTTTTTTTATTAATGCTGATATTGCCTAAAACCTAGACAGAACCAGTTTTAATCATTCAATAAAGTTTATGAGAAAGTAAACAAAAAAGTATATTTTTCTTATAGAATTTCACTTAAAGCTGACATGGCAAGTAATCTCGTGAACTTTAATGAGATTTTGTCTCATTTAAAAATCGAAAGGGCAAATAAGGGTAGTAACCTTTTTAATATTAAACAAAATTAAACTGTAATGCGTCAAAAGTTTACCTCTAAATAAGTTCAACATTTTAAAGATGGATTATTTTAAACATTATTTATATCAACATCCCATTTCGAAATAATACAAGGGTTATTTTACAATGGACTTACCAATTTTGAATCATGGTCAAATGATGAGGACGACGCATGAGCCATCTTACTTCATCAAATCTCATTCATTGAGGTGTGTGTGTGGTCCGGTTAAAAAGGAAACTTCCAACAGTGAATCCGATTGCAGAAAAGAATTCGTTGCTAAAACTTACATTAATCTATCAGCATTCAAATAATGTTAATTACTTATATAATCTTTCATCACTAATTTTTCACAGTATATTTGACGTCATTATTTGATAATAAAAATATAAATTTATGTTGATTTTTTGAGCTAATCAACTATCATCTAAGTCATTACATCATAATGTTCAGAAGTTTCGAGGTTTCTTTGGGAAGTAGCGGTATTCCGAAAGGGATTAAAAATCAACACATTCCTCTTCCGAACTAATTTATGAAACCAATATTTAATATTTATTTTATTCTCGGACAAAAGTAACTGTATTTCTGAATTCCACCATGGCAATAAATTTTCTCTAACGAGTTATTGTTTTACTCAAATAATGCTTGTTTCTTAGTAAAAGTGTTTTTTCCCTGCAAAAATTGAATTCGTCATATTCATATTTTATAGAATATACAAAAGCTGTATTTTTATTTTAAAACTGTATATTAATTACGAAAGCTGTATTAATTCGTTTAGATGGTTAGACATAGGATTCAAAGAACAAAATAAAGAAGAAATTAAACATTAATTGTCCGAAATTTGGCATTAAATAATACTTTATTGAAAGGTGATACAAATTCGAGATATTTTTTTGTACTGATATAAAGAAAAAAAAAGCAAGATATCAATTTTCTAGTCATCACCTATTTATTATTAAGTTTATTTATGATACTGGAAGGCTATGATATCTTAAGGGCTGAAAAATGATTGCCATTAAATGCCTTTAGTTTTAAGATCCCTTCAGTAATAATTATCCTAATCTAATTACTACTTTATGATCAGTCTTGTTAATATAAACTTAGAAAAATCCGTGAGCAGTGGTGTTAGATAAAAAAAAAAGTGGTTCTATAAAAAATATCTATGACGCGATTGTAATTTTTTTCAAAAAAAAAGTTATTTTACCTATAAGTAGCCTAAAAATTTTAATTTTAAAGCTAGATATGAAATTTGTTGCATTTAAAAAATATTAAATAACCAATACCTATGTATAAAAAACACTTATGTTGACACTAAAATTTGGCCAAATTTGTTAATCGTTATTTGACAAAAGCTAGCATGTTCGGATTATTTACATGTCTGCATCGGCAGAAATCTGAGACAATGCTTAAAAAAAGGGGGGGGGGAGAGATGGATAAATGATTTTAAATCATATTCGAATATGAATCGAAATAGTTGGAACGAGAAGTTAGGATAAATGAAAGTGTTGAAGAATCATTTGTAGGAAGATCCAGTCGGAATGAGCGAAATAGAGATTTAAAGAATTTGTGTACGGGACGAACTTTCCGAACTACCTGAGCATGCTTATGTGATTCTGACAGAACTCTATTCTTTTTGTCTGGCATGTTTTAGGGAAAAGGAAGAAAATTGAAGTGGAAAATATATAAATGTTGCCATGATAAAAAAAAAATATTTTGAAAATCTGTTAAATTTGCTGGAAATACTGGAGGATTTACTAAACATTAAATGGCTGAGGTAAACTTCTTTTGGTGACGGCACTTGGAGAAAATAGTAGAGGTAAACCTCTTGAAAACTCTTCACGCTTCTTGAAAAAGTTTTAAATGACTGATTTCAGATTAATGTAATGATCCCAAAAGAGCCTTAGGGGGATTTTTAGGGGTTGGGGAGTGAATCGAGTAGAGGGTATAACCGTCTATTATGATACAAATTCGTTGAAATCAATAAAAAATTTATGCAAATGTGAATATCAAATAAGATATGTAATGCATGACCTGAAACATTAATCGTTTTTTATATATAGTAATTAATATGACTGATATGTTCTTATAAAAAAAACCTTAATCTCAATAACATTTTAAAAAATTATACATATACTTTCTTTTAAAGAAAAGTGACTTCTAAAAATGAGAAAATGAAAATCCGTCAAACCAAATGTGTTTTTGTCTAGACAGCAACAATCGAAATCTAAATTCATAAGTGGCCCAGAAAAGAAGGGATTCACTGAATTATGTCAAAGGTGCAAAGCAAATTTAAGAACGTCAACTGCTTCTTCTTTCCGTTGGTGTAGAATTTTTTTTCAGCAATCATCAGCAACATTAAAAATACGAGTAAATTTGTGCTGAAAGATATTTAAAATAATACAAAATATAAAATAAAAAATTCCAAAGTTAAATTTTAAAATTCAGTCTCTAAGTTGCATTGAGTCAATTTTACGGCTACCGCCGAATTTCGTGGCTTAGATGCGATAAATTTATCTGGACATTGCAAATAAACACATTTATAAACAAATAACGCTTCTTTTCTTTTGGTTATGTATAGATTAAACAATCTCAGCAAGATTTTCACAACATGGACTTCCCTGAAAAGTTCATTCCACAAAAAGTTCTGGAATAAAGATATTTTGTGTGAAATATTTTAAATGTAATTCTCTAAAATCTACAAATTTGATTAAAAAATTATCATGTGCCAAATTTTATCCGCTCAGATTGCTGAGATTTTTAATTATCTTTTTCGCAGCAGATAGACATAAGTAAAAAAAAAATCTCGTCTCAGAATTTTCTGATATGTAGATATTTATCGAAATTTCCATGTATAATTTTTTTGATGATGGCTATCTCATTGTTATATACTTTGTATAAGAAAAAGTAAAAACAGACGAATTCCATAAATTGAACCAAATGGAACCTATTTATTAACTCTAAATAAGAATATATTTAGTTCCCAAATAAATAAATTCTTGAAGAATTTATTTTTTATAGAAAAAAATATCAAAGAAAGGAATTCCGAGAATTTTTTTCAGATATAAAATTTGTTTTTTATAGGATATTTTATAAGATTTATTTTTTATATAAGAAATAATTTACTTCTGAATTTATTTTTTATAGAAAGAAACATCAAACAACGGGGGGTGGGTGGAGACAAGAATTCCGATTGACGTCATTACACAAAAACTCTACCGTTATTTTCCCACGCATTAAATCGTTTTCTTTCCTTCTAAAAAAATGAATCCACAATTTGTGAATGCTAATGAATCCCCCAAAGCGTTCTGACGACTGTTTGACACTCATGAAGAATTCATTTGATTTAGTTCAGTCACCGCATGACACAAAGGTAAGAGACAAGACAATTTCTTGATAGCCACTTCCGCTTCTTCTAGAACTACTGGTATTTTGCTTATTTGCCTAATGACAGCTATCTTCTGATCTAGTTATAATTAACTGTTAACAACGGATTCTACTGCTGACCGCATCTGACCGGTGAAAAACAGACAAAGAAAAGTTGGGCGTTTTCTTTGATAGGTGAGAAATAATTTGATAACAGGCAGATATAAATGAGTAGTGTTTGTAGGTCACATAAAGCACGATTCTTAATGGAAACTTTCTCTTATTTGGCATATTCGGACAACTCTAAGCAAGTAAAGATTTCTTATACCAATTAATTGGTCTTTACCTTCAAAAATGCATGATGCGTGATGTTTATTTCAGAATGTGCTGAAATATTTTAACTAAAGATGAATATCCCTTAAATAATAATTAATAATGCTCGTTATTTTGAAAAGGGCGTAGGTCTGGTTTGGAAAAGATTATCACATAAAAAATAATGCTCTTGGTTAATATATACTAACGCAGAATTTTAACTCATGGATAATTTTTAATAATACTAACTAGCCGCCTTTCATTACCAGCTGGTTCGTCGGGAATATGGATAGTACTTAATTTAAATTAAATATATTGCGCATAACTTTATATTCATGAATCTCTCAAACAAGAAGAAATTTCTTTAGAAAAATCGGATATTTTGATATCATAATAATATTTTAAAAATGCTTGGATAATCCATTGTTGCACATTGTTTTTGATGATATGCGATTTCACTTTTTAATTTTTTCAGGTAAACTATCATGCCGAAAAAATAAAAAGCAACTTTTTTTTTGTTCTTACAGGAATTCATTACAGGAATGAAATCTGTTATAAAAAAATCATGCAGAAAATAATTTGAAAAAATTGTCAAAATTCACAACAATTTTATTGATATCTTTAAAAAATATTAAATTTTTTTAAAAAAAATTAATATAAAAATAAAATTTGTGCAGTCATATTTTTAGGAAGTTATGCCTGAAAAACATCAAAATTTCGCTTAATTTTTAATTAAGTGCATATTATTACCTTATTTTATCCATGCCTAATTCGGTTTGTTCTATAGACACAAACATATGCATATAACAAGCACTTCCTTTTATAAACATAGTATATCTATATGATGGCATAGCACTTCAAAAATGTTCTAAGATGGATTCATTCTGTTAAGCCTAACATCATTAATACAAATCTATTTCTAATTTTTAAATTAAATAATCCACTAGTAACCTGCTTGTTTATTAAGTGAACAACGACAACTGAATAAATCGATTATATTGTCAGAAAGCTTTTTCAAAAAGATACTTGGTTTTTTTATTTGAATAAGTATATGGTCCTTGTGAGCTGAATTACAGTACTACTCTACAGTACAGTAAAATACTCTAACAAAATCTTATTTTCTACCCCCACCCCCTAAAAAAATTGAGTCCTGTTAAACAGTTATTTGTTTTGTCTTCGTAACAATTCAGCTTTCATTATTTATCTTCGAATTTCAATGGGGTATCTGTCTTGACTTTATCTTAAAATAAGACATGCTGTCCAATTTCATGCCATTCAAAATTGTGTAATTATCTCCTATGTTAGCGATATGATCAAATTTCGTTTCTCTAGATCGTTACATTTTCGAGTCCTTTCTTCGAATGCACACAAATATGCATACCGACAGATGATCAACCTTTAAATGGATGGAGCCAAAATCTGAAATATATTTAAATTTTAATGATAACTTTATATACCAGGTAACTTTGTATGTCAAGTTATGTCAAGTTATGGAAAAAAACATACCTGTTGCTTAAGTTTTGCACACCAGTGTATAAAAATGAATACAAATCTATGGTTTTTGTCCGATTTTGATAAACTTTAGCTCACGTGTTCTTGAAGATAGGATGAAATTCATTTTTAACTTTTCGCAAACCAAAGTTAATTAAAATTTTTAATTAAAAATTAAACAAGTTTCTGCTGTTTTTTCAGATATATCTACCGAAAATATTATCCCACAAAAAATGATTTTTACACTGTTTCAGAACTTAAATTACTGTTTTAATGCAATCTATTTCATTTCTGACTAAGTTTTTCTTCATTTAATTTGATTTTTTAAGATTTAATCTGATACGCAATTTATAACAATGCTTTTATGTTGATGTTTCAGACATATTTTTAATTTGTTTCCTATTTTTATGATAAATTTCAAATTAATTTCATTGTTCCATTAATAATAATTTCATTGTTCCATCAAACCATTCAATCGAGTGCTTTTATCAATGCTATTTAGATAAAAAGGAATTGCTTTTTTTAACAATAAATCTAAAGTAGAATTTCATCTTCCATTTTTATATTGTTATATATAACTTTTTATTTGCATGCGCAGAATTTGAAGTAAATTGATTCTTTTAAATTTTAATTTTTCCGTCTTGTCACAGAAGATGGCGAAATTGTAAATAAATGCATTCCATATCAAAAGTTTGACAGACATGAAACTAATACTCTGCGCGTACAAGTTAATTGCTAAAAGCGGGAATTATTTTATAAAAAAAAATATGTCGATGTTTCGATGTTATGTATATGTAAAAAACAGATGCCGATATGTTTTACAGTACTTGAAAATGGTATCCTACTGATCAAATTAAAACATGTTCACCTTTATAGAAAGACTAGATTATAGAAAAAAAAAAGATTATAAATAGTATTGTTAAAACTGTGGTGGTAGCTTCATAAGTCAGTTAACAGCCTCCCAGACCTAGGTGATCATTTTTGTCTAGTGGTTATGTTACACGGCTACGGACCCTAACGTCGCGGGTTCTGTCCTTGGCAATTCATTTTCTACAAAACTACCGATTCTTCTAAATAATATTTATGTTAATTCTGATTTTCTGCATCCTTTTAATATAAATTTACTCAATAGACTGTTAAAAGAATACAAAGAAAGCTGTCAGAACAATCTATTCAAATTTAAACACTTAATAAGTATGTTTATCACAAATGTTGTTTACCGATAAAAAAAATAAAGGGAAAGAAAATCATATAAGTTTCAAAAAAGATTAGTACTTTTTTTTTAATCCATTGGAATGCTTCTTCACTAAAGTACTTTTCGAAGATGATTTGTGATGTAAAATCCATGACTAATAGTTTATTTTTACTATTTCAGAAAGACACGATACCGGTACTCAGAGCAACCTAAAGTCACTGTTAATACCGACTGGCATCACGACTTCAAATACCAAGACACACGACGTGCCCACTTCTGTGTGTCCTGCCATCGAGCGTTCACAGATCCGAGCAATCTCCAAAGACATGTGCGTTCTCAGCACTTAGGAAGTCGAAATCACGCTTGTGCCCAGTGTGGAAAAGCATTTGCTACATCGAGCGGCTTGAAGCAGCACACTCATATCCACAGCAGCATCAAACCTTTTCAGTGTGATGTTTGTTACAAAGCTTACACACAGTTTTCCAATCTGTGTCGTCATAAGCGTATGCATTCTTTATGTCGCCTACAAGATGAATGCAGCCATTGCAAAAAGTCTATACTGACATCGGAAGCTTCAATATATACTTCATTAAACAAATACAGATCCCCTCTGACTTCTAAAGGAAGTCATAAAAGAGACAGACGTGAAAAATTTTCATTGTTGCCACAATTGAATTTGAAAAAAACTTCACTTGATATTCGAAAAGCTAGGAAACAAATCTTTGCCCCAGAAGCAACGGTATTACAAAAAGAGACTGAATTCATTATCGATCTGAGAACACATAAATCTCACATGGTCAGTACATCTGACAGACTATGCCTTAGTGGTGTTAAAAGTGAAAACATGTTCCATTATCAGCGCCAAACTTCACCAAAAATTGCTTCTGTTTGTCCAGAAGCTCTGACAATGAATGAGCTGTATTCTTATCACAGACTGATGGATAATCACTGCTTTGGGACTTCTGAACTAGCCAGACAATGGAAATTGTCCAGTGAGGAACCATATTTGCCTAGATTACATCCTTTTCCTCCACCGGTTGTAGATTATTCCAAACAGATTGACGAACCTTTAGACCTCAGAGTCAGCCAGAAAAGAAAAGGCACTACAGATTTAGATGAGAATAATAACAAAGAGTGGAAATACCCTCTTGAGTCAAATTACATGCAAAATGCTTTTCCCCGAGATTTTTCATTACCATGGACTACTCCATTGCATCCTTTATTCGTTGATACCATGTACCGGAACCACCAAGAAAGTATGGCTCTGAACTTTTTCAATAGTTCACAGGAATGCATGCCTCATCCATTTCAACAGCACTTAGTGGACAGCTCAGTTTCCGAAACGTCTGCTTTGGCTTTCAGCAAAAATCAAATTCATAACGCTGCCGATCACTACATGAAAGCCAAGAAAAACAAAGAAAAATATTCATGCAAGTTCTGTGGGAAGATCTTTCCACGCTCAGCCAATCTTACTCGACATCTGCGCACACATACAGGGGAACAACCATACAAATGCAAGTACTGTGATCGTTCTTTCAGCATTTCTTCGAACCTGCAAAGACATGTTCGTAATATTCATAACAAGGAGAAGCCATTTAAGTGTCCGTTATGTGAACGATGCTTTGGGCAACAAACCAACCTGGACAGGCACTTGAAGAAACACGAAGCAGAAGACATATCTTGCTCAGATAACAATTTATCGCTGAACAGGTACAAATTTCAAGAAAATTATGCGAATGAATTTACTAGGATGCGAGAATTGGACATGAGACGCAGTTGGTCTTATGAGGCAAATGAGTCAAAAAGCTCACATATTAAGGCAGTTTTGAGAAAGGATGCAGAATTCGCCGGCAATGCTACAGATAGGCAAACAAGCTCTCCAATGACCAGATCACCAGCTAAAAGTCCCGATAATGGCAATAACACAGAATCTGCTACAGATGACGAAAGCAGTGATAAATCGTAGATGGATAGAAATCTGATACCTTCGTAGCGATACTTCCAGAATATTTAACATTTGATCAGATGAAGAACGATTCAGGAAATATACATAAAAAAATATAGGAAAGAATTTTTATTATTTCTTGTGATGCTGGATGGTTTCAGGAAAAACTTAAAACAGTGTGATAGTAAAGAAGAGACGAAGTTTTATGCAAACAAATCTAGTGTAAATCTAAATGTTCTATAGAGAGAATTTGTAATCATAAAATTTTAATTGTGTTCAGAATAATAACATTAATAAGTGTTAGTCATTGAAGAATATTTCACATTTAAAAATATTTTAGAGACTATGTTTTGCTAATTATGTAACAACACCCAAAAATCATATAATAACGATAAAATTTCCTATTTAAAAGGGGAATACATTTTTCAGAATTTCAATAATTCTTTAAATTACTATTGTGTCAATGTTTGAAATTATTATAGATTAGTTAAGATGTTCTCGTAAATTTCACTGAAACTTTAACTCGTAATTATCAATGAAATACAAACATCAGAAAATAAAATGAAAATATATTTTAATTTCTATACTATTAAAGTGCAATAAAATTCATGGTTTCGTAATTATATTTATAGAGTTTTTTATTAATGAATATTTCTTTATTGCTTATAAATATTTAAATATAATTTATTTAATCTGTTATTTCAAATGAAAAAAAATTGGAGTATTCATATTTTATGAGCATGAGTACATATATATCATTTTGTTTCTCATGCATATGTAAATTATATTTATTATTTCATTCATATTAAATGAGAATTATGTTTATATTGTTTTTTTGTTGTGAATTAAAATAAATATATTTCCATTGTCTTGAATTATTCAATAATTGGGTTGTCCTATTCCCCATTTCAATCTTTTTTTTAAACAATTAAATAAAATTTGTCACATTTTTGCTTTTTTAAATACATAAAAATTATACTGTCACATCTCTATAAATTATCTCATATGCTTCTGTTCTTCTTTACAACAAACTAATCATTTTGAAGAAATCCTTTCATTCTTAAATAATTTTATTCTTTCAGGCTTTTTTTAAAATTAGATGGGTTTTTTTTTTCACTATTAGAACATTTTAATGATCACATCATAGTTTGATGCCATCAATGTTTCTGCATGGTAGCTTTTGTTGAAAATGAATCTTGTGTCATTAATCTATTGCAGCATTCATAAATTGTCAACACTGGAAATTTTGATGAGTTCCAAAATTGTAGTCAATGAAGTACAAATTTAAATCTCATAAAATTTGCAAATGTCTTGCAAAAAAAATGAGAATGTTAATGGCCTGGTATCATTTAGTAAAAAACTTTTGTTATTTTTTCATTGTATAAAGTCTTGTTTAATTTTTTTAAAATTCAGTTTCACTGAATTTTAAAAATTGAACTTCTCAATCATAAAATACAACATACACCAGCCATGTTTAATATAATTAAAACCTTTTTTTTATTCCATATGTCATTTTTTTCCCCTTTCATTAATATATATATATTTTTTTGTTCTGTTTAAATCAAATAATGTATGAAAGGCAGTATTTTTCAAAGCAGTCAGAATAATTACAGCATTAAATATTTAACACAATGATGACTAAAAAAAAAGAAAAGAAAAAAAAAGCTTTTCAATACTTTTATTGAAAATTAAATGTTGTCAAACAACAAATCACTAGTTACAAGTTGCACTTCTATTAGAAGTAAATGTTTTCTCCAATTTTTCACAAGGAGTTAACAAATTTTTGAAATAATTGGACAATTTTTTGCTGGTTTATATCGAACATACTTACTGATGATCAACATGCAGATAAAATGAATAATTTTATTTTTAAATTTTGATAAAATTTCTAAATAAACGTTATTATAAAAAAAGATCTTTAAATCACTAATTCATTCAGATTTTAAAAAAATCACAGGGTTCAGAATGAAACGAGCAGCAACCAAAAACAGAAAAGCAGCTAATAATTTGATTAAAATGCATTCATTAAATGGATTTATTTTGATTTTATTATCAAACAATCCATAAAAAAACTTATTGCTAGTTTATTACTTTTATGAAACAAAATGAAAAACAATTAGAAAATTTCTCTAGAACTTAACAAAAATTTGAGAAGGGGGTGGAGAAGGATGTTTTTTACAAAGAAAGGATAGATAATACTTAAAATCTGGAATATTTTAGTAACTGAATTTATAAAAGAACAGTGATGGGAGATCAACTTTAGTATAAAACTAAAAATATTTAAGCAAACCTGAGAAGGTAAATTCTATATTTATGTTAAACAGTACAAGTAATAAAAGGGTATTATTAAAAATTGACCAAAGCTACTGAATTTTGTTTAAAAACTAACTAATCATTAAATTTAAAATAGCTATCAGAATTCAATATAAATTAAAAAACAAAACTAATAACACTTATTTCTAAAATTATCACAATTTATTTAGTATTTTGCAACTGGTTTAAATGGCAAAAAATATCAATCTGAAATAGCAATAAATCAACAAATGTTTCAAAGGACACATATCCAATAATACAAAGAATGAACATCTAAGCAAAACCACAAAAAAAAAGAAAAAATGAAAATTTTAAAACAGCATAAACATAATATGAATACATGATAAAAAAAAATAACAGATTTATTTATTAAGTAATGACTAGGATATGAAAACATTTCCTTTCTAAGTAAAAAATGATTTGGCAGGTTGGCTTTTGACATCACAACAATAGCTGTATTGAACATAAAAATGCTATTTTCGGTATCAATCTCAGGAGTAAAAATAATTTCATCCTACTTCAATATAAAAAATTATACTTGCCATCTTAATACTTTAATTAATTATGATGATTAAAATACATGTTCTAACAGCATTATCAGAAAGATTATTACATATAATTTTCAATTGATAAATTATATAAGTAGTTTGATGACTATTGCACAATGTCAGATATGAGATATATACTCCTCCATAACAAGTAAATTAGTAATCTAAATTTTTTTATGTATAAACACAAGCAAAGATAGACCCAATTAAGCCAGAAATATTTCTATATATAAAAAAAGAATCTTTTATTAAAAAAAATTATTTCACAGTGCAGGATTTTCTTGGTTTCAAACTGAAATGGAAGTAAAGGCCATTTTGTAGACACTGTCTTGATATGTTATAAGTTGAATTTATATTCTTTTAACACTATAACACTCCATTTGGGTAGTAAAAGCAATACATAATATGAAAAATATATATGAACTCTTTTTATGTAAACAAAGAATACATTCCGAAATTATTTTTTAATTCAAAATTTATTTCTTATGGTTATAAGCCGAGGAGAAGTTGTAATCTGTTTTTTTTTCATTAAGATTAATTAATTAATTAATTAACATTTTTTCTTCTTTTATATCTATTTTTTGACAAATCCAAAATATTATTGGCAATGAATTTAATATGTATATAACAAGGCATTTTATTATTGTAGGAAATACTTATAAAATTAAACTTTACACCATTACCATAAGCTTTAAGTAGGTAAATTTAAAATTTCTGAAAAAATAAAATTTTTTAAGGAATAAAGATTTTAAAATTTTACTTTTAAGAATCAATTTCTGCATTTTGAAGGTATACAAATTGATTTATGTATTCATATGGCAAAATAATATTATTTAAAAGCATAAAAAAAGCCTATGCATAGCTTAAACAGATTGACATTTATGAAGACAAAAAGTCTTAACTAAGTTTGTGCATATTATAGACAGTTGACAAATATACAAATAAATGCTTGTTTCACTACATTTTGAAAATCAGACAGGAATATGGTAAATACATTTTCAGTGAACAAACAAAACAAGACTCAACAAGCTATTCTACTTTTGTAAACATCAAAAACAATGAACTTTAACGAATGAGTAATTAATTTCAAAACAGATCTTTTTTGCCCCAATAACATAAAATCACCGATTTCAAGTTAAAAAATAAATAAATGTAGAAGATATTTGAAAATATACATACTAATCTAAAGCAACATATTTTAAATGCTAATTTTACTCTTGAAAGTTCTATAAAATGCTTTTAAAAATAATATATTTATGAGATTCTTTTACCAAAAATCATAGCTTAAGAAAATAAGAGATTCACTGGTAGCTCATTGGTTCCCAAAATATTCAATTTCTCAATGGAAGACAAACATGTGTTCCTGGAAAATTGTTACATGACTGACAAAAATTACACAGTCATGTATGGATATTTCCACTCATGTAAAGGAACAAAGGTTTCTTTAACAACTTGTGGAGAAGCCCACCGGAGCATGTAATGGGGTCCTCCAGCTTTGTCATTTGTTCCTGGAATAAAAGGAGAAGTCACTTTTTTTATTTTCTTTTTCCTCACAACATAGTGGGAAATAAAATTTAATTAGAGTCATTTAAAAAAATGCCATGAATTAAATGAAATAAATTACTCTAATTCTTTCACTAAGACCAAAATATATGCCAGCTAAATGATTATTATGTGTTAAATGGCAATTAAAAATGAATATAGTAATTGCAAAAATATCTACTTGGATGAATTTAAATATTTGAGTATGGAATCGCAACTAATTAAAATGTTGTCCGCCATATGCTCACCACACTAGATTATTCATTTTTGCTCGATTTTTATTCCATTCATCCATACATTTAGTTAGAAATCTCAAGTTTTTAAATTATAAAAATTTAATTAAAAACCACAAAGTAATTTATTTATAAGAAAAGTTTGTTAAGTCAAAAAGCAGTGTAATAATGTGTTTGTATATCAACTTTAAAGTCTTCGACAACACTGAACTTCCAATTAAAAAGTCCAATAGAAAAGAAAAAAATTGTTAAGTAATATTCAAAACCTTTATTCCCCAACATTGCAGTTATAACAGGATTGCTTGTAAAGAGCTATGACATGGGAATCATAAGACAATGATCTAAAATATACAGCAATAATATCCCTCTTCTTTCATCATTACTTTACAACACTATTTTAGGAGTGAATACAGGAAAGATTTCCTTTTCATATTATTCTATCTGATGATACAGAAAGTTTTCGATTAGGAACAAACTAATTTTTCATTTATCCAGAGTACTTTACAAAAATTTCTACCATTCAAGAATAGGAAAGAAAAAAAGGCTACTTTGAATACTATAATTTTAACTTATATATATACTGGTATCCAAAAATAAAACATGATAATTATGTGAATAATGAAGGTATCTAAGAGAATGGCAGAGGCAAGTGCAAAACAGTTATAAAAAAATGAAAATAATGTAATTTACTTTTATTACCTACAAAAACAGTTTAAAAGGCAACTGGACATAAGAGAAGTTCAAACTTTAGTAAAAAATGAATGAAATAAAAGGTCATGGTGTAAGTCATGGTTAATAAGGTGTGTGGTCACCTTTAACAGCCAAATACGATGTATAATGATATGAGTGTGAGTTCAAAGAGTGCCAAACATTACAAAGAGGTTTTAACAATTCTGAAATAGTGTTGGATAGTTAGCTATTTCAGTAAGTGAATAGACCACAGCATGCACCCCATATTTTCAATATCAAGGAAATCATCTATCATAAATATTCTAAACAATTTTTTTAAAAAAAAAACCATATTTATGTGTAGAATTGAGGGAAATGGAAATTCCTTATTATTTGGTATGAAGACAACATGATAAAGTTACCAGTAATGTGGCTTAATGCTAAATAAAGCATTTGGCACCTCTGTCTGATGATTCTTGGCCGATACTGATTGTCAGTTAACATTTCCCAGACTTTAAAATACTTCTGCTAAAGACTTGAGATCCCAGAATTAAGCAGATTTAGAATTTGAGAAACTTTGATTTGAGAAAAACTTTGAATTCAATTATAACAACTATAGTAATCAAAGCAAAGTTTGTAAACATGACCAGCTCTGTGTCATTAACTGTTCTATTTAATCGCTATGAATGTTCCTTTGATCATCAATTACATGAAACTGGTGTGAATTACATATGCTGAGTAAGTTAGTTTATCCACATTCCGACATAAGCAGGTGTTTTGTGCATGAAGATGTCAACTAAAATGTTTTACATTAAAACAAAGTTCCATCTTTAATAGATAACACTCCACAAGTTATTTTGAACAATGCATCTATTATTTACAGATATTCCTCGACATTTTACAAATTATGCTTAATTTTTGGATACCAGTGTATAGATATACATTTCATTAAAAATATATTTATGGGATGAATAAAACTTAACCTTAGTTTGTAATGAATTTTCTTACCTGAAAGACGGCCTCCACCAAATGGCTGTTGCCCCACAACAGACCCTGTAGATTTATCATTAACATAGAAATTTCCAGCAGCCATTTTCAAGACTTCAGTAGCATGTTCCAAAAATTGCCTATGAAAGCAAATCTGTTTAATTAATGAATAAAGCAATATATTCACTTTGAACTTCACTATTATAATTTAATGACATTTAATAAATTCTGAAAAAGTGCCCCCCCAATCAAAATAATCAAAAGATAAAAAATTTCTTACCTGTCCTGAGCAAATACTGCTCCAGTCAGGGCATATTTATGGTTTCTAGCAAGTTCAAGAGTTTCTTCCACAGCACTATCTTTGTAAACATAGACAATAAGCAAAGGTCCAAATATTTCTTCTTTCATGACCAGATTAGTTGGATGTGTTGTTTGAATGATTGTGGGTTCAATAAAATATCCTTTACTGCAAAGAAAAGACATACTTTTGAAAATGTGTGATGCATAAATTTAAATTTATTATTTTGAAATTACAGAAAGTTGTTTAAGCCTTTATAGTTCTCTGGTATATATTCTTACCACCTGCAAAAGATTTTTTATGAGGGCTTGATTGTGATTAATTGCAATTAAAAAGTGATAAATATGTTTACTACTGCCCATTCGTGATGTAAGGATTTTTGTAGAGACATTAAATTTCAGTGTTTGTCATTAAATTTTAACTCCCAAAAAAGTTTTCAGATACCACTGTATTCTGTTCCTTATGTCTAAGATATTCTTATATTTAATTATCATTATTTATTATTGAATTTATTTAATTGAAATTCAACATTCATTTTTTAAAAACGAACAAAAACTGTTGATACAGTTGGAATTTCTTAAAATTCTGAATCTCCCAGTTAATGATTTTATACATATTTTGACTTCATTTTTCATGTGCTGATTACAACATTTTATTTTACTTCTTAAAGCAAAACTTGGCTAAGATGTTATTAATAAAATTGTATCAGATTGCAACGGTTTTATTTTTATGTAATATAATCCAACCAGCTCCCTAATAAATGCAAAGTGAGCTTCAATCTTTAATGTAAGACATTACTGAATTTAAATTCCATGATTTGTAACTAAAAAAACTGTATAAAGTTGTTTTAAATTATCTAAAATTGAATAGTAAGTATAGTTACAAATGAACATTCAATGATATTTTTTACCTTTAATGTTCAGTGGTAAGTATAATTACCACTTTCAGTTTTCCTGAACAATCTCCGGTAAGTATATTTACCGCTCATTATTTCATAAATTAAATGGCAAATCAACAAACTTTTGAAGTGTTAGTATTTATATCATCAGTTTATCATGACATAATCTTAAAAATTTTTATTTATCAAAGCCTCAGAATTATGCCTTATAAAGGGTTAAGATGCAATCAAATTCATAAGTAATAAAATATTAGTATTTAAAAAAATTTGTATTTAAATGAAATTATGTTAGATATTTTTAAGGGATTAAATATATCATTAGAAATATAACATGATTACATACAGAAAAGTTAAGTAAGAAAGATTTGATTCATGTCGGTTTCTTGAAAAAATGTCTAAAAAATTTTTTAGTTCTGAAATATATGAATATTAGTTCCATTTGAAAATGGGATGAGAATAGAAAAATGCAAATGGAATTTTCATTATCTTTAATTTATGAAGAGTATTTATTAACAACCCGATTTGCTAAATACATACATGCAATCTATCCCAATTTATCTAATTTACAATTAAATATACAGTTAACTGTCACTTGCAGAGATCATAGATGTACTGATCAAATTAATGTAGAAGAGATCTCTTGTGTCTAAATGTTTAAAAAATCTGGCAGTTTTCGTGATCAACAATTTGTTTGTAGTGATTTATTTTAATAGCTGGACCAGATAATAGAGTCAAAGATTTAAAAAATACACATTTTATTTAGATTGTTACCTCTATGGAACTACCCTCTCCTCTACAGTGTTCTGCTTTTTTCAATGCATTGAATTAATCAGATCAGAGAACATATAGTTTAATGATAAATGAGCATTGCATGTTGAATATGAAAGGAAAATGCAATCTTCTGAAAATATGTGATCTCCTACTCAGATAAAATCAGCTAGAGGTTGCTTGTCAATTAAAACCAAATTTTGTTCAATTCATTGCTCAAATATAGTTGTGATACTAAATCCATACTCTAGAAGAACAACAATTTGACAGGTGTTGTGGAAAAGATGGAGTTGTGGAAGAACATGTTGAAGGGATTTCTCAAAGTAAATGAAAAGAAAGTAGGATCTTCATCAGAAGATCAAACATTTTACACTTATTTTAAAAGCATGCTGAATTGTTTGATAAATTTTTTTCTTAAGAATTGCTTATTAAATGAGTTATTGAGAACTTAAAACTATCAATCTAGATATATACATATAAAAAAAACCACTTTACAAAAATAAATATGGAACTTTCTTTGAAATTTGTACATTTCCCTAGCATGCAAACACAAATTATGTAATCTTCTATTTCTGGTGTCCTTATTACATTTTTAAAGCATTTTGATTATGCTAATCATTTAAAAACAGAGACAAGTACTGTTTACTATATATACGTTATAAAAAATATAAACAAAATGAGCTTCCCACTTAATACATCTCTTATTTTCTTCTAAGCAGATTGAAATTTTCATCTTACTCAAATTTTGATTAAAATTAGCAGTAAATTACAGTTATACTATGCACCTATGGCCCAGATCTAAGAAATGTGCTCTTGGGAAAGAAGACAACAGGAAGCAGCTAGCAATGTACTCTACGATTTTATGCATTCAAAATGGGATTTTTTTCTCATTTGGAAAATGTAACTGCAGAAAATTGCGGATTTTGCAATTTTGTATGACTTAGGATATAGTTCACGTGGAAAGATTAATGTTAGACATTTGAAGATATGATTATCATATATTGAGAGGTTTGGGAGCAAATAATCCTGGAGTTAAACTCTGAATTTAAGTGGTCAGAAAAGAAATTCAAATGTAAAGAAAAATTAAATTTATTATTATAAAGAAATTTCTAAAAAGTGGATAGGATATATATACCTGTCATCACATTTCCCGCCTGCAAGTATAGTGCAATCTTGGGAAACTTCAGCAAAATCAATAAATTCTTTTATTTTTTTAAAGGCTCGATCATCTATCACAGCAGATACAAATGTTTCAGGGTCCAATGGAGATCCAACTTTAATTTGGTCTCTTATCTCTAATAAGCCTTGTTTGATCTGAAAAATGATACAGTAATTATATTTATATCTTTTAAATTATTCATGTGATATTTAGGACGAATATATATCAACAACTTAGTGTAGATCTCAAATTTCCTTTCTGCAACAAATTTAGCAAATCTTTACTCATAATACACATGCAGCCTTACAACATAAAAATGACAGCAAATTTAATAAATAACAGCTAATACTGATGATACCATAAAATATTTCAGAATGAATGAATCAGAAATTGAATAATACATGAATAGAATGAAAAAAACATCCTTAGAATCTTAAATATTTAGTTAAAATTGTTTCAGCACAAAAATATGTGTAATTATAATTTTGAGTGCCTAGAAAAAATGAGGGTTATCAGTTTATACATTAATAGCAGTGGAATGGATCTCTCATTCAATAATAATAAACAGATATTAGAAAACTTAATACAAAATTAAAAAAAAATTATTTTATAATTAATTTTAGAAATTCAGCAGATTATACATTTTAAAGATTTTTTAGGTTTATTAATACATAAATTTATAAATGAATTTCACAAAAAAGAAACCCTTGATGTTATTAAAAATTTTAGAAATAAAATAGTAAAGATTTAAATACGAAGCAGGATTGTTTTGTAAATAGATATAGCTAAATAAAAGCAATAATATTCAAGGTAACAATGTAATTTTATAATGGCCTTTTCTAACATTTGTATAATATGCATTCCTTTGTAATGCATTCAATATTTAACACACTAAAGTCTAAATCTGTGTGTCCGACTACTTTTTCAATGAAACAATTTAACTTCAAAAGACGTGGGGTTAACTTTTAACTCTAAACAATTTAATTTCTCATAATACGCATTTGAGATTCTTGTAAATCTTTTACCATTAATATTTATGTATGAATGGTTACACAAAACGGATATATATATATATACGAAATAATTCAAAAATAAAGTTATACCAAAGTTATTTTGAGCATTCAATAATCGTATTTGTGCTTACACTTTACAATGTCACATTTGTGGTTTTTTAAATGATTTTCAAATTTATTAAGTGCAAATGCTTTGGTATCATTAAGTTTTAATCCTTTATTTAAAATTTTTGGTTGAAAAAATATTATCTCTTATGTAGAATTATTTAGAACTTATTTTGAATTTCTCTCTCTCTCTCTATATATATATATGTGTGTGTGTGTTAAGATAATATTTTTTATGTATATTTGGGGAAAAAAAATCCCTCAGTCTATATGAAGTTCATATGATGAAATAATTATGATCTAAAAGAATTAATTCGGTTAATCAGACCTGAGAGGGGCAGAAATTCAGCTGCTATAAATAAGGCTAACAAATATCATATATTAAGATATAATTCAAAATAATCCAAGAGATAAATAATTCTCCCATCAACAAGAACTCTAATATTTTCAGTACAATTTTTTTAGATCAATTTTATTAACTTATATGCACTATTCAAATAATATGTTTTAGATTTCTATCTAAAATATATTATTTGTTACTAAATTTTGCAAATTCCCTTTCACCTTAGTCATGATGTCTCTATCTCACAAAGAAAAAAAATTATAATATACATTTCTATTGCTATATTTTCCAACCATTTATGGGATAACAAATAGTTTAGAAACTTTCAGAGAAATGCAGAAATAAATATCAAAATACTTAGCAAAAAGTCATTAAAATAATTAGTATTCTTAAATTTATTAAATTGGAGTCCCAACTGCCTGCCAAATCATTAATAATTTATTCAAAAATTCTTCATTAATTTTGATTTTTAAATGCAATTTATGTTTCAAATATTTCTACACAAGTTTTTCACAAAAAGTTTTTAAAAAATCAAATTTTAGCATTCTATATCAATTAAAAGTTTAAACCACAACAAGATAAAAAATTTGTAAAGATAAAAGCACTTAGCATTATTATTAGTTTAATTAATTGCAATAAAATTGTCTTCTATTCAATACTTTTAAGAATAGATAACTTGTTCACAAAACCAAAAGAAATAAAATTATCTAACTATAAATTAAAAAAAAAATGATAAAAAACAAGACTAAATTAAAATTTGAGAATCTAACTTAATGAGGAATACACTTTAATGGATATCTGAAAGTTTCATAAGAATAAGCAAATAGTTAAAAATGAAAATCTCCCTTTTCTCATTTAATATAGCTAACTTTTTAGATATTAAATACTGCATCATTTAAAATTTTTTATAGATGAAATTTTAAACAGAAAACTTCAGAATTTATAAATTTCTGAAATGTTTTTATTTCAGAAATTTATAAATTTCTACATAATAGGTTTGCTCACATTTTGTTTTAACAGAACATGTTGATTTATAAGTTTTATACAAAAATACACACTGTTTTTAAAATCTTATATACCTCTGGCCACAGACTTTCAGGAACATACATGCGATCCAATGCAGAACATTTTTGACCACTGTATTCAAATGCTGATTTGATTGAGCTAGCTACAACTGTGCGGACATCTGCAGATTTATGAACAAAATGGAAGTTCTTTCCACCACATTCTGGAAGAGTATATCAGAATAAATAAACAATTTTACAAATGCACTACATATAAATGTCCTTGACAAATTAAAATATTTAAAAATATTAGAATGAATTAGCTGCCTTAGATGAGCAATTTGTTCAATTAGATTGTTGACGTTTTAAGCTGCTGAACAATTAATACGAAAGATTTTTTTTTTTTAAATTTGACCTTGCTGTTTGGCAAGACTAAAAACCATAAATTTAATTGAACCAGCCTCTTCCAAATTAATACTGATGTAATTTAAAAAGTGTATATGCTAGGCCATTCCATGTGAATTCAACATACATGCACAATATATCATTTTTATCCTCACCATCTCAGATTTTCTTGAACTACTGAAACCTGACACAGATATACTATTGAAATAATCTTCGAAAAATAAGAAATTTTACTTAGATATGCCAAGTTGTTTATGAATAATAGAGCTCTAACATTTTAATAAATAGTGTTAAGAAAAAATTTCTCAAAACTGAATTTAAAAATTTAATTCAATTTCTTTAAAAAAATACATATTTTAAAATTTTAAATTAATTCTATGAATAGTTTGAACTATAGTAAATAAAGAGCAATAAATCACATAAATCTGGGATGACAATGACTTTACTATTTAAAAAAAAATTGAAAATTGGTTTTCCTTTTCATAAATTAACAATTTTAATAAAATGTAAACCATAAATTAAATGAATAGATACAATAATTCAAATAATTATGACATATAATTTCGAATAAATTGTTTTAATGAAATAATTGAAAAAATAATGAAATATAAAATTAATATCAATTTATAGGAACAGTTGTCTATGTTAGAGATATCAGTTCATTTATACTAATTGTAACAAATTCAAACTGCTTGAACAACTTACACTTTGCTGATTTCAGTGTTGTATGCAGTGATGTATACTAAATAAATGAAGCTCTTTTAAGTTTAAAACAATAAACAGATATTATGTAATAGTAAGTTTTTTTAAAAATTTATATTAGTAGAATCTTTACATCACTTTTTTATGTTTATTTTCATAAAAATATCAATACTAGCATTATTGCATTGATTAAAATGAATACAGAGAAGAAATGGGGCTTTATTTTTTTTTTTAAACAATGAAGCCATTACCATCCCAAATTTATATTTTGTTATGCAAGTTACAATAATGCAAAGCATTTGTGAACTTAATTTAGAAATTCCAAAATATGTTCATTTTTTTAAAAAATATATATTAAAATTTTAAGTTAGATTTTAAAGAAATTTTTTTCTTATTCGAACCTATGTAATTTTGCACATCATAGTAAAGAGTGGGGAAAATGCTGTGAAATGGCACCTATTCCAGGTCTCTAGGTCAATCAGGAAAGCTTCTACAACAATTCATAAAGTTGTCACTCATTGTTTTTAGCCTTGTTTATGAGAACTTCAGAGATGTGCAATTCAAAAACGATTCAACATTTCCCAATAAATTTAATATCTTTACAAATCTATGTCTATGCCAAATTTCAAAATGAGATGGTAAAGTTTTCATCTTGTGTTGAGTTGATGACCTTGTTTTGAAATAATAATAATAAATCTTAGTTCCAAGAGAATGTTTAGAGTGCAATTTAAAAAATCTTAATTTTAAAATTAACAAAAGCATGCAATTTGAATGTTTGAATGGATGAATATGAATTTCTTCATAACATTAAAAACAAGTGCAAAAGATAATAAATTTGTTTTTAATAAATTTTTAAAATTCAAGAAAATAGTGAAACCAAAATAAAATTGATATTATTAAAAAAGTTTATTTTATTTTTGGAATAATCATAATAAACATTTTCATGATATAATAGTTTTAGACGATATACACATAAATTTCCAAAGTCATGTCATAGTGATTATCCATCTTGCAATGGTTACTTGATTAAACTAGTGCATGATTAAACTGTTAGAAATCTATATGACTGAATACTGTTTGGGGTGGCATACAGAGCTCTTTCCAGAGTATTTCTAGTAATATTTGCATCCCCATTAACTACCAAAGCATTAAATTAAATGCACTGTAAAAACTTCCAGTTAAGTTGGTTGAAAATATACATATAATGAGTTGTTTACAATTTACTACTGTCATTTGGCAATAAGTAATAAGAGGGATTTTTGTGTCAAATATTATATGTACCATATTAAATGATTCTTAATCCATTCCCAGTAGAATGCATAAAAACTTTTAAGAAAGAGCCAAGAAATTTGTATTACTAACTTAAATATTAGTTATATAATTTATTGATTTGGCTGCTCACTTCAATCTCTTCTAGGGAGCAGATCTGAATGATAAACAAGAATCCCTATTTGTTTAGGATAAAATAATAATAAACCTAATATGACAGAAAAACAGGTTTTCCCACACTTTAAAAATATGGGAAATTATAGTTAAACAAAAAAAAAAGTTAAATATTTAAATAAGAAATAGTTTTTAAAACAAGATACAATAATTCACATTCATTAACAGTAACAAAAAAAAAAGTGTTTCAGAGAACTATATTTACAATCAATAAATAATTCAATAATTATTTTTATATCTACTATCAGTACAGATAAAAAAAAAAGAGAAGTCATTTATCAGATAAAACATTTATAAAATTCAAAAACTGAAAAGCCATACTTGCCTCCAACTAGACGAGGGAAATTTTTGTAAATGTCAATATTTTGGGATGTCAATTTCCATAGCAACCTGAATGTCCTACAAAATATAACAATAAATCACAAACCTTTTATTTATAAGGTAAATGATGGTATACATTTTTAAAAGGAACTTATCTGCATTAACAGCAACAACTCAAAAATGAGTTCAGAAAAAAAGTTATAATGTTTCCAAAAATAAATAAATAATAAATAATCTCTCTTACATTTTAAAAATAAATTTAATCATTAAGTTCTTAATTTTCCTTTATAATAATTTAACATTTTTTTTAAAAAATGCTATAAGTCTAAATGAATTTTTAAAAATTATTTTTATTTGCAAACTTAATAAATATAGACCAATTCTATGTAGATATCTGTGCTCTAGTGTCTATATAATCAACTGCAAGAAAATATGTAATATTCACAACCATAAAAACATAAGTATGGGTTCCAGTATTATAACATATATCTTGTTAATGAATGTTATGTAATCTTCCAGAGTAAATAATTGCATTGCAGGGAAAACAGTTTTACAGATAGCTCTGTTGATTGCTGTATGGATGTTGGATCAATGACCCCAAACTAAAGTTTATGAAATCTTGATACAGGTGGAAGATAAATTGCCAGATATGGTTTCAATTAATTTAAAATTGGTAAAGTTTTGATCTAAGGAAAGTCTCAAAGAGTATTAAAATAAACTAAAACAAACATTGCATGTTTCACAGGATTCAACAAAAAGGCCATTCTTGTTTCTTTTGTTCCATAATCCAACAAAAGCATTACTGTATACAACTAATATTGGAGAGAGAGAGAGAGAGAGAGAGAAAATAATGTTCTGGTTTCACTAGAAAATAAGACAATTCGTTTGACAACTATCGTTGTGATGGCCTGTTAATGCATATGAAATACTACTAACAAAAGCAAACTTACTTCAAACTTCCAGTGAAATTGATGCCAGCAAGATCCTCCGATGTAGATATAACATCACCAAACACAGGACCATCAGCTGGAATAAAATTGATAACACCTGGGGGAAATCCAGCCTCTTTCAGCAATTTAAAAATGATATAGTTTGAAAGCATTGCAGTATCAGATGGTTTCCACAGAACTACATTCCCCTGAAACCCAGAATTATATATTAAACAATAAATAGCAATAAAACAAAAAAGATAATTATTACAACAAAAAAAAAATTGGAAACAAAACCAGAAGTTAAGAACAAAATCATGGAAGTTTAACTTACCATTAAAGTTGGACCAGAGGCAAGGTTTCCACCAATGGCTGTAAAGTTAAAAGGGGAAATTGATGCAATAAAACCCTACAGAATGAAGATGAAATTTAAATTCATTTATAGCAAATACTTCATATTTAGCAAAAGAGGAAGATTTAAAAACAAAACATAAATGATTCAAATATAATTTAAACTAAATGTTCATATACATACTGTTAAAAATTAAACATGCCTTAGTTGATTTTAAAAATTAAATTTTTTTCATGTTTTCAGCAAAGCATTTCATAAAATTCTCCCAAATCATAAACTAAGAAATTTTGAAAGAAATGCACAAATTTTTAAAATTAAGTAAGCTGTAATTTTTAAAAAGCCAATAATTAATTTTATTCCATAAGATAATCTTAGATAATGCAAGAAGTAATAAATTTAAACAAATACAGCAGCACAAACTTAATTTTCTACAAGAAAGAAAGTTATGAGTAAAATAGCTAATTTCTTTTTGAAATACTGATACAATAAATGCTTCCTGCTAAAATGAAGTATAACATACCCCTCACCTCTCAAGATTCATCTATCCATTATGTTACCATAGAATTAAGAGTCTATACAAAAGAACATTTCATCATTTTCAGCAAAGCTTACTAAAGGTGTAGTTGTAAATTAAACACTACTGGAACAATCTAATCAAAATAACATTGTTGGGGAAGGGAGGGTACAAAACAGTTTAATTATACTAGCATTCCACTTTGGAGAAAGATTAAAATGTTTTTTTTTTTTTTTTTTTTTTTTTTTTTTTATGAACTTTACAATCTTGAACGGTGATGATATGGATGTTCAAGTTGGCTCGCTATTTTTCAAACTTCCAAACCAGATTAGAGACAGATCATTTGCCCTTGATGGATTTTGAATGAACCAAATTTCTTTACAAGGTGGTTCTTTGATAAAATTTATTTTGATACTCAGTGATCTCCAGCCCATACCATAAAACCAAGCCATGAGGTACAGAATGGACATTTTGATAGGAAGGGTGCATATTTTGCAGTTATTATTTATTTTTGATTGAATATTTATAAAATGCTATAGTAATCAAATATATAAATATAAAAAAATGTTTAATTAAAAAATTTTTAGGTCTATTTCAAATAATTCTAAAATTAAGTAATTTTAATATAAAATCAAGCTGTTCAAACAATGTAGAAAATGTCACAATTTTCATAAAATACATTTAAATATCTGTAACCTAGATGTTTCTTGCCCTTTCCTCCACTGCTTGCAGTAGTTTATTTTTGAAATTACAATCAAGGCAAATAGTACAAAAATCATGCTGCTTTAAGGAGGCTCCTTGCATTTTCTTCTTTATTGTTTTAATCTCTTACAATAAAAATTAATAAACAGTGCCAAAAGGCATTCTAACTCCACCACATTATTGATGGTCAAATCACCATCAAGCCTTCCTTTTACCTAAACTGTATCAAGGGACTAGCTTGGAACAATCAATGTACACATATATTCAAAACCATATAATAACAGGATCTTTGTAAATGAGATCTGAACGACAGGAGCATCTGATCAACAGAAATCATTATTAGACACCAATGGGTGACTGGAAAATGTTACTCATGTTCAACATCCCATGTTATAATCAAAATGTCAATATTAATAATAATGTATCAACCAAATGATATGCATTGATAAAATTAAACTGCCATAAACCATTCAAATAAGTTCCATTACATTTTCAGCAACATGGATTAAATTTTTTTTTTCAAATAAAAAAAAGTGAATACAATATCTTACTTCAATTCCTCTAAGTCGAAAAGTATTTGTAGTTGTTTTTGGATCTGGACTAAGAGGTTGATATTTTGTTAATTCCTGGTGGAAAAATAAATAAATAAATAAAGCATAATTTAAAAAAATCTAAATTATAAAAAAAGTTTGAATAATTTAAAAAACAATTTAATGTTAACAAGATAATTTTTTAAAACAAAAATTTTAAATATTTCTGTTTTAAAATAAAGGGAAAATAATTTTTGAAAGTTATATGGTGTGAAATAAGCAGAAAAAAGGCAATTTTAACAAAATTATATAATTACTAACAAAAACATACTTTGGCAAAATATGCATTAAATCGAAAAAAGTCAGCCAATTCTGCAGCAGCATCAATTTCAGCCTGAATAATATTCTTTCCCTAAAAATGAAACGAACACAGTGAACAAACTGATATTTATTAGATAAAATAAATTTGTGGAGGAGTATTCATTAAAAATTGTTTCATATTTATATTTCAGATTATATAAAACTATTTTTCATAAAATAATTCAATTTTAAAGGAAAAAATTTTAAAAACATACCTGACCCAGCATAGTTGCAGCATTGAGATCCATTCTATATTTTCCACTCACAAGATCAGCAGCTTTTAAAAATAGCTTAATGCGATCAGAAAGTGGTGTCTTTTCCCATTGTTCACGAACTGCTAAACTTTCAAATATGGCCTTTTTTATCATATCCTGTAATTCAAAAGCTGAATATTAATATGCAGAAATGTATAAGTTTCCCATTTATTTAAATATATAATATATTAAAATAAACCTTGAACACTGTTAGTAAAAATTAGGAATATAATTAAAAATAGAGATAATTACATATTGTCTAAGAACAACCCTATGAAATCAAAAGATATGATGAGCAAAATACAGTATACTATTAATCCATTAATGCTTATCCACAAAATTAATACTATTAATCTACTAATGTAAAACTAAATTTAAAGCTGTAAATTTCTTTTAAATTATATTAACAATACCACAATCACGTAAATGTGTAGTAAAATTAAATCACAAATAAAAAAACAGATAAAATAATTTAACAAAATCATTTTAACTATTTCATGCAAACATCTTAAATTCTTTTTTTTAAAGATGGCAAATATCATATAATAAATATAAAAAAAAATATTATGAAATTTTTTTTTGATTATCTTGAAAATAAATCAGAGGAAAAAATTCAAGATAATGATATTAATTTAGTAATATAATGGGTGGTTAATTTAGTAATTATATGCCACTTCAAAATTGTTTTTAAGCTGAGGAATACATATCAGAGAATTAAGCAACATAAACAAGAAATAAGGTAGAAACAATATGTTTACTTTATTCATAGAAGTAAAATGCAAATATGCTGGGCAATAGCAAATTAAATTTTGTTGCTACATATTATATAAAATGTTAAGATTTATGAATGATAAATTAAAAATTTTTGGTTTTAATAAAAATTTAAAAAAAATCAAAAAAAAAATTTTTAATGGTTTTTTTAAAATTTAAATTAACTAATGATAAAACTTAGAAATATATTTTTCTAATATACAAAGCTTTCCAGTAACAACAGAATTATACCTAAATATTAATTATTTAAAGAAATATGGGAAAGATAATTTAAAACAGTAACTACAATATGCATCATCGTAGTTTTAGTAAGCTGGTTGGTATATACTTCTTTTAAGATATAGTAAGGAAAGTAGAAACTAGTTAGAAGTTAGTTAAACTTGAAAGAAAAAATTGTTGGGAATGGGACAATAAAATCAATTCTGAAACATTTTTGGCGTAATTGGAAACATACCATGGCAATAATGAATATTGCTGTAACTAAGAATAATTAATTAATAAATTATTTTTAAAAAAATCATTGTTCAATAAGCCCTCCAGGATATCATTATGGACTTAGGTAAATGTATATGTGTATTTTCCATATCATACAATCATTAAAAAAAATAACAATGTCTGTAAAATTTATTTCCAGTTACTCTAACTGACCTTGCAAATATTATTAGGAAATCAATGGAAAAATATTTTTCCAAAAATACTCCCATATAATAAAAGATTTTAAGGGTTACTTGGAAATCTTAAGTATTAAGCAGAAAAGTACAACATCAATGCAATAAATCTATAATAATTGCTGAACTTTACTTACAGAATTAGCCCAATAGTATTTCGCAAGCTTCTTTCCATGATCAAATGGCTGGGGTGGAAAAAAAAAAAAAAAAAAAAGACAGGAACAATAAAAATATTATTAAACAAAATTATATTAAAATAATTATATTATATTATTTACAAAAATTATTACTATCAAATGTCTCTCACAGTTATCTATACTTATAATAATGCTCAATGCGTGTTGGCACTCTACAGGCCAGACCATTAAACTTACAGCTACCAAATTTGGCACGTGTATACCTTGGAGGCCAGGAATGTGCACCTGGGGGTTATTTTTTCGAATATTTAACTAGAATTTGATTTATTTAAAAATTAAGCAAAATTTTAGCATGTTTCTGATATAACTTACAAAAATATTACTGCACAAAAGAGATTTTTACATGAAGTTATAGATCAAAAATTTATCTTTTAAATGATACCTATGTTTCTGCTATAACTTCCGAAAATATTACCGCACAAAAAAGATTTTTACATGAAGTTAAAGATCAAAAATTTATCTTTTAAATGATACCAATGTTTTAACCTTAAAATTAAATTTCTATTTTTAATGAATTTTTAAATAAATATTTTAGCTATATTTTTCAACAATTTTTTTCGTACAAAATAAAAATAAAATTCAAGCTGCACGAGCATGTTTCGCATTCATGGGAAAAAATTAGCTGTTTTTAAAGTGTTGCCATCACATTGATTAAAGCTCCAATTAAAAATAAATTAAATCTTTTTGGAAATGAAATCTGCAAAAATATAATTTTTGGCACGTGTCTGGAGAAAATGAAACAAATATGAAATATAATTTTATCTAAAAAATAAATTCAAGAAAAAATATTTTATGATCTTTTACACTCTCTATATTATTAATCCAATAAATCGGTTTTATTTTAAGGCAAGTTTTGTTTAATATGAAGAGGATATCCATTCAAATCAGGGTTTCTCAAGATTAATTGGCCTAAGATTATGAAAATGTTGAGTTTTTCTAAATTTTTAACATTCAAAACTTCATAAATAAGTCTTAGTTGATCGTGGAAAATAGAAACATTCATTTATTTATTTAAAATTTGGTGTGTCCAGAATATTTTTCAGAATATGATACCTTACTGCATTAAATTTAGACTTCATAATTTTTGAAATATATTTATAGGCGAGAACAAAATATTATTGATTTCATTTCAATCCTTTTGAAAGCAAAACTAAAAACTGAATTTTATGCTGAATCTGAGAAATTTTTGTTGAATTATTGTTTGAGATATTACATAAATTATGAAAAATATTTTGTAGTTCACATAAGACTTAAATACCAAGCGATTCTGTTTGCAATACTCATATTCAATAATAATAATAATAAATAAATAACAATAAAGATGATAAATAAAATAAAATGCTTGGTTTTATTAAAAAATATCTTTATATTAGTTGCAATTTCATCATTTCCACTTTAAATTTAAGTGTAAGTTTTACCGGAAATGACAACAAATTAGCAAAATATATATAGTAAAGTGAACGAAACGATCTAAACAACAGTATAAGTTTGGTATGACTATCAAAATTTGAAGATTAAAAATGTTTTGTTTGAGAATCTATTAAGAGACCAGTTACTTAAAATATTTAACTGAAAATTGTAATAATACTGGCGAACCGACTGGTCACCAAAGGCGGCTAGTAATTTATATAATAAGAATGCTGGTTTTGCTGTTATTTAATAGATTATAAAGCTAGCAGTTTTAATATAGCTACAAATTTATATTTTTACTTTCTTGCTAACAAAGTATATAAAGAAAATAATAATAATATTCAAGCTCAAGACTCTGATGAGTTTCAGCATTTTAGATCTTCCTGAATTTGAAAAACTCCTTTTTAGAGGTTGGGGGGAACGACATAGAGAATGAAAAACATAATTATGCCATTGGTCTTATTAAATACAGTGCCTCAAAATACCCTGAATACAATAAAAAAAAAATCTAATAAGATGTTTTAATACTAAATTTGCAGATTTTTTATCAAATTTTAGACAAAAACCACCTATTTCAAGTCTGTACATCTGCCAATGTTCTTGTAAATAAAACAAATCAAAACAAAAAAACCATTAAAAGCTAGTAAGATAAAATTTCGCAGATAATTTTATTATCAGAACTGTGGAGATATATCAATTTTGTAAATTATTCTAAAGTTATCTAATGTAAAATTGATATTTGGTTCTGACACCAAAATTACACACCTGTATCAATTCTTGAACATAATGAGCAAAAAGGAAGGCATTCAAAATACATTATCAGCTTGCTTCCTCTGCCCCCCCACTATATAACAATGAAATATAGAATACTGAATAACATCAAAGTCAAAAATCAAGGTGGTACTCCTATTTGTATTCCCATTAGCTATTATGTGTTTGTTGAATCATAATGGAATGCAATTCATTCATAGACCCATAACTACTTACCATTACTTGATACTTGGCATCTCCAGAATAAATTTCTTTATCACCAATAATGATAGGAATTTCTGTACATGTATTTTGGTATTTCGCTACAGCATCAAATAATTCCTTCCGCTCCTTGCTATCCTTCAAGTATTGATAAACTGGTTCATTCTTCACCTGAAAGTCTTCTATTTTTGCTGCCACTGAAATAGGCTGGACTCTGAAAATATGAATAACAATAATTTATGATTTTAAAAAGCTAAATAAGGAAGAAAATCTGGACTTTAAAAAACTTATAGCAAAAAGGAACTATTTAAAAAGCTTGCTAAAAATGTATTTAGCAAATAAATCCTATGAATAACAGATCTTGGATATTCATATGCCAGATTGATGTCCATAATGAAACTAAAAATAAGAAGTAATAACAATGAAAACTGCTATATTAATTTACAATGAAATGCGAGTTACAAGGTACAACAGTCATATATAAAATTCATTCAATTAAAAAATAATTATATAAATAAAATAATGATTTTCTTCCTTTATTGATGTATTTCTAAGTATTTCTTTCACGATGAAGTTTATCTTCTGAAATGATGTTATCATTTCTGAGGATATACTTCTGATGATCCAGTACTTCAAACCATAAAATATTTATTCATTGAAAATTAACATCTAAATATCCATAATTATAGTTATTTAATTATTATTATTAATTTTCCTCAGAAGAAAATTCTTTTGAAGTTGCAGCTATAATTTTGCTGCAACTAATCAAATCTTCAATTGGAAAATAAATCCACATGAAATAACAAGAGAAAAAAAATTTTTTTTAGTAGAATCCACTGATATTTTTATCTGAAAAAATTGTTTTAATACCATAAAATTTTATTTTGAAAAATGTAAAAGCATTTAAATTAACTGAAACAAAAGTACTAAATGTCAACTATTTGGATGTTCATAAGTTTTAATTTATTGCAATGTTAATACATAACTATTGTCAATTAATCCACATAAGGGGGAAAAAACTAATAAATAATCTGTAGATAAGCTTTCTTGTTATTACTATCTTTCATCTCACACATCTGTTTATACTACATATCATATTTTTGTTATCCTTATATGATGAAATCCCCCCTCTCCTGTCTTTATCATAACTGATAAAGAATTACTTCAGATATAGCATTCTTTTTATAAATTTATCTACATATCTTGATTCTCATGAACTCAAAGCAAGTTCTTACTTTCCTATTGATTGGAATATATTGGAAACAAAATCCCAGTTTTAAAAGGTCAGTCTAAGAAAATTCAGCATAATAATAGCAAATGGAAAAAAAAAATTATAAGAAATATGAAAAATTATTTATTAGGTTAATTTCAGAATGAAACTTCATACATTCATTTCTCTAAATTTTAAATTTCATTAGATATGGAAAAGTATCCAATGTTTTAGGAAGTGACCCAGAAAGGTGATAAATGTGGAAAAAAAAATCAATTTATTTTTTTAAAATTTTTTTATTAAAAATTAAGCAAAATATCAATGTTTTTCTTAGATAAAATAACGATTTTTATATCACCTGATGAATAAAAAAAATTATGTATTTAATGTTACAATTTTAACGACGCAATTTTTCTTCCAATTTTAACAATTTTTGAAAAAATATTTTTATGTATATATAATAAAAATTCATTTCATAATTATAACGAAATTCAAATTATTTCATTGATGATAATAAAGGTACATATATTCAATTTATTTTTGAATACTGATTTAGCATCTTTCAATAAAATTCTTGTAATAATTAACAGCAAAAATTTCACTTCAAAATAAGGGTAAAGAAATTTTTTTGAAATTTTTTTTTTAAATACAATTGTTTTTCTCAGTAACACAGACAGACATTTAAAAATATATTATCACTGTATTACATTACTTTTGTATTGTAGTGAAATGAATTTTTCATTGAATCAACAAATAAAAACTTCCAAAAATCTTACAAAAACTACAAAGCATATTCAAAAGTACATACAATATTTCAAAGCTGAATCATCCAACTAAACACTCTTTTGTTTTTAACGAATTTGTATTTATCTATTAATAAGTTAATACATTACTTTTATCATTTCCAATTTGAAATTGATGTTTAAATATTAGGCGAGATGACAATGAATTAGGAAGCTGCATAGCACAAAGAAATAACAATATGAAAGTTCAGAAATAAACTGAGTTAAATGCCTGTAAGGATATTTAGCTGAAGAAGTAATTGCGACCATGTTATATATTAATGATTAAATCGAAATTTCCTCCACGGTACTGCTCAACGATGACAGTTAGTAAAACATGTGACATAATTAATATTTGTTTAAAAATTAAATTTAAAATGTATTAAAAGTGCAGCTAGTAATTCACTTTTCAGCAGAAATTTTTAGATTTTACCAAAATACTTTTTCAGATGAATTTTAAAAAATTTCAGAAAAAATTGTGAAAATTTTTTTCAAAAAAAAATTATAATGAAAGTTACCCCCCCCCCCCTTTATTCCACAGAATACCTTTTAAGTTTTTATTCAGCATTGCATGGTATAATAAATAGTGCCTGGAACTTTTCATGCTTTTATAATTCAATCAGCTTAACTAATAAGCAGATTTTTTTTTTTTAATTTTATGAAACAAAATATGCAAGCTATTTATAAAAAGAAAAATTTCTAAGAAATACACGTAACTTAATATTATGAATAAGCTGGAAAATCTAAAAACACTTTTAATATTCTTCACTAATTAAAATGATTAATGAAAATTTTAAAGGAATTGTTTACTTATTAAAATGAAATGTTAAAATAAATTCAATAAATTTTTATCACAATATGTATAAATTTAATAACTTTGAAATGCATATTTATTAAATAATAATATAGTTCGTACATAGATTTAGATGCAAATAAATTAATATAAATTAGGAAATAAATTAACAATTGATAACAACAATAAATTAACAATATATAAATATGAAGGAATTAATGCAACTTTTAACTATTGCATTTTTTCAGTAACGCTTATACGTTCTTAAAAAATGAATTAAGAAATAGCCAATGATAATTCCAATAGAAAGACAAAACACAATAAATTCGACATAAGTAAAAAAATATCATTTGAATTATTCAAATATCAATACTTCAAGGTGACTGAAAAAGTTATTGATTTATGTGATAAAAAATATCAAAAATAAGACGAAAGAAAACAACTCACTGTTCAGATTCCATGTTTTAACTAAAAGATTTAACGGATATCTACTTCAGCAATTCAGATCTTAATAAGAAAATGTATCTAGGAATGGCTCTTATGTGATATCAGAATAAAATCTAGAAATGATAGACAGAGGCGCCGGAGTGACCACAATCAGAAACTATAACAAAAAATAATAACACGCCGGGTGTACGAGAAGTGTTGAGTTGAGCAGAAGCTGACAGAAATGTGATCGATCGTAACGGGAACAAATTTATTTAGGATTTCCGCTTTTGCCAAGAATACCGTAACTTACGTGACATTCTTCAATACATTTTGGAGAGTATAAACGCAGAAAATTCCTGAATTAATAAATAAAGTAATCTGGCATTTTAAAATAAATCTTAATGCAAAATCTTTCTATTATGATAGTTGAGATTTTGTTTCTCATTTTAACTCTCTTTTTTCCACACTCTCATTAATAAGTTAATTTTTCAAAGTTCTGCTGCTCATGAAATTTTTTTAAAAGGAGAGGGGTGGGAGGGTGAAAACTGCACTATTTGACAGCAATTTTTCAATATAAAAATTAAATTAAAAATTATATTCCAGTCGATATGAAAAATATATGATCCGATTAAACAGGAGTCATTATCAATAATATTTTATATACCTTTCACAAACAGAAAAAAAAATTAAAAAATGCCCCAATCTCTGTCAAGTAACTAATAATCTCTACTAATAATAAACATGAATGCGTGCGTGTTGGTGCTCAACATGACAGACTTTGATCTACAGCAATTAAATTTGGATATTTAAATTATATACCTTAAAGGTTAAAAATTTGTACCTTGGAGCGTATTTTTTAAAATTTTAAATAATGAAAAATTAAAATGAATTTTGGTATTTTTCCGCCTTATTTTTTTTTTTTTAACTTATCGTACAAAAATAAGTTTTACGACCTTTCAATTTTTTAAAATACCCTTTTAAGGATACCAGTTTAATAGTTGTACGAATTTTTCCTGAATTTAAGTAATTTTCTTTGAATTGTTTTTTGTCAAATTTCCAAGAACAGATTACATTTTTGCTCTGAAATTCAAACAGTTGTCATAGTTTCATAAAATATTTCATCGCGTGATTTCCTTCTGTTGTTGAAAATTAGAGAAGGATTTTGTTTAGTATCAGTATAGTTTACAAGATAAATAAAAGAGTGATGAGAAGTTACAGTATTGAAATTTTTATAATGTTATGATGTCATGAGACTAATCTCCATAGAAAGATTTCGTATACCCAACAAAGAGAACTGAAATAAGACAATGAAAACAACAGGACTTTTTGTCAGCCAATTTGGAGGAATCATGGGCATGAAGTTATACTAAACGTTTTATTTGAAAAGAAATATAACCAAAATTCTCAGCGAACGAACTGATCGTCTGAGATGACTGGTAAATTAGCAAATGAAAATAACGATTCAATACATTTTGGATAATGTTAAAAGAATTTCAGAATTAACTAAATCAATACATAGCTTTACAAAAAAAAAAAGTTAAATTTGAATGTAATGAAGTCATGGTATTTCAATATATTAAATAAGAAGATGTAGTACACTTTTGAAATTTATTCGCATTTTGTAGAAGGAGAAAAAAAAATTATGAAATGAAACAACAAATTGAAATGCAACATGCATTAGATATTACGCATTTACAAAAATTGAATCCAATTCAGATTTTAAGAATTCATAAACGTTAAATATGAAGCATGGGCATTTCTAAAACAAGAAAATTAATTATGAACTAAAAATAAGGCAGCTAATTAAAGATTACATTCAGAAAACTAATTATGTCAACACTTTAATACAGATTTAGAATGAATTATTTGTATTTATGTCTTGTTTCGAAGCAACATGAGGGCTATTTTGAGATCTTAGTAATTTTTAAACGTCGTCAGAAAATGAGGATGACATTTAAGTTGGTACTTCCTAATGAAATTTCCGCACCCACTATTGGGAAAATATTTAATCCTCGATTAAAAATATTTAATCAAGAAATTTCCAAAAGCATGTAAATAATGATAATTTAAGCGAACGAAAATAGCATTTTTAAAAGCAAAGTTAAAGATAACAAAATTTAGCTGCAATAAATCGATAAAATGCATTTGAATTCAATTTTTATTTTTTATCAGTAACATTAGAGTATTTCTATATAAAAGGATTCTACAATCTTCATTAATGGTTTAGATAATTTTAGACTAGTAGCCACTTCGAGAGTTCCGCCATGAGAAAGCAGGGCGGTCGTTGATTGATCTAAAATAATGAAACTAAAAGTTTATGATTCGCTCACTTTTAATCCATAACTTTTTCTGCTCAAAATATTAAAATGTTGGAGCGTTAAGAATATTTTACTAAATATGATAAGCAGGATTGGAAGAATTTTCCACATGAGGTACAAGACTATCTCTAATTATTAGACCACGATTAGAGTCAACATTCTTTTACTATATACTTATTCATACAACATTGAATATCTTGCTTCTGTAAACACTTTCGTATTATGTCAGTTTTTTATTTTATTAAGCATTTAAGATAGATAGCCCAAACAGGCCAATGAGAGTTATTAATTGCTGGTCTGCTTTTTAAACTTTTAGGCTCATTTTTTGGTTCCAAAACACGTCGAAGGTAGGAAGAGAATCAAAAGATATATAGCAAGTAATTCTTTCTTTCAACTTATCCATTACAATAAATCAATCTCAAAAAGTATGCATTACTTCCTTATTTTCTTTGATATCAATGCTTTACTTCCTGTTTTGTCAACATTGCAAAACTGTTATGAATGCAAACCCACAAAGAATATTTTTTTTCTTTTGTCATCAGACGATTGTTGAGTCACAAATGAATTCAATTAATGAATTTTAACCTGAAATTAACTTTTATTTGATTTGTATCACAATGAAATATTTCGCCATACCTAATTAATAGACGTAATGCAGCAAAATTAGATATGATATCGACATCTTCTGATAAATGCGCATAAACAAACTATGTCAATTTCTATGTCCTTCATAGAAAAGCACGAGATGAATTCCGTTATAAGGTCTTCTGACACTTTATAATTATTAATTAATTTTAATTTATTCATAGGGGTCCTTTCGTTGGATTGATAACATAAAAATTGTGAGTTCTAATCAAGACCAAAAGGACGTTTTAATTAATTAACCTCTCATAAGTGCTTAAAAGAATTACCGCAAAAATAACTAATAAAGAACGTCAGCATGCATTGGCGCTCTACAGGACAGACCGCTGGATGCGGAACCATAAAATTTGGCATAAACATATTTTGGAAAGAAACTGAGAGTTTGAAATTTTGATTAATTAAAACTAAACAAAATGTTGGCCTTTTTTTTTTCCTTCATAGCTTTGGAACAATTAATTTTTTTTTACAAAATGATTAAAAATAAATTTAATTATATTTTACAACAATACATTGTTGTGACGAAATTCATAAAATTTTCATTGTTCCTGCAAATAATTTATTTTGTTTTTTCTATCATTTTTCGGTAAGTAGAAAATGAAAATTTAGCCCTTTTTCTGCATGTTGAATAAATTTTTCAAAACATGATTTAACAAACGGTTTAACCACTTAACAATTGCGAATGGCGCTGATTTGTTTTTAAGGCAATGATGGTAATTTTTTATTCGTTTAATGCTTAATGAGATGGACATTTCTTAGATGAGAAAATTAAGAAATCTAAAATTCCTTGTACTTTCCGGGGTTTTAAGGAAAATTTTAAAATTCACGGCCTTTCTCCCTTTCATAGAAGATTTTAAAATTTCCTGTATTTTCCCAATTTTCTCAAGCTGTGGCAAATTTGTTAAAGCTTGAAGTTTTTCTTTCTTATTATAATATAAAATTTATTATCAAATTCAATAAACAAAATTTCTCTAAATTACCAAAAAAATTATGAAAAATATTCGGTATTATACAATAAATTCAGATATTGAATGATTTTCCTTATTATCCTGATATATTTTATTAGCATGTATCAATCCAGGAAGTAAGTTAGTGGATTATTTGAAGTCCAATCTAACCACATTTCAAATGAAAGCTCAAATTTCAAGTGGAATGACAGATGAAAAGAAATCGCAGGTGCACATCATTATGAACAATCTAGAGCAAGCTACTTGTCGATTAAATTGAAAACTACTTTGTTCAGTGCACCATTAATACAAGCTATGTATATATATATATATATATATATATATATATATATATTTCAACGAAAATGTTTGCAAGTAGTTAATCTAATCAGCTAATCGCTAAAAGAGAGCAGCTCAAAATAAAGCAGTCTTTATAATGAATGTAAATATTCCAAATTAGAAAATTGCTTTAAAAAACGCTATATAAATTTTTAATTATCTTTAAAAATTTGCAAAAATTCTACTGAAACAGTATTAAATGTTTTTACATGTAAAAAAAATACAGTCATCCATGCCAGACAATTCATACAAGATTATTTATAATCATGCTGTCGCAAGTAGGAACTCCATTTCTGAACACCTGCAAAAAGCAAACGTCGTTAAAATGGAATCTGGCAAATCTGATATCTGTAAGCTTTTCCACACATGCATATTAATGACAGGCAAAGAAATATGTGTTTGCAGCACGCACACAATCTATCCGCAGTTTCGAAAGCGGCTGTCAAGTTGGTTGGTCTAAGAATCCAGTATCATATTTGAACATATTGCTAAAGATACCAAATTATTTAGGATGCACTTCAAACAACACCTCCTAAAGTGCATTAGGAGGTGTTGCTTCAAGTGGTTAGCAATTTTTTTTACGAGAGAAAACGGAGCTAAAAGAAAAAAAGCGTGCATGTAAGCTAATAGAAATAATAGTCTTCATTCAATGAATTTCCCTTTAACGAAGTTTTTTTTATAATGCTTTGATTTTAAATGATATTTGCGTGCTATTCACTCTCCATATTCGAAAAAAAAAAAAAAATCTATATAAGAAAGTTCTCCCGACAATATTTTTAAAAAAATCATCTTCTTCCCTTACCTTCAAATTTTGCGATGCTCATTTGTTGAAGTTGCAACAAAGCAAAATAGATTGCCGTGAAAACTGGGTAGCATCTGAGAGACATAGAAGCTATTTAAAAGTAGTAAAATATCACTGTATAATCTGCACTTGGATGAAGACATTGTGAGCGTTGAATATTTTACGGAATATGACATATCGCATAAAATTCCACAATGAATGAAGACACAACAGAGTAAATGAATTTATTTAAAAACATTAAACTGAAAGGAATGAAGCAATTTTCAATGCAAAAAGAAGACGATTACAGATTCAAGAAAACGTTAAGCATAATGTGTTTTATTTTCTGGGCTTCATTATCAGATGATTGCAAATATGATTTAATATACACAAGATATTTACTCTAATTGGCACCTAACAGCTAATTTGTAAACTTTTAGTAACAGACATGCATTTGTTGACAAATGGTCTAAATGAAATAATAATTATATTTTTTATCATTTGTGTCACGTTTGACATCGAATCAGATAATATTTCTTACTCAGATATTCTCATTAAATACTCTGTTTTAGTTTCTTAGATAAAAAGGCATATATTTATGGCGTAAATTCAAAACTCAAAGCCATTTTCAAAAGAACACACCACCTCTTTTATTGAATTCTAAGAACTACAATTTTTTGTTAATTTTTACACCGTTGCCACTCGGAACAAAACAAAAGCTGCAACAAAGATAATATTAATAGATGTAGAGAATCAACGCGACAATTTGAGTTAATAAATGCTGGTGATTACGAATTTTAAATTTTCACATATATTTTGTGCCCTGTGAATGATATTTAACAAAATATTCTTAAGACGCTAAAATTTTAAATAAAAAGAGTTGCACTCCAATCAACTAAATCAATATTTATAGCTGTCCGACTTATGAAAATTTCAACGTCACTATTCTATAAAATCGGATGATTATAGATGACTTCATCGGCCGTCTCAAAAAAAGTCACTCATGTCACAAAGTTTCTAAGAAGTGATTGGCCTAGATTATGAAAATGTTGATTGTTCTAATATTGTAATATTCAAAACTTAATAAATCGGTCAGATTTGAGAGCAGAAAATAGAAGCGTTTATTTATTTAAAAGTTCATGAGTCAAGAATATTTTGCAGAATGATTCCTTAGGACCAAAAGACTTTAAAATTTAAATTTCATAATTTTTTGATGATGATGACGTCATGGCCACGTTACTACAGAAAGGGGGTGCAGTAGCTTCTAAGGGTAAAAACCCCTGAACACCAGGGGGCAGAAGTCTGACTTCTAGCTCACATGACTTATGAAGATGACACTCAAACATTCGCTTGCACAACGGGGGGGGGGGAACCCTTCCACACACCTCACAGATAGAACACAGGTTGAGGACAACCATGAACGTTCTATGGTATTTGCGCTCGATAAATTTCCCCCTTTCCGCTCAAGTGTCAAGAAAGGCTACAACATTATAAACTTTATCTTTGCATGTAAGATTTGGCGATTTTACAATGTACGCCAAATGGTAATCAACTCCTACTATGAATGAGAAAGATACTCCTTGTCTCTGATAACGAAACGAAACTTCCTTGAGGAAAATGCTGATGACCCTTACCACGTTTCAAACGAGTGTTGAATATAATAAATATAAAGTGTGAGAAATTTGCTTTAAAAATGTATTTATTAAAAGGAATACGTTTATAATTTTCCCACACGGAAGACATTTATAAAAATTATAATTCTGATGTGCACAATACAAATTTAATCTAATGAAATGAATTATAAGTTATAATATTTAGTTTTATGCGGATTTAATCTTTATATCTCTTACGGTTTAACTTTATTTAACAAAATGAAAAAAAAAAATAAAATAAATGATAGGAATCATATTAATAATTTTAAAAACAGCTGGTGACTAATTCTCAAGGAAAAAAACAAAAACATTTTCAATAAGAAAATGTTGATAATTACTGAAATTCCTTCAAATCTGAAATATATTACTTCATTTTCTAGCTTATTTACTGTCAGATTTAACTATACATAATCCAATGTACCGGAAACGACATTTAAATGCAATATCTAAACGGCTACATAAAAAAATAATATGAAAATAATAAAAAGACGTTAGAAATTTTTTAACGAATGAATATAATCTAAATAATTCTTTTTCAATATTTCAAAATATGCATTATATGGTCATTAACATTTAACAAAAAGAAAGAAAGAAAGAATAAACTAACTGCAAAAATTTCTGTCTCTGACATTCAGCATAGTCAAAACTGTTCCGCATTTCTAAAAGCTTATCCGCAATTCTTTGTTCATTTGTATGTAACTAAAATTTAAAAATAAGTTTGAGAGATTCAATTAAATAACTTGGTAGGAACGTTACTTTTTTCAAAATAGAAATTATGATTACTCCTATATAACCATGAATTGAAGAAAAAGAGTTGTAAAATATATTGTTTCACAAATGCTAATACACATTAAAAAGCAGTTTTTAAAAGTTTTTATGAAAGTAGTAACCAACTTAATTTTACAATTTAGATTTATGGTTGCTAAATTTACTTAGCTTGTTCTTGATCACTTACTCACAACAGCATATGTAACTTCAAATTCTATTGGACATGTAACATTTACTACTGTTCTAAAAACCTTATACTATTCCGCTTTTTATGCAATGCTTCTCTTTTAATTTTCAGTAATCTCAACAAAAATGGGAACTTGAAAAATGAAAATGTTTAAATTTCAACTAATACAAAAACTTTCTCATTCAGCATTGTTTATGCTCATTAACGATAACATTCTTATCTAATATTAATTAATTTCTCTGACATTGATCCTTATACATATAATAATTTATTACATTAAGGAGTAACAGGATTTAAAAATGGATACACTTTCTAAAAATTACAGCGCTATAACTTCCGAAAAAGTACAGCCGAAAATTGATTTTTGCATTAAGATAAAACTCAAAAAATTTTTCTTTTTAATAATATCAATGCTTTAATCTACAAATTAAGTTCCGATGTTTAACAAGCTTTTAAAGAAATATTTTAACTATATTTTTCAACAATGTATTTCGCACAAAATAAAATTACAATTTAATCTGCAAGAGCACGTCAATGGGAGAAAAATTAGCTTTTATCAACCTGTTGCCATCACATTGACAGAAGTTCAAATTTAAAAAATAAACAACTATTATTGTAAATTAAATATATAAAAGTGTAAATTTCAGCAAGTGTCTGTGTGAAGTGAAAACATTTGAAATATATTTTCTAAAAAGTAAATGGAGGAAAAGATTTCTATGACCTTTTACAATATCTATAGTATTAATTAAATCAAACAATTAAATTTAAGGCAAACATGGTTTAATATATCTATTGGATAATCACTGTAATCAGCGCCCATCAGTTGTTGAGTAATTCTTAAAGATATTGTATAAATTACAAAAAATTTTCTGCATTGCATATACAACTTCAATGCTGAGCGACTCTACATTCAAGTTTCACATTCAAAAAAAGATGTGCTTGGTTTCAGTAAAAAATGTTTTTATATTAATTGCAGTTTAACATTTCCACTCTAATATAATGTGCAAATTTTATGAACTCTGACAGAAATTAGTAAGTAATACAATGAACAGAACTGTTTAAGGCCTACATAATAGTATGACTGAATTATATAACTATCAAAATCTGAAACTTTGATAGCTAAATATTTTGCAGAAAAAGCTATTAAGAGATCAAGTTACATAAAATAAATTTGAAAATTTTAGATATCTTTTATATTGGCGAACTGCTGCTCACCAAAGGCGGCTAGTTTCTTAATAAAGATATTGCTAAGTGAACTATTGCAATATATATACATACACATACATTTTTTCCCCTTTTATGAGTATAGATAATAGCGATTTTCAAGAAAATTCATTCAGAAATATGAGATTGTTTAAATATTAGTAAATAAAACAGCTATAAATTCTCTTATATTTTACTTCACTTTTTAAATGCATTTAATTCCGCTATTTATTTTTCTGATAAAAACAGTCTTACTTTTCTATTAATAATCGTATTAATTATCATTTATTACAAGATATATGAATAAGATAAATGTATTACAAAATCTCATAAATTCAAGATCAAATAAAATTTTTACAAAAATTATCACTATTCCCTCATCACCAATTAGCCCGACCGGAAATGCAGCTATGCAAAACTAAACCCTCAAAACTAAACGTCACTGCTCTAGATGCGCGCCAAGTTTTCTTGCCAAAGGTCCGAATCCCAGTAAACCTACAATGCAACAGGGGTAGGGAATAATTTATGGAGCGCAAATGCTCAATTCAACCAGGTCCAGATCACGAGGAAGACGCGCTATCCCCATGCCTGGACGCCGGCTTCATAATTTTTTGAAATATATTTTAAACCGAAAAAAATAAAGTGTTATTATTGAAAGCGTTTATATCCTTTAAAAAATAAAATTAAAAACTGATTTTTTTCATTGAATCCATGAAATTTTTGTTGAATAATTCTTTGAGATATTATAAATTATGAAAATTATTCTATAGTCTCACATAAGACTTCAATGCCGAACGACTCTGGCTTTCAGTTCTCATTTTTTTTTTTTGAAGACATGCTGGGATTCACTTAAATATATACTAATTGTAGTTTTATTATTTCCACTTTAATTTGAATTTTACGGGCATTATAGAAAGTTAGAGGAAGACGCGTAATACAATACGCAGAACGGCTTAAGACTTACATAATAGTATAAGTGAATAATATGACTATCAAAATTTGAAGCCTAAAACATTTTGCTGATAAAACTATTATGAGAACAAGTTACATTAAATATTAATTGAACGTTTTAGCGAGCATTAATACTGGTAAATCGGCAGGTCGCCAAAGGCAACTAGTATTTTAAGAATTTTTAAATATAAATAAAGCATTTTCACCCCGAACACCGGATTATATCCAATACATCCTGATAATTGATTTTTCAATTTGATAGCATATCACAAGAAAAAGATCAAGTTTTCATAAACAGAAGTAGAAATATCCAGAAGAAAAACCTGATCTAGTCTGATAAGAAAGGGAAATTAATTAAAGTAGAACCTCGAATATTTTGCAAGTTGTAAATCAAGTTGTTCAGAAAAGTCAGACGACTTACGCTCGTTTTAAATTTAAGCATCTGAAACTTCCAAAGCAATAAATAATGATACAGTAAATGTAAGGGCCTTTAAGACGGAACAATCAAGCTTATCTCTCATAACAATTTTAAAATAATTTTAAAGTTGTAAATGCATAAAAACAAATAACGGAATATTATATTATCATAAAAATAAGGAAAAATCACACAGAAAATCGCTCTCAGTGATTTCAATAAAACGTTTCACTAATAGAATTATTTTTGAAAGCATTTCTGTATGTCCGATTTGTGACACGTCATTTCTAATTCAAGACATAACAAATTTATATTAATCATGTGATTCATAATTTTGTAATTAATGAAATTTATACAAGAAAACAATTATCTTCTTAAACACAGTAAAATCCTAAATAACAAAACTCAGTTCATCCGAAAATCCCTATTAAATCGTAAACTCCAAAACACATATAATACAAGAATAATCGCAATTATTCCAGAAAAATTACGAACTAACAGATTTTAATAAAGTTAACTTGAGAACATAAATGTAGCCTACAAAGAAAATTTTGAATTCATTTTACATTTAAAACATTTCACAATTATGTAATGCATTTATATACAAAACAGTAACAGATATTACAGCTTACTATCCGAAACGACAATTGCTTCACCCCCCCCCCCCTAATTCCTTTTCCAAACAATCAACGTTTGACCAAAGTGGCATTGTTTGTAACTGCAAAGATACTGAGCACAAAAATTGAATAGAAAAATTTTGGCAGTGAAATTAGACACTGCAATTTATCAGGAACTCTCTTCCTCTCTCTCCCTAGTACAAGATATCTTCCACTCTAAAATAAAAGTATATCTTTCCGAATATTTCACTTACATTACAATGAAGAGGGCCGGTCTTAATTTCTAGAAATTTAGCAAAACTAATAAAACACACAAAATCGCAAAAAACGGCCCTTTATAAATGAAATTATGATAGTTGTAATGCATTTTCAATTAAATTTGGTGATTTGGATGAATTCGAAGAGCTATATTGCTCACCATTCGTTGTTAACGACGGGTTACTACGACTGAAACATTAATTCATACGAACTATCATACAATCATCATACTTTGTTGATTTATTAAAAAAAATTAAAATTTTATATTATTATTTAACAGAAGTTATATTTTCCATTTCCCACTAGGTTTTCCAATTTCTTTAAACAAAAAGAGAAAATTGAACGTGTATGTGTTTTTTAAAACTTTTTTGCCCATTTTATATCCATACTCTTTCCAAAAGAAGATTGACAAATTTTAATGATCTTAATAAAAGAACTATTAAGAAATTCAAAAATAGTTAAGAACTCATATTTTAAATCAAAGAAACAATCGCTTTAACTACTTTGAAAAGCCAATAACGATTTTCGTTGTTTTTGTTTTTTCTCTCCTCCCCTGGAACAAACGATTAACTTATCAATTGCATTTTCTCATCACATTTTCCCCTTCCTTCCCCTTCTTTTTTTCCTGACAGATAGTCATCATAACAATCGTTCTTTTTTGTTCCAATATCTGAGTGGCAGGTCATAAATTTGACGTTCTGTTCTCCCTTTGAGATTGCAAAAGATCGTCTATTCTTATCTATAGAATAAAGCTGACAAACGCCCATTACCTTTCATCACCCAGAAAATGCATAATAAAAGTAAGTTCAGCATCTTTTTTAAAATTAATTCATATCATATTTAAGAGTGAAAAAGAATATATATATATATTTAGCTTTCTTTTATATATAAATCGACCCGCAATGAATTCTTTTTCGCGTTCGTGCCGCTCGCTTAGATTTTTTTATTCCATTTATGATCCTATATATTTATACGAATGTGAATTTCTTTAATCTTGAAGTGTTTTACTCAATGTACAATCAGATGTTTTATGCAATTGATCTGATAACTAAATTAAAAACTTATATCAACTGTTCAAATATTTTGCTACTTTATAAGAAAAGATAGTTAATAAAATTTAATTTTTACTGTAATGTAAGAACAACGTGTAAACAGAATTCATGGGGGGAAATATATTATCACATCCCCAGAGCATATGTAGTAAAAGTACTATTATACGTTTTTTAAAACAAAGTGTAAACATAAACGAAAAGGCATATTATTAAAATTTCAATAAATTAATTTGTTTGTACGAAATTTAATGCTATTATTAATTTCTCAAGACATGTTAGTATATTACTACACATATCTGAAAAAAAATGATAATAATAATTTTAAGCTTTTATCTTAAAAGTGAAAAAAAAAGTTATACTTTTATTCTATACTAACCACCTGGAATAATAGTTTTGTTTGATTTAAATCAAATTTCTTGTGCATAAGTTGATATTCATGCTTCCTTCAGCAAGGTATTTTTCAACTTCAAATTTAGTTAGAAATTTATATAACGTTGTTTTAGCTATTTTACACAAATTATGTTTCAATGTCATGTGAAGACTGTATTAATTGATTCACTCAAATATGTTACACTAAGATCCATTTGGATTTTTTTTTGTGAAATGTGGCTCGAAGCTCCATAAAAGCATATTACAATTTTATTTAAATATTTTTTTAGAGATTGATGAAAAAAATGGAGCTAATCTGTAACAAATAATGTACATTTTTTTGGCTATTTTATTATCAGTAAACATATGCGAAAATATTTCCAATATATTATTGAATGTATTAAAGGAATTATGATTTGTTGTGACGCAACAAATTAAAAAAATTAAATTAATGTTTTTAATTTAAATTCAATTTTAAATTAGTGTTCTTAAATTAAAAGGTTATGTTAAGAACAATATCCTATGTTCGGACATCAAATTTGAAGTTTTCGGATTTGACATCTCCTCTTCTCTTGCATTCCTTTTAGATACAAAGTCCAATATCAATGATGACTTCTTTGAAGTGTCATGCAATTTTATATGTTTTCCTCTTTTGGCATGACAAGTAAGTGCCTGTTTCCCCATATTACTTAAAATTATTATTTTTGGGATTTCTAAGCCCCAAATTCAAATTTCTCGAAATGTAAGAAAAATTTCTCTCTTACCTTGTCATTCCGAGATCTTCTAAATGAAATAGAATCGAAGTATTCCAAGGTGAATTAGATCACATAGACATCGAAATCATTAATCCAAGTGTTCTCATTTTCGTCATCTTTTTTATTTGCAGGACGAGGACACAGGCACAGATAGTTATATACAAAATATTTACATATATTTCATTTTACGTGCACGAATTCTTTACACAGCAGAAAACCATCTTTGGTTCCATCATACACGCTTCATCCAAACTGAAACCTAAACTCCACTTACATCACTTACTCCGTGGGGTCATGTGAAATTTTTTCCTGACGTCACCAGCGCGCATGCGCAAAGGGGTTATATCATTAGGGTTAGGTCAGGAATTCCAACAATTATCTTCTTACAAGCAAGCAATGAATACGTTGCAAATTGATTTTTCTGAGTTTCTCTTAACCCATTCAGCTTCTCAAATAATAAACAAACCATTAACTCACGTGTGAGTGTTAAACATCACCGCGATGATTCCACAGATTGAATGTTGCTATTCCCTCCAGAGAAATTTATTCTATTTTCTCACGCATGTATGCTCATTAGCTGCAATTTGGGCATCGATGTAAAGAGAACAATTCTCTGCCAAATCGAACTTAAACTGATATATACAGAAAAAATGGGAAGTGAGTAGAAATGGGTGTTTCCGTGATTACACAGTCGTGAATGGTGTTATTTCGCTTTCGGAGCCATGTCTATGATCTCTTATTCTTGCAATGTTCAGAGTTCGAACTTTTTAGATTTAAAAAAAAAAGTCTAAGAAACTTAAAATGCCCTACACGTTTCAGTTTTTTACGGAAATTTTTAAATTCCCTGCACCTTTCCTGTATTTTAAACGATTTTTAAATTTTCTGTGTTTTCACGATTTTTCCAAAGCCCTCATAGTTCATTTTTGACAACTGTAATTGATACTTTCCTGCGAACCTTCAAGGAAAATTAAGATGTATTTTATTATGCACCCATTCATTCTGTTCCATAGATTTTCCACAAATTTAATCACACACAAACTAATTTATTAATATAAATATAATATATTTTTATAAAATTTTCAGCTTTTATTATAACAAGAATTTTATACACTTAATTTGCAATTGCTATTCAACTTTACTTTATTCATATAACTACGAACCTTCAGTGAAGAATTTGTTAAAATGAAATATTAGCTTTTTTGGGTATTAAGTTATTATAATTTGGAATGCCTTTATTTTTTTCCCCCTAGCTTGTTAAGGTTGAAAAGTAAGAAATTAAAGAAATTGAAATTAATACAAAATGGAATTACTTTTCCTATACTTGTTTTTTAATTAAACCATTTTAATGTTACATGTCTTAAACTAAATGTCAGTACAAGGCAAAATTTAACAACAATACATATATATAAAAGTAGTTGAAAAATTTGGGCTCATTTCTTTCCATTATATTTCTAAAAGTTTGTTAAGAAAATAATTTAAATGACATCTCATAAATAGCTTGGTTCACACACACACAATAATAATAATAAACTATTAGCCATCTATTTTTTAAATCAATACTGCCCTTGTCTTTTTTTTAATTCAAAGACAAAAATGAAATGATATAGAAAATAATATATAAAATATAACATTTTTCCAACACACTCATACACATAAGATCCAAGGAAAAAAAAATTTTTTTAGCATGACATTCCCAATCTTATAACATACAAGAATTATGTAAAAATGGACTAAAATGATATAAAAATGGAATAAAAATTCGCTACATCAATTGCTTCCAAAATATTGGCATTATAACATAAAAGCAAGATACGGGAACACAGAAAAAATAAATCACAAAAGAAAAAATAAATATAAAACTGTGTTAAATTTATATTTTTCAGCATAACATTTCTTAATTTTATAATCAATAAAAATTATGATAAAATAAATCAAAAGTCAGAAAATCTAATAAACCTTGTTAGTGTTGAATTTAATTAAAATATAAAGTTTTCCCCCTTTCAATTATTTTTACCTAACCATTTAGAATGTGTAATAATACAAGATCATTGAGTGCCCCCCCCCCATCCCAGAAAGCGAATAAGAGAAATGAAATATAATTAAGTTCTCATAGAAGTAATTCATCATTATACAGGATGCACATTCTAATCAGGATCAATAATTTCACTTCAGAGCTAGACATATATTTTCAAACAGAAAATACTCTAGATGACATAAGAATAATATTTCATACTGTTTTAATTAATGTTTTGAAAAAAAATTACAGTCCTTCAGTCAAATTTAGTAAAATATTCTTGATGCTAACATTTTAAAGAAACTCCATAATTCTATGACTTAAAGTGACCAAATAATGAAGTTAAGAAGGTATTTGTGTATGAACTGCATGCCTTTGGCAAATTTTAAACTAAATTGCCCACCATTGGTGAACTTATTCAATAGACTAATATGGTGTCTTTAGAGATTAAATGCTGGCTGCAATAAACTTGATATCTTTAGCGATTTTTTTTTGTAATTGATTGATGGCATGAGGTAAATACACAAATACTTCATTGAATTTCATTACAATAGAGAGATGAATAAAAATAGAAAAATTTTGGGAAACAAAGAACTTCATATACAGTCTCATTTAACAAATATTAGATTTAGAATGATTATGCTTTGAATTTTCTCTTCATATTTATCATGAATTATTTAATTCATCCACATTACAATAACATAGAAGGACAAAAGTAAATTAAAAGTAAATCTTGAAATGCAAACGAAAAAACAAATTTTGTAATTGTTTTTTAAGATGTCAAATTTATTTTAAGTTATAGTATTTTATAATAGCATTTATACTATGTACCACTTCAAGTTCATTTCAAGTAAAAAAAGAATGAAGGATTAGAAAAATATATATTTATAAATAGAGAGATTAAAAATTTTTATTATATGACATTAACAGAAATATATTAAATATACTTTAGTTGAGTCTATAATAATAGATTTAAAGAAAAACAGATTCTTCATGGAATATTTCAATTAAAGTTTCATTTAAATAAATGTATTAAAAATGATGATGACATAATAAATACAATTAGAGATGAAGAAGAAAGGTTACCAGTTTTTAAAATTATAAAAAAAAATATTTTGATGACCCCCAATTAATTTTTGGTGGGTCATATTAAATTGATTAAGAGGACTTAAACAAATTTTAAGTTAAAACCATAATATTAATAACTATGCACAACTTTGAAATTGTCCTTGTCCTTCGTTGTAATTTTCGGAATACCTTTCTGCTAATAGAAATTTGTTTTTAATTAAACAAAAGTATTTACATTAAATTTAACAGAGAATTTAATGATGAATCCAGTAAAGGAAATAAAATATGAAAAGCTTATTAGCATAGACATATATCTGCCAATATTGAATTCAGCAATCTTTATTTTTCAAAGCAAATGTATATTGCGACTTTATAAAATAAGTAAATGTTTTACTATATAAGCTTCAAAAAAGCTAGTAATAATATAAGTTAAAATACACTTTAAAAAAATGCCTAAATTCACAAAAAAGATTCATTTTCAATTTTCCTCTAAAATGTACTTATTTACAGTTTTTTTGAGGATTTACTAAATGCAAGTATAGAAATATCATATTTGAAATAAATGAAATTGAAATAGAGATATCATACTTAAAAGTAATAAAAAAATAAATAAATAGAGGAAAAATATTTAATAGAAAAAAAAAAAGAACATTTAAATACTAATCTAAAAAAATTCTGCTAGTGTTGCCAAAACTATTTGCTCAGCAAAATTCATGAAGATTAAATAAAATAAAAATACTGAATCTGAACAACTTCTTCTGAATACATAAAAAGAATTAAATTCAATTCATCCATGATTTAATGAATTATATGGGATGAAAGAGCATTTGTAAAATTGGAAGTTTATAAAAACTGTGTTAGTAAACTTAATGTGTAATTTTCTTAATATATTAATATACTTAATGTGTATACCATATTATAAGAAAGAACTTTAGTAAAGTAAAACTTTCTTTCCCTTTTGATTAAACTAACAATAGATTTTTATTGAAATAAGTTTCCCATATTAATTTCTTTCTTTTAAATTTGAAGTTTATTCAAAATCCATGAAATAAAGAATGTAAACTTGATTGAAATTCATTGTACTCTAGTTAAAATATTCTTGCATTTCCTTATGGTGCATTAAAATTGAAAACTATTATTAAATATTGCTAAATTCATAAAGTTATGAATTTTTTATTTAGTTTCTATGATTAAAAATTGCACTCATTCGGTTAATATGCTTAATAAATTATATATAATCATTCTGAGTAGTACAGCATTTGAAAGACATAAAAATTTAATGTGTCTATACTTTACACCATTATTTTAATGATTTCAGTGTAATAATGAATACTCAAGCAAGCAGTCAAGCCATAATTAATATTCAACCAAACAATTAATATTCAATTTTTAGTCAAACTTACAAAGATAATTTTTGAATTTCTTTTAAGTATGAAAATAGTCTGCACGTAATTAATCCATATACATTACTTAAAAATTATTAACAACTTTGTAAATAACAGACATGCACAGTTATTACAATTATGAGAATAATAATTAAAAATAAAAGAACAATTCAACATCATTTCTTTTATTTAATACTATACATCAACACATTGAATATTTAAATTCTATTGGTAACATTAATGTAGAAGTCACTGTTTAATCTTTATTAAAGATACATAAGAATTTTCAATGCCTTTCCAACACAATTTCAAACATTAAATTGACTTATTATATTTTTTACAAATGGCACATTACCTATTTTCATTCCACCTCTCTCTCTCTTACACTCAGAAAGATATATAATAATAAAATTTCATGGATATTTATAATTACTTCTATACAAAGCTTGTAATTGCCATTACATCTAAGCCTAGTCTTTCATAACTTTTACTTAATAATTGATATAATCTTTAGTTTTATCTAGAATATAATAATAATTTTTTAAAAAAATTTTAAAACCTTATGCATGCAAATAATAAATGAATTGTAAAGAATTTCTAGCTAATATGAATATTTAGCAATATACATAAATAACTGCTTTCCCCCTCCCCTGAAAATCTATGCTTAGTTAATATGTTCTAGCTAAAAGTCTGAAATTTAGTTTGGAAAGGAATAGAACTAAAAAATTCGTTTAAGAGATCTGCTTTCAGAATGGTTGGCGCATTAAAGTAATATGTATTCAATGTTTCTAGATTTTAGTTTTATCTTTTTAAAATAAAAACAAATCGGAGAGGTCTGTACGTTACTTATGAACTAATTATCTTATGGTTAAGCGAGCCCTGTAATTTAATCAGTTTTCGGTCGCATTATATAATAGAGTATTATAAAATTGCATGCATCAAAGGATTTAATTTAAACAGATTAAGGCATTTAAATGGCTAAATTACAATGTAAATTTTCAAAATATAAATGGTAACAGCATAAATGGTATTACAATGCGTGCAAACAACAAAATATTAAACTCGAAAGACATCTAAATATGAAATCCGAATACATATGAAATATTAACAAAAAAAAATTTCAAATCAACATGGAAATATACTGTAAGAAACGGCAAATTATGAAACGATGGGCAAGGTCTTTAAGTAAAAAGTATGCTTATTGAATTTGAATAACTCATACCTTTTTCGAAAAATAATCGTAATTTGACGTTTCAACAAGTTCCTTGGAAACCATAGCATTTTTGCAGATCTGATTCAAGGAAAAAAATTATTAATCTTCAAATAATTCAAGTTTTTTTAATTTACGGTTTCACTCAACGTGATCAAAAATAAATTCAGCAAGGCACATCGCATCGGAAGCGTAAAAAAAGAAATAGAAACAGTAATCGCTGTTTCGCAAATAACGAGCGGACGACGTTCTACATTCAATCGTCACATTCACACAGCCCCAAAGAATTTTTGTGACGGAGCCTCAAAATAAATCTCGTCCAAATAAAAACTCCAATTTTTCAACAAAAGAAATCTAATATTACAAATTAATTCATTGTAGTAAAATATCATTCCCAATATCAGATGATTACTGTCAATTCAGTAATTCAGAATTTTCGCAAATAACATCTTTAGAAGTTTCATGAAATACATGAATCAACTCAATTTTTTTCCTACGATTCAAATTTACAAAAATTACAGCATTATTTTAAATTCTGATTTCTAGTTTTTTTAAAAAAAATTATTGTTTATTTATCACCTGACTTCAAGAAGCGAAGCGTATGAGTCATTTTTGTCTGCTACGTCAGTGTTGCCGTTATGTTGTTGTCATACAGATTGAATCAGCCTTGACAGCAATTGAACTATTGAAATTCACCATAAAATATCTTCACAAATTCTGATTCACCAAAAATAGCAAATATATATTGAGGAAATAGTCAGTTAATATTTTTTCCGTTCCTTCTACATTGCGTGCAACTTTTGACTGTGTAATACGCTCATCGTGTGTCGTCCACTATTTTTGTTTTACTTAAATCTAATATACGTAACATAAAATGGCCAGGGAAATTAAATCTTCTAATCCTTTCTTAGACGATGATGATGATTTAGATGATAATGAATTCCTCAACCATCCTCGGCAAGGAAGCTCTGGTTATATACTGGGAAATCAGAGTTCTGGAAGTGAGCAAAATGAATGGGAAAACAGAAGAAGGCAGTTACTTGAAGAAAGACGTCGGATAGAGGAAAGAACCTTGCAAAGTACCAATAATTCTCTTGGTTTACTCCACGAATCAGAACAAGTGGGAATATTAACCGCTGAGGTTAGCCAAAGCAATTTGTTAAATTTTTTACTGTGAGTTAAAAGAAATATATATATAATTACAATTATCACGTCTTACGAAATTTTCATTACAAATTTAGTAACAAACAAAGTTAGCAATTAATAATTTAGCTTTAAATAAATATACAGTATTAAATATAAATGCATAATCTGCAGTCTTTCTTTGAATAAAATATTACTTTCTCATCTTGATAGTTTACAGGAATACTAAAATTTCATATTTATTAATATGCCATTAATAAAATTAATTTAAAATGAAATTTCAATGTTAAAAACTTGCATGTTCTATTTATTAAAATTTCACTCGATTTAAGAGAGAATTTCAGATTTTATTCTTGCATAAGTTCACGAAATTGTTGAAGTTTGTATTGATACCAAAGTAGGATTAGTATGATATATTTTAAAATTAAGTGTGTGATAATTATTTAAAAAAATGTAGTAATTCTCACAGTTACTAATTTAGTAAATGTATACATGATTGATTATTTGAAAATTCATGTTAAGACTATGTTGATCTTTTGAATTATTTTATCACAAAGTGATTTATACAAATACTTTTATATATATAATGTATGCTAGTGTTATATTTTATATTGCCATCTTTGCATCCCAATAATTTGAGCAAGCCATTTTCCATTTATCCTTAATATTTAAAAATGAGGCTTAGTAAATCTTATAGAATGGCTAAACTGAAGAATATGATTCAATTGCCAAATTCTAATTTTTTTTAAGGCTATATATTGCCAAGTATGGTAACCTAATTGTATTCTTTTGTTGTTATTATTTGCATTTTCTGTTTATTGCAAGTTAGTTGATATTGGAGGAAAATATGTATTATGTTCTATAGTTTTACTGGAATCGTCATACTAACATCATATTTATTAAAATTGAACAATACTGGATTATTAAATGCTAATGTAATAAATTAAATGTTATAGTAAATGTTTTCATTTTCGAACAACTTTTGATGTTAAGCACAGAAATAAGGGTGAATAAATTATATATATTTAAAAAAAAATCATATTTGTTTACATTTTCCATTGCAAGTGTTAGTCTCATAAGATTAACATGTTTCACAGTTTTAAATTGCTATACTTATCTCATTTGGTATGCACATTGTCAACTATTAAATTAGCATAAATTGTAGAAATTTTAAGGTTGAATATTAATGAATTCTGCATTAAAATCTGATTAAATTATTTTAGACTAGCTGTCATTGGCAATATTTGGCTTACTGAGATTAATGGTTGCTAAAATTTTCAATTAAGCATTTTGTGTAACTTGCACTTGGTGATTCCTTCCACAAAGTATTTTTCAAGTTAAAGTATGATAGACATATAACATACTATTTTAAAAATCTTGTATCGTTTTTTGATGCATTAGTTTAATTTTTTATCATTTCACCTAAAATATGAATTTTAATTTGAAAAATGGAACTGTTTATTTATTACAAAATATTTTCCTTTACAGTAAAAAAGCAGTGTTTCTAGCAATTAGTATGATAATGTATTTTTATTATTAGTATGATATGTAAAAAATGTTCATCATTTCTCTCTTGTGAAGTGAAATCTTAATTTTAAGTATAATAAATTCAAAAAGTATATGAAAATAATATTTTTATTAGAAACAAACTCTTAATATGGAAAAATAAGCCATGATTTGATATCTTCATCATTAATAATAGAAGAATGAAATATTTGTACTAATAACGATAATGAATTTAATTTCTTTACAATATGAAATATATTAAAAAATTAACTAATAATAAATTTAAAAAATTATAATTGAATTTATATAATTGGAAAGATATTTAAATTTTATGCAAAAATCAATTTTTGCATTAATTTCAGAAATTATTAAAATTTTACTTGATTTTTAATCAATTAAAATTTTACAAAAATATGTGTTCCTCATCTCAAAGTATATCTGTGGCGAATTTGATAGTTCCAGGTTTAATAGTCTGTCTTTTAAAATACCAGTATACAAATATTCATTTATATCATATTAGACAGATAGTGGAATTAATATCCAATTCTTGTTTATCAAAATTTCATTTTCTTTTTTTGAGAGCTTTTATGAAAAAAAAAAAATGAATTCACCTTTTGCCTAAAGTGAAAAAAAATGTGCTTGCTAAAATGAATGAACTAAGATATCTAATATTTATATTAGATATTAGATTACGGTTTTGAAAAATTATTAAAATTTGTTTTTAAACAATACCATTCTGTTAAAGATTTTATTAAACACCAAGTGTATCTCATTCTTTTATGTTGAAACGAATTTTAATAATTTGCTTACAAAATCTTGAATTAAAAAGTTTGCTTATTATTTGATTATACAATTTTTAACAATTGATAAATTTCTACAATGTTTAGAATTATATATTTAAATTTTCAAACATTATATCTAATTATTTGTTTGTGCATAATAGGAACTTGTAAAACAGCGTGAACAGCTTCAAAATATTGAAGAAAATTTAGATATCATAAACAGTACAATGCGTACAAGTCAAAAACATATCAATTCCCTAAAAGTAAGTACTATGTTTTTATATTAATGATTTTTTTTTTTTTTTTTTTTTTTTTGAGGAGGAGGGTTTTATGAAGAAAGCATATTTTTACCTTTACAAAATTTTATTTTCTGTCAAACCTTCTTCTGTTTACCTTTTCAAAATTTTATTTAAAAAAAAATTATAGAACCAGCTATTCTTATTATATATGAATTGCTAAGTTTATTTAGAATTTATTCTTTTTTACTAAATATGCAAAAAAAAAAAAAAAAAAAAATTAATTGAAATAAATAACTGCTATTATTGCTTTTAACTTCAGACGAATAAACTTATACTATTTATTATTATTATTTATGTCCCTCCATTTCCTGTGAAAAAATTTATTTCTTGTTATTTTCAATAAGTTTTTTTTTTAAATTTATCTATTATGTCATATAAAATAATCTATTGTGAAATATATTAAACTTTTTACTTTTTTTGTGTGTAAATAATTTTTGTGCTAATAAATATTATGTATATAATCTTACTCTACTCATGGTAATGCAGTTAATTTGTAAAAGTTTGAGATAGTCAAATTTTTTCTGTTGGAAAAATGTTTGAACTTATGTAAAATATTTTGCTATTTGTGTCAGTATATCAACCACTGAAAATATTACAAAATATAAATTTCATGGTCTTTTATGTATTAAAACAGTTTTTGCAAGTGATCCATTTTGAACAAAAATAAATAAATTTTTTGTAAACAAAACTGATTGAATTCTGAAGTTTGAAATATCTTTCACCAAAGCCAGTCAATGGTCAATGGAATTGATTATTGGGTCTTTCTCAAAACAGCCAATGAAATGCCTAAAATCATCAGAAATGCTTTATGCATTGAGAGAGCATATTTTCCCATTTGGAAGTATATTCCTATTTCTGATGATTTAGAAATTATTTGATAGACCATAATTAGGATAGACACCATGCATTTATGATATAATTTATGCAAAGAAAGAATAAATTTTATTGGAAAATGTTGGAAGTTAGATTTTATGGCTAAAAAATAAATATTGAGGGACCTTGCTTAACAAGAATGATTCATTCCAGAATCTTACTCATAATTTGAAACACACATTAAATTAAACAATTTTTTCCGTAAATACTCATATTAAATAGAACAATGCATTCCATTGAAAAAATCAAATCAATTTGTAATAATGTAATTTATTATTTTTAATGTATAATTTATTTTCGCAAGGATATTGCCTAAAGATATTTGCCTTTGGCTATGTTTCAACATTCTAAAAATGAGACATAGCACTATCGTTAAATGGTTTTGTAGCATTCATTCTTGTTTCTTATTAGAATGATATTTCTCAACATAAGGTGCAATATTTCCCCATATTTTCTTCATTTTGATTATTTCACTTGATAATTGTTCTTTCCTGACTAAATTTCTTTTATAGCTCTTTGCTGTGACACAGAATATAGATTTGTAAGTCCCATAACCTTGACCAGAGGCACATTCATGTCAATTAAGGTTCCCTGGACTCTTGTTCAAACATTTCAGAGTCACTTTTTGCAATGCTATAGAGCCAAAGCTTCTTTCATGTAGATATAAGGGTTCTTTTCAAACAAGTGTACAACATAGACTGATACAAGCCTATCAAGATGCGTCCTTGGTACTCATTTTGTGAAACATCACTTGTTAAGCAAATTACTTTACATTTTGTTTTGCTCGTTATGCAAATTGTTCATCATGCAAGGTGTTCATTAAGTGGTGTTCGATTATATTATGTAAATTTTTGTGTTGAAGCAAATTTTATGGTCAAATTACTTTAAATTGAACATATGATAAATAAGCATATTTACTTCATTCTTTTGCTTACCTACGCATGCAAAGTAAACTTTAAATCATTTATTGTATATAACTAGGAACCTTCTGCTGCATGATCTTATTTTAGAGTTCTTGTTTAGGGCAATTATATTTTCAGCATAAAATAGTGATTTTGGGGGGTTTTTTTTCCTTCCAATTCTGAAAAAGACTTCAGGGAATTAAATTTCAAAAAATACAAAATTTAAATTTTTATACGGACCTCATACAAAAAAAATTCCAAATGAGTAAAATGTGCCCCATCCTCTAATAAGGTCATGTACAACATTTCAGATATTTATCACAAAGTAATGATTGAATAAATAAATCATAAATTTGCTATTTATTAGTTCAAAACTATTAAAAATATGTAGAAATAATAACTTAAAGGAAAGATTACATAAGTTTTTTTACAAGTTTATTGACTGTGCTATTTTTAAGTTATTCTCTGTAATTCATGATATAAAATTTTAAAGTATTTTTCAGGAAGCATAGATTTTAAAATTTGTATTTAAAACTAAAGATATAAAGCATATTTTATTTCCTTATGATGCATTTTTGCAATGCGACATCTGCACTGAAGCTCTGAACATTTGCATTTTAATTTGTGATTGGCCCTTCACCAACTTTGTTTTAACATATCTTTGAGAGTTTTCATGATAAAATTTTGTACATGACCTTATTCGAGAATGGTGCACATTTTACTGATTGTGAATTTTTTTTTCTACAATTCTGTATAAAAATTAAAATTTTGTATTTTTTGAAGTTTAATCCCTTGAAAATTTTAATCGATTTCATAACATTTTGCACCTTATTTTATGCAAATTTGTAATTTATAGTATATGTCTATGATTAATATTTAAGGAATAAAAGCTGTGGTCAAGGTTTTTGTGACACCCTGCATATATTAACATTAAAAAGTTTTAAATAAAGTATTTCATTTCTTTTAGAGTATCTTTGGTGGTATCAAAAATTATTTTAGCAAAGGTGGCCAAGCAGATCCTACAGTGAGAGTTCCTGTTGATGTCCCTGAAAAAAAGCATGCAAGTGCATTGAGCAGTACTATTGAGACTCTAAAATCAGATACCAAACTGAGTGAAGCTACACATCCAGCTTTAAGAATTCGGAATTTGCCTTATGACGATCCAGATTCTTTAAAAAATGAACTTTTCTCTCCAGAGAAAACACCTTCACCTCCAGCAATGAAATTAACAAATGATGTAGAGGAGAAACTAGATAAAAATTTAGGTGAGTTTTTTATCTTTTTGCTAAGGAAAAACTGTCATGATAAAATCCATCTTTTTTGCTATGTTCTAAACAAAAGCAAAATTGTAGTTTTTATTTGATATTCATTTATTTTTAGTTAAATTAATTTAACAAATAAAAGTAATTAGTCCCCTAGAGAGTCTTTAGACTTTCAGAGCTACAAAATAATTTTAAAAACTAGAAGATTCCTTTATTTTTAAAGTTAATTATAGAAGGTTATTATATAAGTTAAATATGAAAATTTTTCGATTTCTTAGCATATGATTTTTTTAAAAAATATGATATCTTTGTGACTTTTGAGATTGTTTTAAAATACTCATGTTTATTGAATAATTACAGGAGAGAATGCACTAAGTTTTGATTTGCTTTATATATATATATATATATATATATATATATATATATAGTTGTGCTACTTCTAAGCTCATTGAAATGCTAACCCTATTATTCATTGTAAAAGTAGCCCATTAAACTGGCCCTCAGTATTAAATATTGAACATCTTGACTGCCATCAACAGCCAGGTGTCCAAAAGTATCTAAAAGGAGATAAAAGAAAACAAATGATTAAAATTTGTATGTGGATGATAGTTCATTTTTGTAAGAAGACAGCAACTATTTTCATGTAATATTTGTAAATATCATACTCGGATAAGCTATCATGATAATGATAACTAATATCACAGTTGTTTCATAATATTAGCTTTGTTTAATTCTTTATTGTAGTAAAGTTACATGCTTGTTAGTTTAACTAAATTTTTACCATTCTTTCTCTTTATTTATTTTTCATTAACATTTGCACTTGGAATGAACATCAGTTTATTGATAGTAAACTTTAGCTGATTTAAATTAACTTCTGAGCAGACAGACTTTTATGTTTATTATCTGTGAATTAATCATTATATCTAGATGCATAGATGATCTTCAATTGCTAGAAAAATATGTAAACATGTAAGTTTCATGAAATAAATTTTTCAGTTACATTATTTTGATGAAATAATTCTTAATATTTGTTATGGAATTGATTCAATGCATTATTATCTAATATTATTAAAAATGTGTTGAACCAAACTAATTAGATTAAACTAAGACTAACTTCAATAAATTGTGTGTATTTATGCATAACTATTAACTGAGGAACTCATCTGTATTGTTTTCTTTACATTGTTACATATTAACAAAAACAACTTATCATTATTGATTTTCTATAACTATATTTTTTATCTTACTAAACCATTGATAATATAGCACACCTTGAAAGTTTGATTGTATAATTAACTTTTCTTTTTAAGGATTTTTATTCATTTTTTGTTATTCTTAGCTAATATTTTTTAAACAGACAAGATTATATGTTACATAATTGTTTTTCTCTGAAGTAAAAGTTTGTAGACTAATGGATTCTACAAATACTTATTTTAATTAACCTATTTTAAGAGACTTGTGATTAGATAATACAAAAACATTATGAGTTGACCTTTTGGAAATTTAGTAGCAACAGGAGAATACATCTCTTCTCTGATCATAATTTGCTTCTACTGCTGATGGTTAACTGGTTAATTCATTTTCTTTTTATCTGCCATGGATAATCATAATTATTCCATATTGTACCATATTAAGCTCGGAAAAGTCATGCCACTTGGACTTGTCCTAAAGGTCAATGCTTGTTTAATTAAATCATATCTGACGATGAGTGTCTGCTGCATTTTGGCATATTATATGCCCCAATTTTATATAAAATTAAATATTTTAACTATACACCTTCTATCAAGTAAATATTATAACAATAAAAAATTAAAGCTAAGAGAATCATCCATTTTGTTTTTCAGATATACTTAAATTGTACCCAAGTTAATTGTAGTTATTTTTCAGAACATTACTTTTTAGTGTATGTTAACATCTGAATTTTATTTTCAGAATTTATGTCTATGGGACTTGGAAGACTGAAAAATCTAGCTATTGGTTTAAATGAAGAAATTGAACAACAGAATGAGATGATAGACTTGATTCATAATAAAGCTGATAAAGCAGATGAAACTTTGGAATACCAAAATAGACAGATAAAACGTATTCTAAAAAAATAATTGATTATTTAGCTGTATATTTTGTTCCAATCCTGAATTTATTTTTATTTTCTGTAAAAATATTTTATATGTAATTATTTATAGTTAAGTTTAAAAATAATTCATGTCAGTATTAAGCAATAAAATTGTTATGTAACTCATGAAAAAGTGATTATTTTATAGCAGTTGATTTGGTCAATTTATTTTAAACTAACTATTTTTGGTAGCCAGTTGGTTTGCCTAGATTTAATGGTTGTTAAAATTTTCATTAAAATATTTTACATAGCTAGCTCTTAATAACTTCCCCAGCTAAATATTTTTAAATTCCCAATTTTGATAGAACTCTACTTTTTTTAGAAGGCTTACATCATTCTATATTTGTAAAATATACATATAAGTGAATTAAAAAATGGTCTAGCAATTAAGTTAGTATCATTGAAAAGATAATTTCTGGAATTTTAAGATAGCTTAAAATTGCTTTTTGTGCCATAATATTGGTAATATAGTGGGAAGGAAAAAATTTCATCATATATTCACATCCTTTAAAGTACATATGTGCCAAATTCGATTGTTGTAGGTCTAATGGTCTGTCCTACAGAACACCAATACACACATTTTCTACTTAGAAAAAGAGAGAGGGGAAAGGAGAATCTACAAGAAATTGGGAAAATGAATTTTCAGAAGCTTGGATTAATTGTTATGCATACTACAAATTTTAGAAAAGTCAGCTGTTTCTCAGTTAGGGTCAAAATATTTGCCATATAAATAAAAGAATAATTAAAACAAAAAAGAAAGGAAAAAAAGGGCAAATTGGAATTTACAGCATCACATTCTATATAAAGAACATCAACTAAAGGTATTCATAATTAATGATTTGTGAGATTAATTTCAATTGCATTAAAGGCAGTGTTCATGGGTAAACTCGCATCTAACTCAATCAAGTATAATATGAATGAATTAATGACTGTATAGTTCAAATCTTTTGCAATTTAGTAGTATATTAGGTATTAGTTAATAAGAGAAAAGGCCCTATGAGTTTTCCTTTCAGATCTTTGCACATACCATTGCTTGAATCTTCATTAAAATGATTGTGTATTAATAAATTGTTAATTTAGATGGATATAACACAAAGTAATTTTATGCTACTATTCGGCATGAGGCCAGTTATCATTTATACATCTGTACTAATTACGCTCAGGTTGATTTTCATAATCTGTAGAAAAACTTGAAGATTAGTGATGGCAAATACAATTGGAATTTGTAATTATTTCTGTGAATTTTTTTTCCTTTGTAATGGATATCTTTTTTTCCTAAATATAATTTTAGAAAGTTATAGTTTAAAGATACAAAATAAATTGATCTACTACATTTTAATGCTAATGAAAAAAAATATTTTTCTTTAAATTTTAAAGCAAAAGCAATCAAAACATCTAAATTAAATAGAGGTGCATCTGTTTCTGTAGAGGTTATTAGATGTAGAAGTTTTTTTGATAAGAATAAAAAAAGTTCCTACTAAATATTTTACATTTTAAAAAATTTATTGATGGTTTAACTGAAATATTATAAGCTAAAAATTATAAATTGTCATATAATAATGTGGTATAGTATTCGAGAGAAACCACATATATGATCTGATATTTTTATTAACTGTTGTTGATTTCACTGAGACTAGATGTGATTGGTATCTTAATGCAATAAAATAAATATGCTATAAATTTTCAACATGTGTAATTCCACAGAATTATTTAAAATGTTGAAATAATTATCTTGTGATGTGGAAGTGAAGGGGCTTAATTAAATCAACTGCATGCTATATTCCTCAAAGTTTATTTGACAAACTTGTTGAAATATATATCGTGAAAGGTTCACTCCAGAGGTTGTTCAGAGAGAAATCTTAAATACCTTATTTCTGTTTCTGCTCTGAATAATGGTACGGTCAATTTGGATAGGTTCTTTCCACCCCACCCCCACTTCAAATATGTATATATATAAATCAAGAAGAAAAACGCATATCAAGGGAAAAAAATGGTTAGAAACTAATTTTGTCGCATTTTTGTTTCTTTCCTATATATCATTGTCTGTCACTTTTTTATGATATTGCTTCTTTAGCACTCTGTGCTTGTCCAATTACAAGAAGTGCATTTGCTGACATCTTAATTTTTTCTGCTCTCAATCAATCACCCGTAGATGAACTCTGATGTACAATAGATAGAGAACACAGAAGGAGAACTAGTAATTTTCTCTAGTGACGACTCATAATTCATTGCAGTGTGAAGAATAAATTTATTTTTATATAATTCTTTGGGTGTTTCTTCAAGGCATACAAGATGGTGTCAGATAAAACATTTTCAGTATCTGTATGATGACTATCCTCTTTTGAGGATAGGGAAGGAAAAAAAAAATAGTTAAAAAAAAAAACCTGAGAAAAATTTTTTCTCAGGTTTTAATTATTTCAAGACCTATTTAGTAGTGTTACTTAATCAATTATGCTGAATACTATTCAACAAAAGTCGACGAGTTTTGTGAAATGTAACACTAATTTCTATGCGAATGACCATTCATCCAAAACACTGAATGCTAATGAAATTATGGTTGATAACTAATATATTGTAAAAAAACAACAACTAAAGTTGACTTTCAATAATCTGATGGAAAAAAAAATGATTCATTAAAAAAAAAACTCTTTAGTCATAAGTTATAACTAGTACAATTGTCAATATGAAATATTCAATTATAATTTTTAATACAGTACTAACTCCAGAGAAAATTCAGGCATTATTTAAAATCTCAAAGAAAGCATAAAAATCACCAATTGCATATATATTGGGGATGCTATTCCAGCAGGCAGACTTAGTTTAGTTAAATGGTGCAGAAAAAAAGCTGTTTCAGATATAGTTTAGCTTGACAGAGTTTAAATATGTGTTCGAAAATACTATTGATGATTGGTTACAAAGCTTTCTATTATGCTCACTCCTTAACAGCAATCTCTAATTACAAGGCTCGGAATAGTTTATTTTTAAAGATATTCTACAGGAAAATTTCAGCAATTTAAGAAAGAAGTGAACAATGTTGATATAAGTTAGCATTACGATTCAAAGTAATTTATTTAAAAAAACTTGATGTTTATTGTATTCATATAGACAGAGTAGAAGAAAGTAATTAAAAGAAGATAATTAAAATGTTACCCTCTATGCAATGCAAATCATACATGCAACTTACATCTTTGAGAAACATCAATAGAATACAAAAATAAAAAGTCAAGAAAAATTCAATTACTTGAGCATATTGTTCCATAAGCTCAAGTAATTGAATTATGGAATAAGATACTTAAATAATTGATTTTTTTTAAGATTTTGATTTTGCTTTGCACAGTTATCTATTTCAGTTTTTCAATAGGAAAGAAATATATACGTATATCTTTCACAACCAATAAAAAATCTTTACTTTTTTTTTATCATAAAAGGCATCAACATTCAGTCTTATTTTCATTTCAAATACAAAAAATAGAATTTTCCTTTTGAAACCAAAAATTAATTCTGAAGCGTATCTAAACATGCTTCTTCAAAAATTATTTCCAAGCACTCCTCTCATTACAAGTGGGCATAATATTTTCCAACAAGATAATGCCTCTATCCTTGAGTCATCATCTACAAAGCCGTGGTTTAAAGCAAATGAATTATTAATCTGCCCATCAAAAAGACCCAACTTGAATCTGTAGGGTGTAATGGCTCATGATATTTATGGAGGCGGGCATTGTTACGCCAATATATACAAATTACAGTATGTGATTAAAAATTCCTCGAAAAGAAATTGAAACAACTTTTAAAAAGATTAGTGAACTTTATGACATCTTGGCTAATAATTAATCATAAAAAAAAGGGTAAATTTCTGAATAATTTAACTGTTTTGCAAGTTAAATTTATAACAGGCTCCATTTTATTTTTTAATTTTAATTATGTTTAAAAGTTAAACATGAATAAAACTGCAATAAATTTAAATGAAATATTATTCAAAATAACTTCAAATAGAGTATTTATGTTCATATTGTTTTAAAAATTATAATATACTACAATAAATAGTTTAAATTTACAAATGTTTTTTCATTGAACCAATTATTTTTTTCACCATTATATTAATTTCTAATTTTACTTGTTTCATCACAATTAATAGGGTGTGGATTATATAAGTACATTATACAAATGTAATTTAAAGAAATGTGCTTTGTGAACGATAAGGAAAATTCTCAGCAATATGAGGAAAATTTTGAAAGAAGGCAATTCATAAGCTGCAATAATTGCTTAGCATTTGAGTATCAAGGAATAATCAAATAAGAAATCTGAACCAAATAACAGTATAGCAAGTTTCCGACTGGTAATTTTATATATATTGTGAAATTCATAAGAAAAGCTAGGAAAGAGATCATTGCAAATCAAAAACTTTAAGCCACTGACTAATGCATGAACATTTTAGATAAAACTTAGATCAGCCTACAATTAATATATAGTGTATAAATGATTAGGATATAAAATAAGAGAATAATTAAAAATATTTATTTATTTACAGAGTATATCTACACATAACAAATTTATTAATCTGATAATAGCTGTTCCACATCAGAATCATTACATGATTCATCTGAACTGAAATCATAAATGATATGCTTTGGCTTTTTCTCTACAGCTCCAGCTTTGATAAAAAGATAAATAGGTCGACTGAAACCTATAAAAAAAAAATCTTTGAAATTTGTATGAATGCAAATGTAAACACATGCATATTTATAAGCAAATGTTAGATATAAAATATTTTATAATATGCATAATAAATTATGGATACAATTAGTAAAATTGTAATTTATATTCTAAACTTAGAATAAATAAACAAAATAAATGCTACAGAAGCAATATCAAATACATATTTTGAAGAACACCAAATTTAATAAATATTAAAGTTAATGAAATTTGAATTCAGCAAACTTTACAAACTCCAAATAACAAATTCTTTTTTTTAAAGTAAGATTTTTGTATTTATTTCTGAATATTTCTTTTTGTATATTAACCCTTTAAAATGCCATATTTTTCTAGTCATGGTATGTTAAAATATTTTTAGAAATGAGATTAGCTTAAGAAAAGTAATTCATTTAGTTTATTAGATAAATTTAATTTGATTAATTAAAACTTAGTGACAAATCAAGACGCCATTTTGTGTCAAGATAAGGAAATGAAACATCTAAGTTTCTGTCATATTGAAAAATTTGTTAGAACTACTCTAACCCACATAACTTCATAAAAAGATTTACGAATTTGGTGAGAAGTATACTTCCCATGACCCCAGAAAAGGTTACAACAAACAGAAACTGACAATTTTCCTTAACTAAACAAAATCAATAGAATTCATAACTTACCTTGTGATGAATGAGCAGGAGTATCAATCAGTTGACAAGTTTCAAAACCAACTTCTTTCAACAAATATTCATTAAACATTTCAGGAAATAGTTTAATTTCATTATAATGTTTATATAAATCTTCCTGAAAAGATTAAAGTTTCAATATTCTTATTATGCTCATAAATTTACATTTGCATTCAATCTAAATGTACAAAATAAAAATCTTACCGTAAGTTTCTTTTTCTTTGCATAAGACTGAAATGCTTGAGCTTCTAAAATTAAATTGCCACCAGGTTTAAGTTGTCTGAAAATTCGGTTAAACAGTCTCTTAATACCAGTGTCACCCCAGTTTAAATGAATCCATTTTGTTAAACTGAGACATAAAATAGTATCAAAAAACTCTTCTTGCATCTCCACAAGCTCATCAGAGGACAAAATAAAATTTCCCTAAATGTAAAAAAAAAACTATATAAGATGTTTTTATTTTATAAAAATGGATATTTTAATTACAAATTCAGAAAAAAAAAAAAACATAACTGAAAAATAACAAAATAGCTTCATGGCTTCTAGCAATAAAAATCGCTTTTGAATAGCTCAAAAACAGCATTCTATGCAACATACCAATATAAAAATAATTGAAATAATATTGAAATAAACTTGCTACTTTTTCTAGCAATATCAGTAAAGAATATGTAATTTTGAGGTAATTTTAATATAAGAGACAATCAATTAATACAGAACCTAACTAGATTAACCTCTTCGTAGTCCATAACAAGTCTAGCGTTAATGTGAAACTTCTGCAGGGCGTCAGTAACGTGCTTCAAGCATTCTTCAACATTTTAAAACTTTTAAACATTTGCATTTTAAAAGATAGGCCAGTTCAATTAATTTAAAGTAACTAAAACTAATTATATTTTAATAAATATACTAATAAGACAAATTACATTGCCATTCAATATTAAAGGACATGCTTAAAAAAGAAAAAAAAATCTATAAGAAACTTTAGGTCTATCTGAATAACCGGTTTATTAGAAAAGAAATAAATCAGAAAGATATGTGTGATAAGAAGTATTTCCTAAATATCACTTTCTGCAAAATGATTTAAAGAAATAATATGCCATAAAAACATTTATGGTAAAAGAATGAAAGAGAAAAATGCAAGCAGAGCGATTGGAATTTTTCCTTGGTTAGTATTAAAATGTTTACTTATCCTATAAAGGAACAAAAACTTTTTCACATTATTTACACATAATTTTTTAATGGTAAATTTTTAAAAAATGAAACTTTGAAATAAATACAAAGAGCATGACAATTCTGAAACTCAAATGGAAGAACTGTAGCTGTTCAAAAGATAATAAACCAATTAAAAATCTTGAAGATAAATGTAACTAATATTGTTATAAAAATCAGCATTCTATTGAAATTTTCCTAATCTAGTTAGGAAATTCTATTTAAAAAAATGTAATAAAAGGAAGAATTTGCTTTCTAATTATGGTTATTTAATGGTTTCCAGCCATATCTTAGTATATAGATAGTTTTATATTTTTAATTAAATTTATCCAAATTTTCATCTAACCTAGAAGTGCAATATTTGATATAGGATATACATTAAAGCCGATATATCACAAATTCTAACCATAAATTTCAATCTAAAGATATTAATTAAATTGAAAGTTTTAATATACTTAGTCTCTTGTAAAGCTCTTAGCATATCATTGCATTAACCACCTTTTTACACATGCATGTTTAAATAGCATTCAGTTTGGTTTTGGTCCATATTCATTTTTATTTTATTTTAAATTAAGTATTAGTAGCATATTAAAACAGCATTTCAGGGACATTAATGCCTGCTCAATTTAATATTTTTCTCCTTTTATGTCATTATATAAAAAAAATTCTATTAAAAAAATATATCTTAGTTTTAAAAAAAATTTATGCGTTTCGATCAAACAAGAAGTAAATTTACTATGGTGCTCTCTAGTCATTGGCAGGGGTTTAGTGCAAGGGGAATTATAATACTGTCCAATTAAAAGAAACCTACTGATAGCAAGACACGACTAAATAATAAACTATAATTCTAAACTGTTTATCTATCATCATAAAAACATATACAGTGGCTCCCAAAAGTGTTCGTACACTAAAGAAATTTGCAGAAATTGTGTTCTATACTTCTTAATAAAGTATTTTACTAGTTGGTTTTTTTTTAATTAGCATCTTTAAATAGTTCTTAATAAAACTGAACAAATATTTTTATAAAAAATCAAGTAGTATTGTTCTAAAAAATAAATAAATAAAAAATGTCACAAAATTAGAACACAAAAGTCTTCGTACATCCAAACATTATTTATTTAAATTCATCATAAAAATATCTTTTGCGGCTTATTTTTCTTCTAATTGAAAAATACACTGAAATCGTTTGATTTCAGTATTTAATATCACAATTATTTATTCTATTTACTTTATTCTTAGATATGACGCGCATTCGTAAAGAAACGAGTTTATACGTACTAAAATTAATTATATTTCATTTTAAAGCTGGAAAATCATTTAGAGGCATTGCAGCTATAACTAATCTACCTCATTCAACGGTGCAAAGCATAATAAAACGTTACAGAGAGGGAAAAAGGATTGCAAACAAGCCTCGTAATGGTCGCCCTCAAATTTTGTCAGCTAGAAGTCAATGAAATATTGTGAGTAAATTTCTAAAAATTCCACGTCTGAGTGCAATAAAGTTTACTTCACAATATAATGAATCAAATGGAACTTCTATTTCCTGTGAAACTATTCGTAGAATTCTTCGGAATGCTGGTATACATGGCCGCTCTGCACGAAGAAAATTCTTTGTAAGTCAGAAGAACAGAATTGCTAGGTTTAAATTTGCCAAATCTATGATAAACCAGCCAGAGAGCTATTGGAATCGTGTCTTATTTGCAGATGAAAGTAAGTTTAACATCTTTGGGTCGGATGGGAGAATCATTGTATGGAGGAAGAAAAAAAAACGAAGAACTTAATCCCAAGAATTAAGTTGGAACAGTAAAACATGGCGGTGGAGGTGTCATGGTTTGGGGGTGTATGTCAGAGGCTGGAGTAGGCAATTTAGTATTCATTGATGGTATAATGGATCATAGATTTTATATAAATATTCTCAATAATAATTTAAAAGTGTCAGCACAAAAATTGGGCATTTTAAACAACTTTGTGTATTGCTAAGACAACGATCCTAAGCACACGGCCATGAATGTTCGTCTTTTTTGCCTCTATCATTGCCCTCAAGCCCTTAAAACACCAGCTCAATCACCGGATATAAACCCTATAGAACATATTTGGAAAGAATTAGAGGTGCGAATAAGAAGTCATGACATTAAATCGAAAATTCAACTGAAAGCAGTAATGATCGAAGAATGGAACAAGATCGGTGCAGAAATAACCGACTGTTTAGTTAAATCTATGCCCAAACGTTTAAAAGCTGTTATAAAGAATAAAGGATATCCTACTAAATACTAAACATTTATAAAAATTTAGAAAATTTCATATTTAGTGATGTTTTCTTAAAGTGTATGATCACTTTTGTGTCTTATTTTTGTGCAGTTTTATTTATTGTCATTTTTAAAAAAATAATTTGCATCGTAATTAAAATTTATTCTTCATTGCTTTATTAAGAACTGTAAAAATATGCTATGAAAAAATTTTCATGTAAAAATAAGAATATATAATGGTAAATAATGAGGTTTTTAATTGATTCTTGTTGGTGTACGAACACTTTTGTGAGCCACTGTATAACTAGTATAACAATTCTGCAGATGTATTGCCCAAAAGTAGACAAATTTACAATTAGCTCCAATTTATTCTTCTACAGAAATGCATAATATTAATAAAGGAAAGAAAAAAGAAACATGTCTGTTTACATCAAGACAACAGAAAAAGTGCAAGATTATTTTTTTTCCCCTGGGACTTTTATTTATAGTTTCTTTTAATAATTTCTTACACATGTGCCAATTTAAGTCTTGAGTATCATCTTTGAAAGATATGTATGGGCATTAGAGATTTTTATCTCTTCTATTAGAATGCAAAAACTTGATATGTCAGCAATTTTTTACAGCACATGTTAGAAATAATTAAATAAAAAAGTGGAATTTGAATCGGGGAATAAGAGAAAATTTTAGAATAAAATAACATGGGCTAATTTAAAATACAAAATAAGCAATGAATTTACGATAAAGTAAATTAAGAGATATCATTATACATATATATACAGTTTTATTACATTTTCATTGCTTTAATTTAAATATAATCTTAATTATTATAATTCTAATTATTTACTATTAATAATTTTAATATAATCTTATTACTATTTTAAATCAGTATAATTTAAAAAAAATTGTGTTAATATGCATTCAGTACCATTTTATTAACCTAAATTTTACTCATTTTATATAAAATAATTACAGTGAATTATTCACTTTATACATGAAAAAAATTACAGTGAAATTCAAATTGACAAATTATTAAGAGTAACACTGTTAGCCTGTATAAATAATTAACTATTTGGAGAAGATTTTTGCATAAAAAAATAGTACGATTAAATAACTAAAATAAAAAAAATTAACTAAAAATATTGAAAATAACGCGCATTATTATAAAAACAATTTTTTTAAATTAACAATTTGTCTACAACACCCAAAACCAATTTGAACATAATTCGCGAATCACAATATTTTTTTAAAAAAAAAATCGAGCATAATTTGTCTCAATTTCTGAGGAAAAGTATGTCTCACCTGGACGAATTGCACATTAAAAGGGAAATTACCGGAATCATATCGGCCTTTCGGATCCATTGAAAGGGCGATTGGCCCATATGTTATAGGGAATGATATTGGGAAATCGTCATCCTCAATGTCTTCTGGATTTATATAATGTCGTATGTTTTTCATTGCCATTCTGACTAGCTCTCTATCGATATCAATACCAATAATACTTCTTGGTGAGAAATATTTCGCAATAGCAAGTGTGAAATGTCCAGCATTGCAACCTATATCTAAAACATCTTTACCATTAAACCATTCTTGCTTCATGCATAGAATCCGATTGTCTTGCTGTCCCTGATTTCGATAACCGTAATATTGATGATAATTTCCAAATCTAAATTTACATGCTTCTTTTTTCTTTTTATTATATTTTTGTTCTTGTTCAGAAGTCTTTCTTTTCTTATTCGGCCATTTTTCACCAAAAGTTGATCTATTTTTATAATAAAACGCTTGCTGTCGTTTTCCAAACGATATATTCGTATTTGACATATCAGAATTGTGAAACGATTCTGGACTGCGTGAAGGACTACCGCGATTCGGAGGCGACATTTTTTTTTCTTTCTAAGCGAAATATAATATGTTTCCAAAGATCAGAAAAACAACAAAAATATTTTTCATACAATTAAAACCACATTAAAGGAATTACTGAAAATTCACATGTGTTTATATTAAATAAAAACAATTCCTCATTGGTCAAATAAAATTCAACCAGATTCAGGAACAGTTCTGAAGAAGGTTTTCAAAAGTTGTGAGAAATATATTACATTTTGTTTATAATTTTTGATTTTAATCAAATTTTATATTAAGAATGTGAAATAAATTTTATGTAGAAGATAAATATTTCAATATTATATCTTGGATTATTCTAATTAAACTTTAGAACTTCAATCTTAGAAAAAAACTACAACGTGCAATTGAATTCACCCCTACTGGCAGTTTATTGTAACTAAAAATTCTCGTTGTGATGAGGGAAGTGTACACAACTCACATCACAGATAATTTTCATTACTTTCTCAACCCTTTCTCCTTTTACATTTCACCGGGATCTTGATAGCGGGATGTCAATGTCTGAATTGATGTGCACATTTTAAAACAATAAGAACTTGGGATTAGTAAATTTTCTCCTCACGATTTAAAAATTAAAATAGTAAAAATGGGCTCTAAAGTTTCTCGAAACGATTTTGAATGGGTTTATACAGATGAACCGCACGCAACTCGCAGAAAAGAAATTTTAAGTAATTAATATTTTATAAAAAATAATTTGGAAATATATAAGATGAATAATTAGAAACTTTGTAAGAAAAATATTTATGAAAATTTAATAATTTATTTATATTTTGATTTTTTTAAGATGCATTTTAAGAATTGTATAGTTTTTTCTGTCAGTGTGCTAAAACAAGTCTGTCACGAATTAATTATATTCTAACTGTGTTTTAATTATTGATATGAGTAGTTATTTTTTTATTTTCTTTTCTTTTGTAGAAAAATATCCAGAAATCAAGTCTTTAATGGGTTATGATCCTAACTTCAAATATGTGGTAACTGGCATGGTGTTAATTCAGTGCATATCTTTTTGGTTACTGAAAGATGCCTCTTTCCTTACATTGTTTATTGCAGCATATTGTTTTGGTGGAGTTATTAATCATTCACTTGGATTGGCTGTTCATGAGATCTCTCACAACTTAGCATTTGGTCATTCAAAGCCAATGCACAACCGCATTTTTGGAATGTTTGCTAATTTACCCATTGGCATTCCAATGTCTATTTCATTCAAGAAGTATCACTTAGAGCATCATAGATATCAGGTACGTTAAATAACTAAATTATGCTTCTTTTCTAATCATGTCTTGGGCTTCTAAATATTGTAAAACTCTTTCTGAATTAAAATGACGAAATAATTTTATTTTCCTTCCAGTTTTCTTATCTTTAAAAAAATAATTAATTATATATAGGATCATTATTTTATTAAAAAAAATCTTTTTGCTGTAGAATTAAAACTATGTTAATAAAAACATGGAAAAGTCTGGTATTTCTTTGAAATATATTTCATCTTTCTCAACTGAAAAAATTCTCTTATCAGATTTGCATCTTCTACAGTTCAGTTAGAGGTTCCTCTATTTGACAGATAATATTAATAGCATTTTATCTGTGTTTTTCTAAGTAAAACTGCATGTTCAACAGTGTTTCTGATAACTTATATACTTGCCACTTATAGCAAAACTGCTTTCTCAAGTTTTTTTTTTTTTTCCCCTTGACTGATAACTTCTTTTATTTGTTGTCGTCTTAAAACTCTTCTTTTGACTCAACATAAAATGTGTTTTTTCAGCATTTTAACCCAGACATTTTTTGAAAGATATATGTGTCTCAATTTTATAAGAATCAATCCTATTGTGAAATAGTAAGGGTAAATAAAATCAGATCTTTTACTTTGGATTGATTAATCAGAATGTTCAAATTAAAATATGTCAATAAAAGGAAGTCAATTCGATAACTTTTTTTGAAATATATGAACTAGAAAAAAAAAAAAGAAGTTTAATTATTTTTCTTTCCTCCCATCTAATTTTTAAGGAACTGATGAAAGAAATAAGTATTTTTTTAAATTGTAATAGTAAATTTTATTCATGTAATTATTAGAAGTAAATTATCTGACCTGTAAAAGAGCAATCTTATCCAAAGTTTTTCTTATTTTATTTAGTTTCATTTCATGTATATGAAATTTTGTTGAAATATAAGAATATGTGTATCTAAAAAAAAGTTTAAGCCTGAAGGACTCATTTCAGTCATGCATTCAATAGATATATCTTTAAGTTCCTATGTTATTATTGTGCTGTATGTGCTATGCATTCATTGTGTATTGAATAAATATACTAGGATTGAAAAGTCAATATGCATGGAGTTGCTCAGAAGATATTAATTATTACCAGAAATTGATTTGTATTGATTTTGTGTATATTTTGCTAAAATTAAAAAGGCTTTATTAGAAAGAATGTATGTTTACTGAAAGATTAATATCAAAATTGATTTTCATTTAATTCATTCTAAAATGGAATAAAATAAGTTTTTAACCTATATTTAAATGTATTAATGACATTTTTTATGTGTGTGTTTGTGTTTCCATGTTAAAATGTGATAATCAAATTTCTACTTTTATTGTAAATTTCTTAAATCTTAAAGTTATCAAATAGAAGTACAACAATAATTAGTGCTAATTTAATTATGTCTTATTTATTATAAAATAGAACTTTGTTTATAAATTAATCTCAAAGGCAGATAAGTCAATTCAGATATAGCTATAAGTCAAGGCAGATATAGCTAATCAGTCAATGACTGTGAAAAATGTAATGAATCATATTTATCTAGCTTTTCCTTTTTTTGGTACTTCAGTTAAAAAGGTATTTGTTTGTGATCTTTTAACATCTATTTTTATCTCAGATATCATTTTTAACCTTTCCAATCTTGAAAATTACACAATATCTATCTATTTACGTATCATTGTCTTTCATATTGAATCAATTGTAGTAATTTTACGTTCAACTTTTTTCTTTAAATGATTCTTATAAAAAGAAGCATGCATTTAATTTTTTAAAAAAAATTCTTTTCATCTTTTTAAATAATATGATTTAAATAAAATTGATCAAACTTTATTCATATATAATATGATTTATTTCATATATGTATTTTTAAGTATTTCAGCAGTCTGTGTACATTTCTTTTTTCTTTAAATTTTTTTAACCAGTTTCATTAAATTCTTGTGTTGGAGTTTTTCCTGTAAAAAGTATAAATTTATTTAAGTGTATACATTTAATGACAGTTTTAAAAAACATGCTTTTTTTTTCCTCCCATATATTTTTAGGGTGATGAAAGATTGGATACTGATCTCCCTACATACTTGGAAGCCAAGTTGTTCTGTACAACTTTCACTAAATTTTTATGGGTTCTTTTACAACCTTTCTTCTATACTCTGAGAGCTTTCTTTGTTTATCCCAAACCACCTACATCTTTAGAAATCATTAATGTTATTGTACAGATTGTTTTTGATGGCATTGTCTGGTATTTCTGTGGTAAGAAATATTTTGCATATCTATGTGTATGTATGTATTTAGGATTAATATATATATATATATATATATATATATATATAATTTCTCCTACATTGTATGATTATGAAAATATTTTAATTATGTTAGTCTTGAACAATTAAGTTTCTGGGGCTTTTGCCTTTTTTAATATTTTTGGATATTATTCAGTTATGTGTCAATATTTTTGAAACTTATTTACATCAAATAATTTAATATTCTTAGTTTTGAGATAAAAGAAAGAACTGGAATAAATACATATTTTTATTAAGTTTCAAAGTTATATTAACCTACAATAAAAATTGATTTGGAGAAATTCTGGATATAAATAATACTTTATAAGACTAATAATTTAATCTCATAATTTCAAAATAAAATGTCTGTATTTTTAAAAAAGTATTTTTTTAAAATTGGTTATATCAAATATAAGGTTATATCAGCTAAGGTTTATGGTAGCTTAAGGGAGTGTCTTTCAAAAAGTTACTCTTAATTTTAATCTTAAATAAATTATTCTGCAAAATATTGTTTTTATGTGATCTGGTATTTTAATAGAAAAAAGAAACTGAAAATGTGTTTAAAACATTTTTTAAAATTTAATTGTTTATGGGAAAAGAAATTAAGTTTTTTTTTTTTTTTAGATTTTTTAAATTAAATTAAAGAGAATGAAATTGATGTAGCTGGGTTTTACTATGTCTTAAAAATTTGCCAGATTATTGAAGTTTTAAAATTAATTTTGAATTGCTTTGCTGAGTGACCTGTAAACATTAAATTTTCTGAAAGCATTAAGTAATTTTTTTTTGGTTTTTATGAAATTTTTGATATCTTTCCAGGTGCCCATATGATAGGCTACATGATTGGTGGAACTCTTCTGGCCATGGGTTTCCATCCTGTTGCTGGTCACTTTATTTCAGAACATTATATGTTCAAAAAAGGTTTTGAAACATATTCTTATTATGGCCCTTTAAATTTTATTACTTTTAATGTTGGTTACCACATGGAGCATCATGACTTTCCTAGTGTACCTGGTTCTCGTCTCCCTCAAGTAAGTTTCTTTATGTTTGAAAAAAAAGTTTTTTTTTTTTTTTTTTTTTGCCCCCCCCCCCCCAACACTATCCTTAAGACTAGCTGGATATTAAAATTTTTTGTCAATTTTCCAGAAAAACAGAATGAATATTAGTTAGCAAGTGTGTTTAAAGTAGTGAAAAAAATTGTAGCACTCGAGTGACATTAGATATTACAAATTGTAGGTATTCTGTCTCCTCTGTTTATGCTGTGAAGTCTTGTTGGTCAAAATCCACTTTAACCATTATAAATTTTGAATTGGATAAAGATCATTAACTGAAAAATGTATTTTGTATTTTTATTATCATTAGCTATATATTTGATTAGTTTTTCTTAGAATCTTAATGTTCTTGGCAGATATACAAAGCCCAGACATTAATTGTAAAGTTAAATTTTGCTGGAATCCCCAAATTAAATTATTATGCTATGGATATTTTTGTGTAGATTTTATGTCCCCAAATCCAGATTTTTATTCCCAACAAATTTTTTCTAGATAGACTTAAGATATTATATATTGTCAAATTAGATTTTTTAAAGCAATTATTGAATATGACAATCCAGAAAATTGTAAAATTAATTTAAAACCTTGAAATGTAAAAAATGAATGTTTCTTGTGTGAAGCTTTATCTTTTGAAAGCAAGATAAAAGTCCATATGATGAAAATTTCCTGAGCTTGGTTTCTAGAGCACATCATAGTCTTGAACTGTTAAAAGTTTGGGAAAGTTTAATCCATTTGGAAATGAATTTGAAAATATTCTCAAAAAGATGTACTTTGAATAAGTTAATTACATGCAGAAAAAAATTACCTTATAAGAACTTGTTGAAATTCATTCATTGTTTTCTTGAGATTTATAGTTTCTTAATTCTAATTGATGAAAAGTTTTATTTGACAAAAAAGTTTGACTATCAAATAATTATTCACTTGCTTTATAAAGAAAGTAAAAATATCTTGTTAATTTTTGGGCTGAATATGGTAAAATGAAATACTTGTGTGATAGAATTCGCAGAATGCTTGAATTGTAAGGATCTGAACTTCCATAACGATGGCAATTCAAGTTTTTGACAAATGCACAAGTACATTTGAATGTTAATAAAAATTGGAAGAAAATTTCATTAATAACTATTTAGAAGAGAGAAAAAATAAAGAGAAAAGAGATGAAATGTTTACATAATGATGGTAATCAGCAGTTTCATTTTTACCGAGTCATATTGGTATAATGAGAGCAGTCGCCTAGGTCTGTAGTTAGTCAATGTCTAAGTAAAATCATGCTCTGTTTTATTTTTTTTTATTTGTGTTTAAAGTAATTCTTTTCTGGATTTTTTTCCCAATGATATACAAAAAAATGGGTACAACATGAAAGCTGAATTTGTAGCAGTAGCATTACTTTTTAAGGAAATTCATTAGTGCAAAAAGTTTGTCATTTGGATTTTTAATTGTTTGTAATTATGCTATAAGTTTAAAGATAACTTGAATTTTTGGAATGATTTATTTATTCTAGTGTTGGTTAAATTAATTCCGTGTTACTTTTTCTCTTGGACTTATTTTTGAAAATGTTTAATTCTATGGGTTAAGTTATGAAAAATCATGATATCTCTGAACTTTGATATTCTAGATACTGTGTAGACTGGGAACAGTGTAATTTTTTTTTCTTTTAGCAAAAATGGTTGTAAAGCTTTTGATTTAGCATATTCCAAAAGACTTGCTGCTGAATATTTTAAGGAAAATTTAAACATTAAATAAAAATTCTTTACTTTTGGTGATTTTTTTTTTTGTACTGGTTGCAGTTTTTCCTCAATGGGTGTTAATATGCATTTTTCAAGTTCTAATATCGGGCTAGAAATTTCAAGTAGAAGTAACTGTAAAATAAAATATCTTTATTAAATTGAACTTCTATTTGGCAAAAAACATTGATATTGTTTAACAGATCTTTTGTTTGTCTTCTAATTTGCTCAATGAAAAAGCATATTAAATGGCAACTATTTTTTTTTTAAGTTGGTATGCTGCATTATATTGTAAAGTGTTATAATTAATATTTTTAACTGCTTTTTTGTTTTATTGAATCAAATTCATTGAAAATATGCATCATATTAACATGCTAATTCATAAAAATCATATTAAATATTTACCATGCATGCAGTTTTGAAATATAATTTCAGCATTTATGAGATTGAATGTTATTGTAAATATTTATTTAATTTTAGAGGATATATTTTGTTCTGTAAGTTTTTTTTTCTTTCTTTTCTTCATACTATTTAAATATGACAACTGTAAGAAAGAATTTTTTAATAGTCTAGCTTAAAAAACAATCATGCAAGCTCTTTGCATGTGCAAACATAGTCTTAAAATACATTGGACAGTTAGAGAAAGAATGTAATGCTTTTTATAAGTTGATCCAATAGCTGCAAAATAGAATAACATATCTGAATGATTAATTAATTGAATATATACCATCTTTCTTGTCTTATTATGCAGCACTTCATATCATTGTTTAATACATGGTATTGGACAATAAGATAAAATGCTTTTTTTTTTTTTTACTCCTAAGATTTTTATTTATCTGAGATGTCCTATGTCTTAAGGCTTTGAATATAAATGTATTTATTTAAACTTTTGTCATATGTTTGAATTTCTTTCTATTCTATTTATTTAACAAAGAGAGAGAAAGAGAAACTTTTTAAAAATATGTTGGTTTTAAAACATAATTTTCTTATATAATATTTTAAACATTTTTATAAACTATCCACCTTATATTTAACAGAATAAAGACCACAGTTTTTATTAGTCCATTTTCATCTGAAAAATCCTTTTGTGAACTTGAAATTATATGGTATAATGGAAACTGGAATATGATAAATGATATTCAATTAAAAATAATTAAATGACAAATTTTAATGAAATATTGTTTTGTTAAATATATTTGGTTATAGTTATAAAATTTTCTGAATACAGTAAAAGTTTTGGGGACTCCACTTGGAGTCTGATTGAAGAAACCATTTTCTAGTTACCTGAATTTTAATGAGTAATCTGTAATTATAGTATTTTTCATAAATTCTGAAGTTTTCAAATGGCTTCCCTCTTTGCATTTTTTAATGTTGTGAATATGATGATTAATTTTGATCTCTTTAAAATTCCATATATATAGTTTTTAATAAAATTATTGCATTCTTATTCTTCTGAAATATATTCTTTAATATTTAGGTAAAAAGTATTGCAAAGGAATATTATGAAGATTTACCTCAGCACAACTCGTGGATAAAAGTTATTTGGGATTTCATAACTGATCCTGCTATTGGGCCTTATGCTCGAGTAAAAAGGCAGCATAAACCAAGGGATTAATACTTTATTTTTGAAGACGCTTTAAAAATATGTAAATTATATATTAGCTATGTATTCATAAGGCTCAAACAATTTTAATACTGCATAATATTGACATGCATTTATCATCTGTTTTGCTTGATTAAAAAAATGTTAATAATATGCTGGCATACTTGATTTGTACAAAATAGATGTTGTGTATATTTAGTCCACTTTTTAAAAAAAATTTCTTTTGAAAAAATATTGTTTGGATAGAAGATTGATTTGGTTTCAATATAAGCTGTTATTTGATCTGTTATTGTAGATTAGCATGAGTTTTTCTGTGATACGAATGAAGCTTATAAATGTCCAGTCATTTTTACTAGGATTTTTAAAAAGTTTTAGACTTATAGCTCAAAAAATGCAGAATAGCAACATTATTATTTTAATTTTTAACTGATTTTATAACTTATGAGAACTTCCTAATAATTGGTTTTAAGATTGAAAAAAGACCAATAAAATAAAATATATAATTTTAAGTTTCTGAAATGAACTAGAATTATTTTTAAAAATATACTGCTTAAAATATTTTAAATTAAAAAATCTGGTATTCATTTCCCCCATTTTTTTAAAACACTGAAAATTTTAGAATTCTAATGCCCTCCTCCCCCCCCCCCTTTTTTTTTTCTCTGGCTTTGATAAGAATAGCATGATTTTATGTAGAGTAGCTTTTGATTTATTGATGTTCTTGCTTTCTTTTCTCATGTTTTATTTACTGTTTTAAATTTTCAACTTCATAACATTCAAATTATTCTTATTACATTATTTGCTTTTTTATTATTATTGTGCTGTCTTATGCTGCTTAAATATATAGCCATCATCAAAGCTTTAAAATTAAAAATTGTAACTATGCTGAAAATTTAAATATGTGAAAAATCCATTCTTTAAATTCTAGAATTTTTATTATTGTACCAATTTATTTAAAAATTCTTCATAGAATTTATCATAAAATTTATCTTTTGGCATTATCTTGTATAAATGGTGACTGTTTAAAACAAATACAATTGTTTTTCTTATTTTGGAATTATTTCAATGTTTATTGTTTGATATTAATGGATTTAAAGATGACGTTTTAAACCATATTGGTGTGGTTTCCTTAATTTACTTTAACACTAGGCAATTGAACCATTTTTTTATTCTTTTTTTATGCTCATTTCTAAACTGCATTAATACATACTTACTAAGTTAGTTTCTTGAAATTATCTAACTGAAAGATTATACTTATACTTGTCTGATTTATACTTAGTTTATTTTTCTGATGAAAAATATAAAGGGAAGTTTATCAATCAAGAATCTTATATGGATCAAATGTGGATGGCTTTATGGCTGTTTTAGAAGCTGAAAGTGTTTTTTCCCCCTCTCTTTATTCCAAAGTTGTTTATATTATTATTATTTTTTTTACAGCATAACTAAAGAAAAAAATTAGATAAAATTCATAATTATTTGGTATTTAGGTTATGTTTTATTCAAGATACATAATAAATAAAGTTATTAATAGATAATAATTATTTTATTTCGTTTTAATATTTATTTGTTTTGTTAATGTTAACTTCTTTAATTATTAATTGAATAACTTTAACACTAGTACTGTTATTGTTTATTGTACAAAATGTCTTTCTAGTTGAACAATTTTCAGTCATGTTTCTAGTCCAGTCCTTGTTTTTATAATTGTTAGATGATGCTTTTAAAAAATGAATTTTGTAATAATGCCTTTATTGTTTTAGTGAATTAGGTTCATATTCCTACCAAAACTGAAAATACTATTGTGAGATTTTATTTATTCCGTTGATATTCTAAAACAATTTGATATCAAATTAATACTCACACATAATTTTTAGATCATGAATATTTCATTCAACATTGCTTTTTCTTTCATAAATAATTCATTTGAATAATAGTGCCATACAAGATTTATAATAAATGTGCTCAGTTATATATTTCGATTTAATTGCTTGGATAATTAAACATCTAACATTAAATGAGAAAAGAAGATAAAAATTGCTACTTTAAAGGAAATGAACAACTTAAAGTACAGACAGTTTTTGACTAATTGCCAGAGGCTATAAATATTTTTGATAATTTCCTTGTCATGTAATTATACAATCTAATTGAAAAATATTGTTGACAACCACCTTTCTTTTTATGAGTTATATTAAACCAAGGTATTCTAATGTTCAGAACATAATTCTTGCAAATGTTGAACATTTGGGTTAAGAAAACTATACATTAATAAGTGTTTGAAAATGGGAAATCTGAAGTCTATCCTTAAAAGTATCTATAAACATTTATTATTATAATATATATGTATATATATAAATTTAAAAAAAAACCCATATATTACTGTTAATAGTTTTATACCTCCTGTAAAATATGTATGATCCAGTTGATAGTTTTTGCAATTGTGTTAGGGCATTATTTTATTTTCTGACTATCCAAGCTTTATTGGATTCATCATGTAACTAAATTTGAATTTTAAAAAATCTACAGTCACTTTTCTTTGGCTCAAATTATAGTATTTACATTCTGTTTCGACAGGGCTTATCATTAGAATAAGACATAAAGTATTCCTATGTTATGATTTTATATGCTTATATACCATTGTTCTGTGTTTTTTTTTATATAGTTTAAAATTTTTGAATCTATATATTTTACTAGTAACAATTTTTCCACCAAACAAAAATAGTAAATTTAATAAAATTCTCATGATTTTTGTATATTTTCTTAAATGTTTTAATGAACTTATAAATATGACTAATTTTGATATTAAATGAAAAATTCTGTTTAATATGTGTTATTTTAATCAATTTTTGTGTCAGATTTTGCTTTTGAGTTAAATCTGATTTGTGCTTTTCAAAGTTATATTGTATTCAGGAGGGGGCTATTTCTCAGGAATGCTGCATGTGTTCTTTTTAATAAATCTTTCATTTTTATGTTTTTAAGACAAACACTGTGCTTTCTTTGAAAATTTTCTTATGTGTTCTAAAACAATGTAATGTTCATATTTTAAATGGTTTTAAATTTTTTCCTCTTGTTTTCTGTTTTAATATAAATTTTTTTTCTATACAAATTTGAAAGGTAAACTAATAAAAAAGATGCTTTTAGATATTTTATTTGTATAGACATTTAAAAAATATATGTATATTTAGTTGTTTGTTTTCATTATAGGAGATCAGTTGAACTTTTGGATATATAATTTATTTTAAATTATTTTAAAATGCTCGACATTTTATAATGAAACAGAAAAATTTTATTATACAGAGCTTTGAAATCATAAGTATTACACTTTGAAAGTAAAGCATTTTTAATGATAAAATAAGAAAACTGAGTATTAGTTATTTTATAAATAGTATCAAGTACAAATATGAAATTCAAACATCAAAATTAATGAAATAAGTTATTAAGATAGAAAAAAGAATGTCTCATTTTTATAATCCAATCAAATATTTTTATTGTTAAAAATAATCATTTGAAAATATTTTAGATGAAAATTTATGAAGTCAGTATTATGAAAATACTTTGAAATTTTGCAATATAGTATTGGCATATTGTTTTATTAGTTTTCATCTGTAGTTTTAGAATTTATTACCTTTCCACTTTTTTTGTTTTTATAGCTAAGTAAATGACTTCTGAAATTTAACTTTAAAAGATTTGTGTTAGGAATAATTTGATTGCTTCATTCATTGTTAAGTTTTAGTACAGTATGGTATCCATCTTAATATTGTATTTCTTTTTTAAAACTGATATTAAAATATTGGTCATATGAAATTGTTTTTAAACATATCAGATGGGAAGTAAACAATCACTTTTAAATCGGAATTTGTCATTGTCAAATATTCACAATTGCTAAGCAAGCATTCTTTTGTTCAAATGTTCTTGAATGTGAGTATGCAGATCTCCTGTGTATGATTCATGTATCTTCTAAGAATGAAACGCTTCTAAATAAATGATTATTATATATTGTGTGGTAGTTTTGATTTGACTCATTCTAAAACATAAGGCATACATAATAAAGAGGGGTATAATTTTTATTCCTGTTGGCAGTACATGTGTATTTTAAATATTGATTTAGTTTCCTTTCAAATTTTGTATATTGTTACTGCAAAAATTACTTTGCACTCTTAAATATGCTGTTAAATTTGTGTTAATACAAAATTCCATATTTATGTTTGGAACAAAAATTATGATTGCAATGAATCTTTTCAGGTTTTACCAACAAATATGTATGGAGGTAAATGATCACATACTTATTACATATAAAGCAAAAAGTCGAGAGAACTTTCCAAATTGAAATTTGAGCTGGTGGCTCTGCTAATATATGTGCTATTAAGTCGGCTAAAAATATTTTGCTCATACATGATGTAACCTCAAGGTATGGACATCAGTAATAATAAGTTTTATAATGAAAAAATATATAATTTTATGCAATACTTGAAATTTTATGCTAAATCTATTTTTGCATGTAAAATTTGAAAGACACTGGTTATGAATTAGGAAGAAAAAGTTTTAATTGTTATATGGTAATTCAAAATATTTGGATATTCGACTATATTATCTTGCTTGCATATTAATATATTTTCTATTGCTTGTTTATTCTTAATGTAAATAAATTAAGCAAAATTAATTGGTGTTCAACTATATAAATGATTTTTTTTTAAATTCATTATTAGTTTACAAAAATTGCTCCCTTTCCATCTTTTTTGTTCAATAGATGGGATATATAAACACATTTTATGGTGTTTCATTGACAAATTGCTTAATATATGTGGAAATCATGTTGAAAATATTTTACATATACTTAGTAAATTTAGTCTTCTGTTAATACTATAATGATAAAATATTTAATTCTCTTTTTTGCTGATTTTTGAATGCGTCATTACTCTTTGGATATAAGCCTTACGTTATATTTTGCATAAATTTTACAACAAAGTAATAAATGAATGTATTGAAACAAAAAAAATTTTAAGTGATGCCATAATGAAATTTATTAAATGGTTCTAAAAAAGCTATAATTAGAAAATACAAAGCTGAGCACTGATGGAATGTATCATAGAACAAAATATTCACATTGTCAGACATTTGCAATAAAATCCCGAGTAATGTAAATTTCAATTTTCTTTTGAAGAAATTACTCTTGCATTTCTCTCTCTCACTTTTTTTTTCTTTCTATTCTAGTGCCATGTTTAAAAAATATATAGGATTGAACTCTAGTTATTGCAATTATAGCTTTATAGACACCAGAAATTGTGAATACTAAAAATTTCCTGAATAAAGATAAATCTTTTATTTTCCAAACAAATAAGCATTCAGAATATATTAGGATGGAATAATACCGAATTACATATGCAACTATAAGGAAACATGGGAGGCATTAAAAAAATACTTGGAAAAATTCCAGAAAGATTAGAATTGTTCCATTAATAAAGTATCTGCATTCCAATTTAAACTGTCCAATTCATTCATTTCTTCGATGTTATAAAATGCTACAATCTGCACCTGCACTGGCATTCTTTTAACATCTGTGTAACTTAAAAGTTCTGAATTGTTTATAAATATGAAAAAGTAATACTAATCAAAAGTTATATGTTGTAAAAGTGTGGTCCATATTTAGTATTAATGTTTTTATATACTTCATGCTTTACTTCTTTAAATATTTATCTTCATATTTTTCAGATGCATTGAAAATGAACTGGTAATTTAGATGAATCCTAAACAACTGTATATTTAGTGGAGTATTATCTTGTATATATTTCTTAAAGGCTACATTTTGGTACAGTTTTTACCTTATTTATTACAGAGTATATTACAATGGAAATAAAATTTAATTAAATATAATAAAAAGCTTTCCGATTTAAAATTTCTTTTGTCAAGAATGCTTGTTTATTTGTTGTGACATCTTTGTTAAACAAAATCTATTCATGATTTGCTGAGATATTTCTCTGGTAAAATGAAGAAAATAGATATATTATTAATCTTGCATATTACTTCTCAGGATTAGAAATGAAAATTTCATACAATTGTTGGTAGGAAATTTGTGAAGATAAAAATTGATGTTTATGTAAGAAAGATTAAAAAACACTTTATTCATAAAAAAATTATTATTATACAGCTGCACAATGATATTTAACGTTTAGAATATTACAGTAATAAAATAAATATGTTTATGATCATTTTTCATCTCATTTTATTTAGTCATCTTTTGTATCAATTGGCACAGGATATATTATAGAAAAGAAAAACCAGAAAACAATGAAAAGTACAAATAGCAGTAAAATACTGGTCATAGGATTAAAACCATATAAGTATAAGCTTAATAGATATACAAAGAAATAGGCAAGTAAGTGTTTGTTAGCCAGAATTCGTAAATTAATTCGAGGTGGTAGATGAACCGGAATCCAAGATACTGACATCATATCTTTAGATTTCTTGACATCAAAATAAGTCACAGGTTTTGACAAAATCCGACGACACATTTTCCCAAGAAGTGAATTTCGACAATAAAATTGTTGAATCTCTGCTGCATACTGAAAATTTTTTTTATAAAGAAATATGTATAATACAAAAGTTAAAGTTACATTCTATAAATTTTATCACTAATCAGGCTAATTTTTTACCAAACCTTTGTCAGTTATACCAAATAAAATATGAAAGCAAAATGAAGTAATACTTAATAAAAATTTTAAGATTCTTTTTTTGTGAGTTAAAGAAAGATAATTCAATAATATTAACTCCTGAAGAGTTTAAATTGGCAAAAGAAGAAAACATTTTAACAGAGATTTGATTTATTTCATGCAACAAATTTTCAGAGAAAATTCTTACATAGGAATAAAAGATTAATTTATAATTATACAGTTATAAACATTTTATAATTAAAAAACAGTTTTCAAATATCAATATATAATTTTCAATTTCAAAACTTTTGAAAATTGTTGCATTGCCACATTCAAGAATTGCAAAAAATCATTTAATGATGTGATGATAAAAATATTTCCCTGAAGAGGCAGTATTATTCCTTATGAAAGGAATACAAACAGCTTAAGGCTGTAACTGTTTAATGAAGGATGATGCCTCAAATAAGCACAACTTAGAAATGTTAATAATATAACATTATTTCTGGAAATTATAGTTACAAAACAGAGTATTATTTAAAAGAAACCATTGTGTGCAGTTCAAGCTAAATGCAATTTCACGCTTAACAAGCTGAATTCTATTCATATTCAAATTTTCTGTGAATCATGTTTTTAGAGAACAGTAATACAGATAATACCAAAATGAATTAATAAAAAACATATATAAAATGAGAAAATCTGATCTCCTCCCTTCATCTATAACTAAGGAAACGTTATAGGTCAAAATAAATGTAAGTATTCTGAATTTATTTAAAATGATAAACAGTAATAGGAAATGATTGAGTTATGAATTATTGAGATATTTACGTAATTTTAAGAAGGTATAAGAGAAATTACTATTAAAGAATATCAATTAACTCAAACATCAATTTAACAGAGTATGTAGCGTGAAATGGATGCAAAAATTAAGCACCTTAGAGAAAAAAATTAAGCACTTTTGTAGATGCACGAATACATAAACTCAAGAATTTTCTACTCATAGGATTTTTTTGTCTTATAATAAATTATAGCTTTAATAAAAAAAAATTTAAAAAATATCTGTTTTTAAATTTAAATTTTTTTTATTAAAAAACAACTTTTTAAATTTTAATCAATGTTTGGATGTTGAATCATTTATCAAAATTATCATTATTAACCTCATCATCTATTTAAATTGACAGCATTATCTTCAACAATAATTAATACAAAGAAACTGAAAATTTCAATTGAAAACAAATTGAATAGAATCAATATATGTTACAAACATTAAAGATTTAATAATTGGTAAATTCAACAAAAATGAGTTTATAAAATTATTTTCACAAGACATCAGATGAAAAAATGTTTTGCTAATTATATTAAAAAACTATAATAAATTACATATTAGCTCTAAAAACTTAATTTATTAATACTAGATATGCTAACAGATTCTTATCAAAATAATTTTAAATTTAAATTTTTTTTTAAAAAAATTGGAAAAAAATGTAGTTAAATAACTTTTACGTCTTAATTTTTATTTTTTTTATGTATACATTTTTTTTTTAAATACAACAAAAAGTAACTGACTCCTAATTTTTTAAATACTCAACCCAAATTTTAAAATTAAAATGACAAAAATCTCACAGTATTATTTTGTATTGATAAATTAAATTAACTAATGCATACAGCTTTTATTTTAACATTGTTACAAAAATTGATTATATAAGTCATTTTCTATTCATATAAATATTTATATGATTGGAAATAATATGCATAGAAACAAGAACACTATTATTACAACTAATTAGGTAGATGAGTAAAGAAACATTATTATTACAGCTAATTATATATTTTTTTAAAAAATCTCACATTGACAATTTCAGATGTTACATCTCATAAAAGTTTTTTTTTTTTTTTTTTTTTTTTTTTTTTGTATTCTACTCCGTCTTCAAATTAAAATTTCAACTCACTAGATTTTGCACAGTCGACTAAAGTAATTACAATCACAATAAATAATTGCACAATATTTTAAGGAGAACGGTGATTGAATATGCAATGAGACTTCATGGTAATCAGAATAAAAGCAGTTAAATATCATAAATATCTTTCAAGTACGCTTGAGAATAACTTCTCCCATCCCTACTTTTACAAACTATACTGTCTTATTTTTCGTTGATCGGGGCTAAGCTGCGTAGTCTTTAAGAACACATAAAGAGTTTAACATAAAGTCACCAGGCATAACTAAAATAAATTATTTGCTATTTAGAACACTAATTGTAAAAGAACAAACGTTTTCTAATTGCAACTAGTTCGGCATATTTTGTATTTCGCTCTTTCGAAATAATCATTCTAATACTTCAATATACGCTGGTGCCCATTGTTGAAAAAAGGAGTGAAAAAAAAAATTTAATTAAGCATTTTCTTAACATGGGTTGAAACTCCTGTATCCTTTCACTGGTTTTCTTTTTTTGATATATCCAGTAAATAAAAATTTATAACTTTTACCGATTTATCATATTCATCGCTTACGGAAACAAAAAGGAATATCTTCTTTGCATTTCTCGAGAAAATTAAGCACTTTTAAGGATTTTTTTTCCCAAAATTAAACACTTTTAATTTGCTTAAAAATAGTTTTCAAATTTAATCACTTTTTATCATGCTATGCACCCTGTTTAAATGTTTAATCAGATGAAAGTATTTTATCAAACATGAGGAGCACATTAACAAGTTTACTGAAGATAAACGTCTGAAGCAGACTTCTTCCATTGCAATTAAGCTATTCCGATGTATTAACACTTACACATGATAAAATTTTATGTTAACAACAACAAAAAAAAAATCTAAAATTTTATAATTTACACATTGTTTAGAAATATGAGAACGTTAATTATTTTTATTTGATAGATTTAAGATAATAAATTAATTTTTAAAATAATTTTGTATTCAATTAATTGATTAAATGGGATTACTTAAATATAAAGACAGATTGTTCATTTTGTTAATGCACCATTCTTTCTTTAAAAAAAAAAAAAAAAAAAAACAGTTACTGTAAAATAAAATTATATAAATTAAGATGCACACATTAAATTTGTAATGATGTTCATTATAATCTTTCGATACAGGCAATCTAAATATATGATTTTGCAGTGAAAATAACATCTTTAAAGTAAAAACTTTTCATCGAGAACATAAAAATATTTACCTTCTCATTAAGCTGTTGTGAGATTTCATTGAAGAGGCGAACCAAGAAAGCATTCTCATATGTACGCACAGGTTGCAAATCAGGATTACCATTATAGTTTATGACAGGTTTCTTTTCCTTTTTTAACAGCTGGATCCGTTCAATTGTTGATAATTCATGGAATTTTGAGCTATCCATTATTTCAGTCCTATTGTTGTTAAATGATGAGGAAGATGAATCTAAAAGATTGGTTGGTGGACTACTCAGTGTTGGGGGTGAGACCTATTAAAATTTCAATTTGAATATTTAAGAGAAAAATCATAATTCATTAGAATTAAAATTGCAATTTTTGGTACAGTCTCACACAAAGCAAGTAAAAATCATTAAAAAAAATCATCTTAGATGGCTATCAGAAATTATTATAAAATAGCTTTTAAGGGGGGGGGGGAATTACTATTACATTTGGTGAGAAACTGTCTCAAAACAAATCAACTTTGGCAACTGTATATTAGCTTAAGTTTAGCCTGTATATATTATAAAACATATTTCTTCTCAGGTAGATTGAATCAATAATCACATATATTTCAAAAATGCCCAGTTTTGAAAAATTTGTCTAATTAAAAAAAATCCTTTTAATTTTCATTAATGAACAAATATTTTGGTTTCTTTGCTTACAGTTTCCCAATAAAGGATCTTCAAAGAAATTCAGCATGATTTCTTGTTTGCATTTTTAATTAAATGTATTATTTTTAAAAATATAATTAACTTCTTTTGAGTAAGTTTGTGAATTAGATTTAGCTGGAACATGGGAAAAATTTATTCTTCTAAAATATGTTTAAAGCATTACATCTATTAAAAATATAATAGCAGAACCATACTTTTAAAGCATTGCATGAATAAAAAGTAACAGTTTCCTTAGAGAGAATATGAATATTCTTAGCAAGGGAAGGTGTATCATGATATTCATAAATTATAGCATTCACTTCCACGAATATTTTCTTTTTCCTTCTCTTTCCAATTTTTAAAATTTTGAAATCATCAAAAATTTATGTAGCTATTATTATGTCAACTTTTGTCATTAAGAAACCCCAAACTATCTTTCTTCAACAAAATATCTTTTATAAATAAAACTCTTATAGATATTAAAACTGTCATTTTAATAGTCTTTTACGCCTGTTCCATTTATTCTCTATATAAATCATTTTAATGAATATCAAAGAACTATTAAATACATGAATGATTAATTTTCCTTTAATGTTCATAGTATTGTAATTTCCCTTTCTTATCCCCATGTAAAATACACAGATATTAAAATGAATCCTTCTTCCTTAGCATTTAACTAAGAAAAAAAAATTGCAATGAAATGTTTTTGGAAGCAGTGAAAATGTTATTAATTTCAGAGCAACAATTGAATACATTATTTAAAAAAATTTTAAAAATACCGCAATTCAGAAGACATTTACAATTAAATTAGTATTATTTAAAATACATAAATTTTTATATTCTAAAATGGTGTTAAATCAGTATTGAGCAATATTTTTGTAAGTTGTTACAAAGAACATCTTTTTAAACAATTATTACAATTTGACATATATTATGTAATAAAAAAAAGTAAGTAAAAGAAAATTGCCAAAATTCACATTACCTTTAATATAGGTAGATATATAACCATTTGAATTCGCAGAAGTTATCATTATGAATTAATATTTTCTAATGCATGCAACTATCTATCATAATAGTAAATGAAATTGTTATTAAATATGCTAGTAACAAAATATTCTATTTCATAGAAATCAAAAACTATAGTCTTAACAAGACAACTTAATTGATTATGTTTCGAAAATTAATTTTCATTTTCAGAAAGGAATATTATCTTTTTGATTTCAATTTGGAAAACTTATATATTTTTTAGAAATCTTAAATTAATAAAATGTATATTTTTTTGTCATATATGATATTCTATAATTAGATTTTAAAAAATTGCAGTCAATGCCAGATTTGCAAACAGAAAAAGAAAACTGAAAAATATATGGTATTTTAAATCTTGAAACATTAGAAAAGATATACTGCAGTTAGGAAATCAAAAATTAGTTATGAAATAGTTAATTTGAGATTGAAATATGTTTAAGCTAAATTGAATATTAAATTTTGCAATAAAGTAAAAAAAGAGATACAAAATTTAAAAAATAATCTATAGTAAGAAGTAAAACTTACTTCTCGGAAAAAGTCACAGAGTGCTTTGGATGATGTTTCTAAGTAAGAAGCAGTCTTGCGAATATCAGATGGACTATTGTCATCAGAATTAATAGCATCATCTGATGTCTCAAAGAAACTATATACTTTGGCTAGAAAACTCTTATTGGTATTTCCAATAGTTGCATTTTGTATGGAAGCTTTTTCTCGAGCAGCATAAATAGCAGTAAGAAGATGAGTTACCTGCAAAAAAGCATTTTAACAAGTTAATATATATTTTGCATTAGTCTTATGGGATAAAATAAACAATAAAAATACTTAAAATGATGATCAATATTTACCAACATAAACACAGGTTCACTGAACAAAGGAAGATAACTAAAACCTGTCATTTCAAGTTGTGAACTTTTATGAAGCGAGAATTTTTCAGGGGAATGTTGAATATATGAGGATATTCCTAAGTTTGAAGATTTTGATAGAGAGCCTCTTTCAGCTAATTAAGAAAGAAAAAAACATATAAGTTATTGGTTGTTACATAAACAAACAAAAAAAAATCTAATACAATGAATTTATTGATGTATTTTTTTTTTGTCAAGAATAGAAATACAATCTTTGTTTGCCAGTATTTATTAATCCACCAATAACCAGCTTAATTTAAGGCATAGATTTTAATAAATGTCATTTAAGTGTGCTTATAACTAAGCACACTTAAGATTCTGTGCTTATAACTAAGCACAGAATCCATTATAACTGTGAAGCAAAATTATATTCAAAAGAAGAGGAAGATGGTGTGGAGGGAAATTTGAAGAAAAATTGTCAAAACCTTAGGAAAGGTTATTTAAAAAAATTCAGCTAAATATTAAAAAGAATTTTGAAATATAAGAAAATATAACTTTTAAATTATTTACATTATCTGAAAAATAAGTCACAAAAAATTTAAAATGTTTATCATTTTGATTTTCAAATCTGATAACAAAGTATATTTAATTTAGAAACTGTTTAGAAGTTTGGTAAAATATATTAAATTCTAAGACAGTACAAAAAAGATGCAATAGTTAACCACAGGTGAGAAATGTAACTATCATATAAGTAGGACACAGGGGAATAATAGGTTAAACGAAACAATAGTTGACTTAATTACACATTTAAATAAATGCAAAATTTTCACAATACAAAAAGGAAACATGTTTCTTGTAAGGCTTGAATAAATCATATATATTAAATTCTTAAATTTAATATTTAAGATATTTAATTAATACATGTTGAATATTTAATACATATTGATTAATTACTATACGTAAAAATTAAAGCTGCAATCAATTTTTAAAAAAATGAGTTTAAAAGATACCAGTGCATTTAATAAATTTTAAGGATATCAGTATACTAAATGCACTTAAGATATGTCAGCAAAATGCTTATTTTATACGAAATGAAAAATAGTACAAATGAACAGAAAAGCATTATTACCTTGCATAATCATATCTCTCAACTCTGACGTACAAATTACCTAAAAGGATTCAACAATTGAATAATTAATTCCTCGTAAAAGTATCTGCTAAAAAATTAACTAAACAAATGATTTTCAAAGTTTTGTAAATGTTTAGAATCTGGCATGTTAAATTTTTAAATAACAAATATTTATTAGATTTTCATTTTATTGTCAGTTAAAGATAAAGTTATTTTTACAATTTTTTCTCAAAGATAATCCCTTAGTTGATTTTTTATAACTAAGTTTCTAATTAGACAAAAATTATATTTATAATTTCAAACTTTTTTTTTTACGTAATATTGATTATATAAAAATTACTGACTCAAAAATTTTTTTAAGCACATAAGACAATTTAATTCTAAAATTACATTGACAGTGATGACTAGTAAATAATCATATAAATAACATTTCCTCCAACCATGAAAAATGATTTTGTGTTTGGTTATTGAAATTAACATTCAGTGAAGTATATGTACAAAATAGCAAAGATAGTTTATTAATGTAAAAATATAAATAATTTTGCAACACCTCTTTGTATATAATAGATAACAGAATGTGATTATCTCTGTATCTTCATTTATCATTTTCAGTAATAATGCAAAAATGTTGTTAAATATAGCAATTCCTGAAAACCTTACAAAGAACTGTGTTTGAATAAACGGAGCATTTTGAAAGCATATCTGAAAGTTATCTGAAGTCTTCATACATACAACTAAATGATAATTATTGCAAAGGGAACATTCAGAAAATTACTATTCATTTGGCACAGTTAGGACACATAAAAAATATTAATTCTTGGTATGGTGATGGTTCTTCAAATTAACAAAGAATGACAGTGCATTTGTGGAATTGACAGTCATGCTTGGTTAAGCTAGATTATAGGTTTAAATTATTTACAAGTCTCCTTGTAGGATTCTGTGCAATAACTATAGTATATTTTGCAACCTCTTTCCACAATGTGTTTGTTGCTTTTTGTGCATTTTTTTATCTTCCAAGTTATAATAACATTACATAGTTAAAAACATTGATATATTTGGCATAAATTAATTAGTACTGCTTTAACTTGTTACCCTAAATTTTAAACAAATAAAGCCTTTTAATATAAAAAAAGGAAACTAGAAAAAAAATCCTGGCATTGGACAATTTATTTATTCACTAACCACCTCAGACAACCAGCTAATTTGTCAGAAATACTGGTTATATTTGTTATCAGATAAATTGTTTAGATATAACTTCATATCCATGATGCTACTAAATTGTTTGGCATTAAAACCATGTTATTTTAATTATCTTACTTTGCATATTGCACGCATGAACCTTTCTAATAAAGATAATCCCATATTATTATAGTATTGTTAAACATGTAAATATCCAGTTCATCTTAACTTCTAAATTTCATGTATTGTAACTTCACTTTTTTTATTTGCCTTGTAAAGTAAATATTAATAGAATCTTCTTTAGCTTTCAACAATGAAAAAAAATCAAATGCTAAAATATTTTATGAAACAATGAAGATGATTTGAGCTTCGGGCAACAATATAATCTATCGTGGGATAATAGGTAATTTTTTTTTTAAACAATTGCCAAGATATGTACTTCTTTAACTGGTATCAATAAAAAGAAAGTTTTTTAAATTGAAAACAGTGAAATTTATTTTTTGCAATAATATTTTTGGAAAATATCGTGGGAAAATGTTAACATTCAGCTGGGTTTTTAATAAAAATTTGAAAAAATAAAATCATTCCAAGGTCACATTTTTACAGTCTAAGATATACATGTGACAAATTTGGTAACTAGTCCAAATTGTCTGACCTTTAGAATTCTAATATATAAATTTTCATCACTTTAATATTATAAATGTGCATTTTGTATTAGTTAAAAAAAGAGAATGGAAAAATGATAAAAATATATTTTACTTCTTTGGATTTATAAAGCATCTAAAATAAGCATATATAAAAAAATTTTTTAATTAAAATTAATAAATTTGTCGATTGAAAAAAAAATTTGCAATATGGTTAACATTATTCAGAACAAAATCCATAAATGCATTAAATATATATATATATATTCCAATATTAGAAATTAATACCCAAGACTTGCATCCAAAACATCAATTCAACTTATATTTAATAGAAAAAAATCAATATATTAACAGCAAAAGAACTAGATAATACTGCTGGAAAGCAAAATTACATTTTCCCCAACTACAGTTTTTCAAAAACAGAACGTTGAAATAAATAAAAAATACCAATGTTTTATGAACTTCATGCTAAATAAAAATAATAACGAATAGAGAGTATATCAAATACAGAATTTAATCTCATCAGAAATAAAATTCATATTACATGAAGTGTTTTTAAAAAATAGAATGTATAGTTTATCTCTGCTTCTAAGGTTCAAATTTCTATATAGTTTTAATTGTCTAGCATTAAGCTACTACTAGTATAACATGACAATCTCAAGCTTAAAATAAATACTCAGCCATATCTCAATAAAATTGCTTTCTCGAATTTATATAAAATCTGAATGCCTTCTCACAATCTCTTCTGTCTTCTGCCTCATTCTATTTAGAGTGTTGCACAAGTAAATAACTATGGCTCAATAAAGAATTTTTGAAAGCCATTTAAGCCCTCTAACATTTATGCATGACTAACAAAATATCAGCAATTAATTAAAAATTAAAACCCATTAATAAAGACATAGGACTGTAGCATATTTTTTATAAAAAATGATTTTTTTTATAAGTATACATAAATTTGATTAATATATAATTAATTGCTGATTAATATATATAAAAAATTTTCACATCCTTGAAACATTTTTAAAATTAAATTAAAGCCCAATACATTTATTTTTAAGGAATCGATATTTGCACTAAAATGAAATAAAAAAAATTAAAGAGGCAAATAAAAGTTATTACATTAAAAATAAGATTCAATACCTTAGTCAACCGGAACAGCATATATGCATTTTTAGGGCAACTTAAATCCATTCGAAGAAATCGTCTCAAAATTTGTTGAAAAATTGTGGTATAAAACAATAAATTTTCAGACATAAATTTATGCCTAAAAAGCGAGGAGAAAAAAAAATATTAAAACAAAAACATACATATTGCAATTTTGTGTTAATGGAAGAAGTATGCAACATAGTAAGTACATTTATTTAAAAAATAATGAAGTAATAAATACCATGTTTATTATAATCCAAATGAATGAAATATACTTTGAGACATATTTAGTTCAGATGATTAAAAAGAAGATTTTTGATCAGTGTGATTATTATGATACTTCATCTAATAAGTCACAATTCAAAAATGATGTATAAACAATACATCATCCAGAAAAGTTAAAGACAATAATTTGATCTGAATGCTTAAAATTTTAAATCACTAAATTAAAATATTAATACTAAGTTGAAATATTTATGAGAACCTGCTTTCCTATCCAGCTGAAATTGTTTGCTAAATATTAAAACACCTTGAGTCTGGGTACATTTCGAAGCTGTAAATTTTTTATTTATATTTTCAAAGTTTACTATTTATTGCAATTGTGTTATGAAGTACTGCTTTTTTGTTTCTTTTCATTTCATGGTTAACTGGATATATACAGATATGTTGAGCATTCTAAGAAACAATTTCCACTCCACTGTTACTGCAAAAAAGCTTTTTTTTTCATATTAATTATTAATAAACCAGAAACAAATTATAAGCCATAAATAAAGTAAGTAACTTACCACACAGATGGATCTAAATCACAATGAATGTATCTCCATGGCTGAATATAACTTAAATATGTTTCAAGAGGCTGAAATGAAATAAGTATAAATGTAAACAAAATTACTTAATAGATACTACAGTTCTCATTAATATAACAATCCAATGCTTACTTCTTCATTTAATCATGAATAATAATCAAAAAATTTTTTTAAGAATTTAGATTCTTAAATACTTACCACTCGAAAAGATGCATCTAAAGGCCAATGATCAAATACAGATTTCAGAAAGCAATACATTTCTTTTTGGATAAGCTGGGTCATTCCTAAGCTGGAAAAAAGAGTTTTATATTTTTAAAGGAGTCTTTTCATTATTTTCATTTTTGTTTAACAGTTATTTCTTATTTAGGTTAAAAAGAGATCTTTAAATTGTAAATTAAAGACTAATTTGTTCATATCAATATATAATTCTCTTAGTATTTGTTGATTTTAATAAACTTCTGAAATCATCTCTGAAAATATTATTTACTATTTTAGGTCAAGATGTAGAATCCAAGGAAGGTACATATAGTTCTTCTGCATTATATAACTAAGATTCCTGATCATTTTTCACCCAAGTAATTGGTAAATTTTTTAATAGTTACTATATTTAACTAGTTTCAATAAAGCTAATTATCACCATATGAAATAAGATCTTCAAGGAAGAGTTATAAATATTATTACTCAAGCTCTATTAGGATTTAATTTGAAATCACTTAAACAAGAAGCAATAAATATATATTCCAATAATAAACTATATCAAAATTGCAAAAATTTAACTACAATTATTCATATATTAGAAAATGTTGAATGATAAATTTGGCAAATAAAATTATTAATATGTTCCAAGCTTCTATTCTTTCAAATTTTTCATGAATTTTTAGAAAATATGAATGGTAATAACATATAATATTTATATATTACAATTGATTCACATTTTTATGTTTCTAATACTAAGTTTTGGAAAAAAAAAAGTTAAAAACAGTACACCATTTTAAATAATTCAATAAAAAAAATGGTTATGTAAATAATACACAAAAAATAGAATTGTTGTTTAGATAAAACTAAACAATAATAAAATAGGCATAAAGTAATTAAAAATATTTTTTCATAGCAATTAAAAACAAATAACATCCTAAAAGCATCATGTAGCAATTTTGTTATAAGTTATGTTAATATGTCATATAAATATTTTACCTTTTTAAACGACCTAAACTATCAATCATTATTTGTCCATGTCCAGATGATTGACTTGAGGATAGTGTACTGTTAAAAAAGAAGTGGAGATGCTTGACCATTATTCTCACCATCCAAATATGATAATGGCTAGGAATAAATGTTTTCTAAAAATAGAAACAAGCTCACTTACTGATCCAAATTTTGGAATTTTTGATTAAAATCAAATCAAATAGAAGTAGGTATTATATTGTATTTTAAATTTAAAGCAAGATAAGTATTATAGAAATGACAACTTTATGTTAAAAATATATTCAGAATCATTATAAAAATACAGATATATATATATACATCATACAATTCTTGAAATTTGTTTCACTTACATTATTATTTCCATATGTCATCTTTTAAAATATTTATATCTCTTATTTTGTTTTCTTTATAAAATTATCTCCTAAATTTTGATAATAAAAATAGTTACAAAAGGAAAGATAACAATTTGAATAAATAAAATGCAAAAATAAAGAAAAAATTACAACAAACAAAACACTTTACCGGCATCAAAACATAGGAGTTCTTTTGGTGGTCCAAAGAATTCTGATTTAAATACATCTCCTTTAGTATTAAAACAAATGTTTCTGATCTCCAACTTTCAGCAGGTGAATTACCAAATCCATAAGAAGAGTTTGAATTAGGTGATGCAACCATTAATACAGTTCCTTTTTTAAGAAGGCTTGGTTTCTGCTTAAGAGGTGAAAGAAAATCTGGTCGACCAGGGCTTATGGTAGGAGAGTTGAGAATTTGAAGATGATCGGATGAACCATGAATACTGTTTGAAATGTTATTCAATTAATAAAAAAAAATAAAGTTTAAAGAATAGTCAAAAGCTTAAATTATATACTTGGAGTGATTATCTACTCTCTTGTCCGAGACACTAATTAATAACCGAGATGCATTGAAAAATCACCGAGCAATTTTTCCTTCCTTTTTCTAATTCAAAAATTTTAGTGGGAAATTATACAGTATGTTAAAAATGAGAGCAAATTAAATCATTACATTTAGAAAGATATCATCATTATTTCAGTGAATATAAAAAAGTTCCCTATTTACTTAAAAATGCCTAGTTGCTGAGGAAGTGTTATCAGCATAAATTAATAAACTCCATGACTTTCATTTTGGCACTAAAATCTCACTTCCATAAAAACTAGAAATGAACAGCAATAAGCATTTGCATCAATGAAAATGAATGAAACTTGCATTTTCCCATGGAACAGCACATTATAAAATTAAAATTTGCTTAACTGCAGCTAAGATATTTACATCAATAAAAGGAGAATATTAAAAAACATACAAGATTGAATTGGAAATTGGGTTAATTTAAATCTCTGGTGCTATTTTTTATATAAAAATACTACTGCAATTAAAACAATTAATTGCATGTTTTTGTCTTCTGTGCGCAACTTGTTATTTCACTAATCAACTAAAGTAATGGGAAACCCACTACATCTAAACAGAGAAGTTTTAATTTCCAGGGTATTTGGTCTGTCAAAACAGACAATTTGTTGTGGGAGAAAAAAACTAACCCTCATTTCAAATATGAATACATTTTATAATAAAGGTAATTATCATAAAAAGTGTTTAAAAATTCATCATAGTATTTTGACCAAAACACTTCACGATTCTTTTAATTATTATTTTTAGAAAATAAACTGTGAAAAAATAACTTTTAAATTATGTTACAAGTTATGGTGATGAAAATATATACATAACATTTATTCAAGCAAAGATTAATATTTCAACTTGCATATATGTAGAAATTTTAATAAAATTTTACATTACCTCATAATATGTAATAAAAATAATAATGATATTATTGATATGAAGATTGACCGATAGTACATTATCATTAACTAATTTTAATGATATACAAAATTATAAGACATTGCATACAAACTTTTGATTAATTGTTTCTTTAAATAAGATTATTTAATTATGCATTTTTTAAAAAAATATTTGCAAAGGGCATTTATAAAATTTACATAGACATGAAATTTCCATTCAGTAGTACTGAATGAAATCCTTTAAAGTTAACAAACCTGCCATAACTTGATGACAATGATGATGTAAGTATTGGAGAATGTTGTACATTTGACTGCGTTTGATAAAGAGGCACAGCTCTGTTGTCAGTTGGCAAAAGAGAACTGAGATAATCTTCTAAAATGTGAGCATACAGGGTATCTTGGAGATTGATATTGCTCATTGAGTTCTGCAAACCAAGATAAATTATTATTATTTTACAAAGAAAAGTGCAGCAGCAATTTTTATTTCATAAATATACATGATATAATTTCTAAATACTTTCATGTAATAACTTTTTAACACAAAGAAAAGTTTCACCTTTTTCATTAAACAGTTAAGGAAATTTCATCTGGTATCCACAGTATAATTTTTGACATGAAATGGTGCTGTAATTGTTGGAGGTTTTACGTCAACATTTGAAATCATATAATTAACTTTTACTGGGGTAAATGCGATATAAGTTATTCTTGTTGCAAAATGCAAGTAATCTCTAAAGTAAGTTTGGTAAGTAACATTCCATACTGACAAAGTTGTTTAATAACAGAATACACATATTTCCTAACAAATATAAATGATTCTTAAAATCCTCCTTTATTAATTGAGTACAATTCAATTTGCTTCACAAAGCATTTACCATAATTATTCAAATTCTCATTGTATTAATATGAAAATTCTTAAATATGTATATAGATCAATGAAACTGTATATTGTGTCTATCATTTTGTTACTAATTATGAAATTGCAAAAAGGAAAACTTTCTCAGAACTATATATTAAATATTCAAATTTTTGAAATATTTAGTACATAGTATTAGCCTGCTTCAAATTTTTCAAAGAATTAGAAGTGGCAGGAAAGAACAAATCATGAGAACCATTTGCATAAGTAAAAATGATTAGAAAAAATAATTAAATATTATATACCTACCCATTATTAATATTGTAGATTATTTCAATCTTATTCCTGGTATTTAACTCAAATATCCAATGTAAATTTATTGCCGACACTATTCTGCCTTGTTAATTTGCTTAATCACTAACTAGGATAAGTTTTAAAAAATTATGTACTATTTTCTCTTAAGTTTGTTATCCTTTTAAAATCAATTCAAGATATGATAAATTTCTTTTTCAATAAGAAAATTCTTAAGTCTAAGAGCTACAATTATATAACAATATATATTCCAGCTGTAAGACTATTATTGTCTCCTATTGAAATATGTCGTCCAAAATAGATTTCTGTTTGCATTTCTTATATTTATGTCCATGATTTGACTTTAAAAATCATAAAAATTATTGAAATTATTTTCAAAGTTGAATTACTTGGCATTCATGTGAATGATAAGAAGCACGACTTCTCATTAACATAAACTTGAAGAATTTTAATATTTTATGAGAATATAAGAAATTTGAAGAAAATGAAAAGTACTCTAAAAGATGGGAAAGCATCAAAAAAGGAACATAAGAATGTGATAATACTATACATGAAATTATATTTATATTTTTCTTTTCTACTTATTTTTATTTTCTGGTAGCCCACTGGGAAAGAATATAAAATGCACTTGATGAATATGAACATCAATATTCTTTAATCAATTAAAATTGATAAAAATAGTTTGATAGAAATAACTCAATTACAAATAAAATTAATATTTCCAAACAATTTTATACTAATTATTCAAAGAATTTTAAGAAGAAACAAAATGTTTTAAAAAACTATGACAATTTTAAAATATAAAAAGTAAGATTTCTCACCTTTAAAGTTGGATTCACAATGAAATAAGTGAAATGGAAGAAATAAAACTCAAAAGCATCTGAATAATAATTAAGAATATATATAGGATAATAAATATATTTTGGTAATTGCAAATAATTAGCTTAATATCAATGGTGTAAACACCCAAACATTGGCACAAAAGTAAATTCTAATAACGGAATACTTTTCAACAGTTTGGATGTATAATAAATAACAGAAACGTTATTAATTATATAGTAATAATCACTATAGCTTCAATTTTTACATAAATCAAAATTGCTATCTTATTTAATTTTAAACACAATTTTGATTCATTACAAATACCTTTGAAGTCAAATTAAGTAATTATTTTGATGACTGATAAGCAGGATTAATTGAATGCAATTCAGTATAAATAGAAATTTAATTTTTTCAAAATTATTACAAATGAAATTAATAGGAAAAAGTAATAGCCAATATATATACATTGAGTTGTAAGGGCTATTATATTGTGATGGTTGCACATTAAATGTAGGAATGTAGAAAGTAATTAATAATTAAAAAATGCTGTAACAAATTCTATGATTATATATATCCCAAAGCAATTGTGGATTAACTGCCAATAGTATGTACATATCATATACATAATAATTTCTAATTAATTTACTATTATTTTTTCAACAAAATTAAAATGCTGAATCGGTAATTTTTTTTCTAAAACTATATAAAATTATACTTTTCCATGGTCTCTTTTTCATACCTTGTGCCATTTTATTTGGTTTGCTGTATTATGCTCTTACCATGCTTGGAAAAAGAATCTTTGTAATATTTAAAATATGGCTATTTCTTTATAATTATGAAGAATAAAAATGTTAAAGAACTATGCCTCCTTCTTCAAATCATGTTTTACATTTATATATTACATAAATGGAAGACAAAATCTTTCCCATAATTTATCATTAGCTACACAGCTAAGCTAATTATTTTGGAATGCAATAAAAAACACATACACACAACAACCTTGAACTGAGTTTTTTAAAAATGTATGTCATGCTTTTAAATTGATGTTTATCTTAGAATGACAAAGGAGAATGCAATGAAAAAAAAATTAACTGTTTTGGATCAGATGATACTGGGGAGTGAATAGCATGATATTTTATCACCAGTTAAGAAGTTAAACAGAGCGTTCAGTTTCAAGCAATAACAATCTTATTAAAAATCGGAATTGTTTTATTGTATAGAGCTTTTCTTGATAGCACTGAAAGATTATTATTCATCACTGATATTGTTGTCACTCTTCCTAAGTGCATATAAAGAATTTTTTTTTGAATTGTACTGGTTTATATCTTTTCCAGACTACAATTAGATTTCTAAAGTAAACCTAAAACTATAAAATGATGATCTTGATTTTATTAAGTAATTGTATTTATAATGCTACAATTTTTCAGTAATAATAACACCCAGAAGTTAGGAAACATCAAGTTCAAGAAATACATATATTCGTCACACGTTGACATTACAATCAACCTTGAAAGCCATTATTGGTCTTCTTTAAAACTATAGCATATATAACTGCAATACACCTTATTATATTATTATTGATACAGTCCTTGACATTTATTAAATGTTTCAATTACTTTAATAAAAGACTATACATTAATAAAGTAGATTCAGTATATTTATTCATATAAGAAAGAAGATATGCTAAAGATTAACTTAGAAATTTAAAATATGGACAAAAGGAAAATTTGCACTTTTAAATAATAATTTTGGTGAAGAAACAGTAAAGTATTGCCCCTTTTTTTACAAGTAACTAAAAGATAAGCTTTGTGGTTCCCTCAATATTAATAGAGCTATTTTTTTCAACAACAGTCAATCTTCCTGTCATACATGGGATGATTAAACAGAATACCATGATTAGAGTAAAAGATTAGTTAAAGAAAGGAAGTAAATCTTAAATCATTTACTGACATGGTTGTTGTCCCAATCATAAGCAAAAGCAAAATTCAGCGAGTACAGTATCTTTACAGTTTATAATAAAAAGGTTAAAATATTAATAAATTTGAATAACTCATAAATAAAAACAGCTGTATATATAAATAAAAAAAATTACTCAGCAAATTCTTTACCTTTATACTAATGCATCACAAATTTTTCTTTTGTATTGTATAAAGTTGAAATCCCAATTACTATGAATGTAATTGTAATCTGGCCAAAAATGGCAGGAAGTAGTAAATTACAATACATTAATATAAGAATAAATTAAGCATTAATAGCAGTTGTGAATATAAAATGTTCCATAGTACAGATTTCAATTTAATAACTAGTTTGTAATTCCTAATATTCATACACAATTAAAAATTACACTAAATTTAATAAAGGCATCAATGAAACAGTCTCAAAAAGAAAAAGGGATATTAATTTATTCTAAGAATGTTAGTAATGTTAAATTCTTCAATAACAATTTTATAGCATACATCTTTCTCACATATATTTAAGCCAAAATTAAAGCAGAAAATACACATGCTCAATTAAATATAATCTGTAAATTTCAAAGGATACTCAATTGCAGTGTTGATGGAAAAATACCTGGATTTAGTATTTGAAGTTTGTTTGCATACAAAGCAGGAACTTTGCCTTCTTGCAACATTGTCTGACTTGGAATCTGGAAAAAGAGAGAGAGAGAGAGAAATTATTTACTCTAATATTGTTAACTGTTACTTCACAATACATTCTAAATTAAATTGAAAAAAGCTGTTGGAAATCTAACAATATAATTATGATAAAAACAAAGAGGCATACATTTCTAATTTCAATATAAGGTAGTTTACAAACAATTAAAACTAATATATAAAAATATTAATATCATAAATCACTGAAGAGAGTATTCATTCCAAATAATTTTTTTAAATAAAACCTTCCTGTTTTAAAAAATTATAAAAGGAACAAAACAAATGTTATTTTTTAACATTTGAAAGAATTTGTAAATAAAATTACAATCACAAAAATTAGCAAAGGGTCATTCCTATTTACCTCTTTAAGATTTGTTAAATTTAATATCAGGAATTGTATTTATTAGTTTAACATCTTGTGTTGAACAATGATCAGTTGGCAAGACTGAAATTCCGACTGGGTTCATACAAACTAAAACAAAAAAAATTTATTCCTCCATATCTGGGTTTCAAAACAGCATGACTTTCATATCATACATGCCTAAGAAATCAAAATGTATTATTATTAATGTAGTATTATTATTTCTTATGCATTGTGATGATGCCACTGATAAAAGTGATAAGAAAAAAACCCAGAAAAATAATTCAGTTTTATAATACCATAAAAGAACGTGTTGAACTAGTGATGAAATGTTATTATTATATTCAAAAACACGAAAAACTAACAAGTGGCCAATGTTAGTTTTTGGTTGTGTGTTGAATGTCACTACACTTAACATCAGTGAAGATCACTTCCTTGTAATATACAAGTAGGATTTAATATTATTTCTTATAAAGCCACATATAAAGATCAGGAAAAATATGCAAAGGCTTCCTAAAGCACTTTGTGAAAGTATGCATGAAATCACTTCCAGTGGGCCAGAGGATATCACATAAAATAGATCAAAATAAAACTAACATCAATGTGTTATAGATCCAAGAACTAAAGGCAATAAAACTACAATTTGTTGCTTAAAAATGTGATAACTTTACTTGTAAAAATCATTCTTCTTATATTTGCCAGAAGTGTGTGTTGGTTTAAGTCTTGAAAAAGACATAAAATTTAATCAGAATTTTTACTTAAACCTTGAAAATATCTTCTAAACTAAAGAAGTACATTTTCTTATTGAATGAATGCACTTTATTTATAATCAAATAATTTTTTTCTTAATTTGCAGCATATATTATTTATGAAACTGACTAAGTTGACCTAGTCAATCTGCACGTTCTTCAATGTTAGAATCAGGTGCACACCTTATACTAAGTTGATTAAAAAAGTGGGATTCAGATTAAAAAAAAAAAAAGAATATTTTAGAATAAAGTAGTATAGATTAATTTAAAATTAAACATAAGGAATTAATTAGGATTTAAATTAGATTATATGTATACACACACACAATAACATTAGCATCCATTGTAATATACTTATTTTTCAGAAATCTTATTATTCAATCTCTTAATTAATCACTATAGCAAATATAACAATTGCTGCTATTTTGGCACTATTATCACTGCATATATTACAAACTGTAATTATCTGAAAAATATTGCTGTAAAAATTATCCAACGTACAGGTAAACATGCTACAGGAAATTCAAATTTAGGGCAAAATTCTTCAGTGAATTTTGTTGCTATCCTTAAAATAGGGCCATCTGATGCTAAAAGCTTTCGGAAGTTATCAAATTCTTTTATTTGAATATCCTTGTCAAGTGTAAGAAGACCCCAATCTATTCCAGTCCGAAAACCAAATATGTTTTCGACTAAAGAAGGAAACACATACTGAAGTTCCTGAAAAATAAGGGAAAACACAAAAATAAAATTCATCCAAAAAATATGGCATAGCACCAATTATAGAAAACGTATAAAATTACACGATTACAATTTTTTAAAATACATTTATGTATAAACAAATTCAAGAATAAAGAAATGCAATACAATACAATGATTCCATGATACAAATTATACATTATAGAAATGATTATTTTGAATTATATTATAAATTATATTTTCAAATGAAAAGTGAAAAATTATGATTAGGAAAAAAAATGCTTTAGGTATCAAAAGCATAACTTTGATTCATTAACATAGAGATGTGAGCCTTTCAAAGCAGGTGTTATTTAAAAATAAAATTCATTATACAACGATGTCATAAAATAGAAAGCTTGCCACAATTATTAATTCATTAAATAAATGAATTAATATGATAAAACATATTGTTGAAAACCTAAATGCAAAAAAAAAAAAAAAAAAAAAAGATTGCCAATATTATTAGGTCAATTAATTTCAAGACATTTTAGGAAGTGATATGTTATGTAAATTTGAAAATTAAGACTGCCAATGTTATTAAATTCAGGCAAACAGCCGATTCACCTAGAATACTGGTTATATTTTATTTCCGATAAACTGTTTGGATTTAACTTCATGTTCATGATTCTGCCAAAAATTAAAGCTATGTTATTTTAACCATCTTAAGTCTATTTTGTACATAAACCTTTTTAATGGAGGTCATATCACAGCATCATAATGTTATTTTTAATTAGTCTTGTAAACTAAACAGATATTAATGAGAATCCATCTTTTTAGGTTTAACAACATATGATGAAACAATGAGAATGGTTTAAGTGTCCTGCAGCAATGTGATCTATTGTTGGAAATTAGGCAAATTATTTTTTTTTTAACTGGGATCATAAAAATGAGAGTATCTTAAAATTTGAAATGATGTAAAATTCATTTTTGTGCAATATTATTTTCAGAAAGTACCATAGGAAAACATCAATATTCAGCATGAGTTTAATTATGCTGAATAAAAATTTTGATTAATTAATCAAAATTTTAGCTCTGAGGTGCACACTCCCACATATGAGCCAAATTTGGTAGTTGTAGGTAAGATGGTCAGGATGTAGAATGCCAAAAAATATCCACACATCTTTATTATTTCTAGATAGATTGGTAATAATTTCAAGAAGTCTTAAGAAGCACTATAATAATGTGAGTAAAAAATGTATTTCGGAACATATATGCCTCAAATACTTTAAAAGACTTTAAAAAAAAAAAAGAGGTTTCTGAAACATTATTTACAAGTCAACCGACTTTTAAATTCATTAGCCATTCTATCGGCCTTTCATTAACCATTCATTAGCCTTTAATTCGGATATAAAGAGTTAATAAGCATGTTTAACCATTTACAAAACAAATTATTTTTCTTATTACCATATGTGCATATCCATACATAGAATGAATTAACTCAGGTTATATTCTTAAGTGTAGATAAATAATCTTAAAAAGCATATTTTGAGAATTCTATTAATTAATGAAATTATATTTTTATTATTAAGAAGGAATTTCTCTTAAATTATATAAGAAAATACCACTCTAATGAAGAAGAGCATCTTTTGATCAGTAAAAAATTTCAAGTATATGTATATATAAACTGTTGTAGGAACCATAAATTAATTTCAAAGCAGATATTGTTCTGATGAATTTAAACTATGCACAAACTGTAAGTACAGAATTAGAAGAAGGGATGCAAAATACAATGGGAAACCTCTCTGTTTGTACAAATAATATTTTAAAGGTATATAAATATATATTAAAAACATGATGAACAAATTCATATCAAAAGTCAAACTAATAAATTAACAAATAATATGCATATATGTATTTAACTAATAATATGTATAAATATATAAACAAAAAATATATTTCACCTTCAGTTGTGCATCCTGCAACAGCTGAGTTAGAAACAGGCATCTGTCATTCAGTGGATTAGTTAAGGCAGTTTGGAAATTTGTCTAGAATGAAAGACAAATTATTCTTATATCCATTGATTATATAAAGTAAAAAATGTGATTTGCAATTTATTTTGAAGCAATTCGGCAAAAATGTGAATTTCTAAAATGTAAAAATGTGAATTGCTAAAATGTCTAAATGTTGTTTTTTGATCAGTCTTGTTTTTTAGTAATTCGCGATCATTCAGATCAAATTTAATAAAAATTTGCAAAACAAATATAGGCTGTAAAATAATCATAAATTGTTTTCATCGCTTCACTAAATAAATTCTTAAGCAAACTGACTTATCATAAAAAAAAAAATCAGAAACACAGAACACAATGCAATAGTATACACAACATACATACTGTGTATAAAAATTATTAAATGCTTTGATACATGACCATAAAAAACAGAATATTTTGAAAAATAAAAATTAGAACAATTGATAATTATCAGTTTACATATAATAATAATATTTTATTTAATATAAGTTAATAGCGGTAGTAATCTAAAGCATGCGCCTGCACAAAATTTTCGCAGGTTAAAATAACAAATGGATATAAAAACTCAATTTTTAATTAAATTTTAGTGTAACAACAAAATGCTTAGTAAAATAATATGCCAGAAACGTACGAGTAATAATTGATACGAATGAGTATTTCCTGTTATAATACTACCCGCCATCGAAATCGAAATATTGTTTTGATTTCAAAACAAGGATGTTGCCACTTATGAAGTTCAAAGATTTACTGAACGATATTTAAAATAACTTTCGTAACTTAAAATGCAGTTTCTTAAGGGGAAAAAAAAAAAAAAAAAAGATGGAGATATTTGACCTGGACATCATTTTATATTGGTACACTCATATTCAAGAAAATTTGATTTTCAGCTTACTGTTTATTGAATAATTTTTTTTCTTGAAATGTTTTTGCTTAAATTTTAAAAATTAACCATAAACGACATGAAAATGCATATGCTAAATATTATAATTTCGTATTTATCATTTTTCTTCCTCACGAAATTTTGTGCCAAAGAATGTAAAGATTGAAACTGTAGTTAAATGAGAATTATAAAACATTTTAAGCTAACATTCTTCCACTATTAGTTATTTCATCAACAATTCCATCAATAATCATATTCAATTTTTGGTCGTAGTAATTAATTGAAAAAAAAGAAAAACGTACAAAAAGTATTATTATTTTTACTAAATCTTAATAGATAAACCAAATGAAAGAGTATTGAATACCTTGCAGCTAACTCAAGTACCATACTATTGCGCATTATTTGAGAAATAATATATAATATTACTTTAAATATTGATATCATGTAAAATATTGAGCTTTTTTACATTGTTCAGTATTTATTTCCAATACTGTACAATCCTGAGTCTAAATTGTGCCGTATAATTTCTATGATTACAAGGTAAAGTTTTCGAATCCTGCGAAACACATTTCCCAAATATTACTAAATTAAAATTAACTACATACTTATATATACATATACTGGAAGATTTTTTTTTTGCTTTTATACAGGATATCCTTAGTATTTTTTAAAAGGTACTTGAACTTCCCCATTCGTCTCACTTATAAGCTATCTATAGATTCGAACTGGTGACTTTTTGAAAATAAACGGGAATCTTGTCCACTAGACTGAAGAAACCATAAATACCTTCTTAGATTTCACATTATGGTAACGGAAAAGTACTGCAAAAAGTAATGCATTTTCCAAATCAAATTTCGATTAATCTTTTGAAGTGAGTTAATTTGTTACATCTTCAATTTAAGGATGTAATTAAAAATAAAAGGAATGGCGATTTTGCTCATAACTACGATTTTCATGTGGATCTAAGAATAATCTAGGAATGTTGCGCTAAATATAATTGCTTCTAAAAGTTATGAGAGACTTTTCCTTATTACGAAAAAAAGGGAAATAGTTTTCTTTAAAACATGAATTGCTCATCTTAACTTTTAATAATGTTTTAACAGACTTTTGAAATAAGATTTTAGCCTGTTTTTAAACTGTAACATTTCGATAAAAAAATTTTCAAATGCAAAATTTTTATAACTATGACTGATAATTTTTATTCAACAATAATTCATTTAAATTATTATCTAAAACAGGACATATTTATCAAAGTTTAAAGTTTAAAAATATTCTGCCGAGAAAAATTCACATAGAATATTTAATTTAAACGTTTAAACAACTTTTAATCGCAACGAACCTAAAGAGGCTAATTTTTAATGAACACCACATGAAGAATATTATTCTGAAATAAATATTCCTTATGCTTAAAATTATGGAGAGGGACAGAAAGATAACCATATATATCATAAGCTATAAAATCTCTGATTACCTTTTCATAGCATAAGCTTAAAGTAAAGTTCTTGACAAAGCTATCTGATATTACAGAAACAGACAGCTACTTTTAACAGAAGAAAACAATTCGGAGATTACATAAAACAAAGAAATGAATTTGCATAAATTTCAAAAATTATTTTTTGACATAGTTTTAACAGTGCAATTGCAAATTATATTTAATGCTGCTTAAAATATAATTTACTTAAAAGAATTTCAAAATTTTGAAAAAAATTGCATAGTTAAATTTACATAATTAAAAATATTTTTTGGAATTTAAAAACTATGTAAAAAATATTCTTGCACTCCAGTGTTTCAGAATCTAATACCAAGAAACTTCGAATACCACTTAATTCTTATAATCAAAATTCTGTTTAAAGCAGCGGAAAAAAAATCTTTTTTTATGCGTTTTCATTCTGCAAAATACGTGTATACAAAATTTGGTATTTCTATGGCCTAACTATTCCGATTTGTGTCAGATAAGGCAATAGCTACTAGGTGATAAGTATTGTGGAAAATATTAGGATAGTACAGATAGGTAGTACACATATACCTCCCACTATGATGCACTATCAGACAAATAATTAGCAACATTTTTGTTCAGCAATTATTCTCGAGATAAAATGAATATCGGAAATATGCGTTTTCTGTTCACTAACTATCAAACTTTATTTTTCAACATTTTGCTATTAACTGCGTACCTGGAATTAAAGTATATGTTTTCAAAGGACATTTGTTAAACAGTTTTGTATTCAATGCACCATCAGATTTCGTGAATTATCCTTCAGCTTTAGTAGAAATATCTGCATACAAGACATTATATATAGACACTTTTTTCAACTAAAAGGCATCAAGTGGAAATATCAAAATGTGTCTAAAAATGAGTCTCAAGAAATAGTTTTAAAACCTTTTAATGAAATTTTGCTACCTAATAATTTTAAATAAAAAGGGTTGAAATAAGAAATTCGAGCGAAAAAATTTCGAGGTATAAGAAATATATAAATTAATATGCATTCCATCGGTAGACTTATCATTTGCCATACACTTCAGAAGTAGTCTATATCCAATCAGTAACCAGAAAGGCAAGCTCCATTCAACTGTGGAATTCTGATTCTATAAAAACTTATCGAACACAGATAATTTAGAAAATTCATTGGATGGACAATGTAAAGCTACTTCCTCAAATTAAGATATATAGCATCGGTCAATTACTATAGAAACGGAAACGGAAATAAAATAAAAAATAAACCGGTACAGTCACCGACTTTAGGTCCATCTCCACTGCTAAAATTGTACATCAAGATTCTCAAGGGTACCAATTAATTAAATTGCCTAATTCAAATATTCTATAAACATCTACAAACATACAAGTTTTCAGACAATACAATAAATCATTTAAACAGTCTTCTAACTTGCCTAGAATCAAATTCCTTTTTTGATATTTTGATAAACGTATATACCAGTTTCAGTAAATAAAACTGGTGAAAGGGTTTTGGAAAATACTCTTAACCAAGCGATAAGTCGCTAGTATGCATAAGCATATTTCTTTACGGTACCATCATCTAAACTACATCTACACTCTTTTCTTTTTCCAAAGAATATGTTTTGATAAATAGGAAAATACCCTGTGACGTAAGCATTTGATTAAAATAAAAATTTCTAAAGCACTACACCTTAATTTCTGGCAAAATTCCACATTAAAAAAAATCGAGAATTGGTTGAATTTTCCCGTTTTACCATTGTTTGTGAAACAGCTTTTTGAAATATTGCTTAAACCATCTTTTACTGGGTCTCAACTCACAATCCTTATTTCCTTTCTTGTAATTTTTTAAAACTATAATACCTGCAATCTTATTCCCTCTGAACCCTCTGAAGTATATGGGTTATAACCAACATAAGTTTCACATTCTTAAAATTTTTTTTAAAAATAAATAATAATCTTTATATATTTTTAACTGTCCCAAATGCCCATCAGTATTTGGATGGGGAAGCTATATAACATTTCAACTTCAATTACATCGCAAGACATCTTGACATACCATTTCAACCAAATCACGAGATATACTGTGAGATCCAGTGGCGTTGCGAGTATATATATCTCAAAGGGGTATAATATGATTCATTTGTCTCTAATCTTCATGCCTCTTGTCACTTTTTGTCAAATGTCTGTTCAATATATATTGTCAAATCTCCATATTTCAATCACAGATTTTTGGGTTTTTTAAAAAAATTATCTTTCTTGCATGATAAGATACCTCAAGTCCAACCTTTTGCATTTTTAAAATCCATAAAGTTTTATACATTTATTTAAATCTTGATTATATTTTAGATTTTCTTCTCACATTCCCTTCAATGACTGTTTAAAGAGGATATAATTTTATCTATCTATAATTTTTTATATGGTGCAGCATGATGAGCATTATAGCTTTCGCGCCAGAAAAATAAAAACAAATCAAATCAAACCACACCCTTTGTCCCTCACCCCCTTCAAGAGCTATGTCACTGGAGATACTCAGGGGAATCAATCGATATACAGTCATCTCTTTCACAAATATATATGAGGAGGTCAAGTTTACCAACTGCACTTCCCCAACTTCTCCATTGTAGTATAAATCCCTGAAAAAGATCTTAAGGAGCTTTCTCTTTTAAAGATTACATTTCTGTGCAACAGATGTCTGTAACATAAAACTATTTTTTATTTTATTCTAAGAAACATAGAACAAGCTTCTCCTAAATTTTGGAAGAAGGGAAAAAAAAGACTTTTTTTAATTGTTTTTTTATTAATTGGAGACATTTGAATTTTTTAGAATCTGTGAAGTAAAAGGCTGGAATAGGAATTTCTTAAGTGCAACTAATTGTTTCCTCATTTTTTAAACATCCTTTTGCACTGGTGACCAGGACATTTATGTTGCTCTCTCCTCATTAGTTGTACCATTGAAAGAAAAATCACATCTTGCAATCGATTTTCACTCACTCTCTAATGTGCTAGAGTACTAAACTCTTGTTACACTTACATGTTCTAAAGGACAGTACACTGTTTTAATATTTTCAGATAGTATTTATTAGTTAATAGCTTAATGATATTAACATTTAATTTCATACATATGAGTCATAGGAATTGAGAAATTGTCATTTTAAGATTTCATAGTATTTGCAATAATGAATTATAAATCAAAAACTAAAGATTAGAAAATAAATAATACAATAAAAAAAACTTTTTAGTATTTAGTAAATGTGTGTTTAAAAAAAAATCTTTTTATTAATTTTATTCATTTAATGTTTGAGCAATAATAGGACTCATATTCTCCTGCCGCCATCTATCGGATAAAAGGTGAATCTGAAAAGAATTTTAATACCACTTTTACCGTCTGTTTTAACAAATAAACCAGAAAGACACTTCACTTTGATATTCATATTTGATCTGTTTTTCAAAAACAATAGATCGAATCAGAGCTAACAGCATTACCACTGAGGGAATGCAAAGGAATATTGATGATCTGAGCGTCAGTCTTAAATGGTGCGATTGAGAGGGGAAAACAACTACGCATTTATGCTGCTTTTTAAAGTTAAAAATGACGAAAGAGAGTGAATAAATAATGCAATGCAGCGAACCCCACTTACGGTCGCTAAGCCACCTATCCAGGATTAACTAAATTATGTTGTAGATACTTTATCAATATTTATGTTGTAAATATTAATATTATAAGAAATTGAAGTTGGTGTAGACAAACATGTAGAATTTGCAAACGACAAATGAAATTTTCTTGACTCAGACAACATAACAGTATAACACGAAAGAAATAAGAAAAAAATCAAATATTGAGATTAATATTTTAATGCTACTCATTTGTCTATCCAAAGGTTTATGTAATTAATAAATCATGTTTCATAATGTTACAATATTCTATGGGAAAAAACAAAATGTAGTTCAAATTTCTGGATTTTATAATTTAAACACTTTAATTAGTATTATATAAAGTAAAACATTTTTGCTGAGTTTTTACCTTTCTGTATACTAAATATATAAAGGAAAGCATTTCAGTCTTCGAAAAATTTCATCTCGTGATTTTAATGATTTCCCATGTTTCGGATCTTCGAGAATCTAAAAATCACATTTTTGGAATTACGCTTCTCTGTCTGCGAACGAGATAACTCAAAAACACTTTGAACTAGATGGATAAAATTTGGTATATAATCTTTGAACTGCATTTGTATTAATAAATTGCATTATGCTTTGTGATTAATAAATTGTATGAATAATAAAATAAATCGAAAACGAAGTTTGTACATTTTAAATATTCGGAAAATAATGCATAAATGGAATTGCATTTCCTGTTTGAATTTTAAAAAAATATGAAGGAGGGGAATCTAATTTAAATTATGCTTATTGGCTACGTTCATAAACGTTAGAGAAATGCCCTAAAATATCATTAAATTTTTTTACGTACTTATTGATGTTATCAGTTATTTATATTAAAAAATGAATTATTTTTTCTTGTAATTCAGAGTTTCATACTTTCATTGCAGAATTCAGGAAGTAATTATTGCAAATAAAATTGTCTCTAAAAATGAAAATTGGTTGAAAAGAAATAATTTCATTTTTTCAAGTAGCAGATATATTAATTTTCAATTAATGATTCATTTAACATCATATTTGTTTTCAAACATTTTTTTTAAATATAAACTAACATCTCCAAGTAACTGAGGACTTTTTTCTGCGGTGTCCTTTGAATGTTCACTGATTTATTTGAATTGTAGGCAGGTATGAAAGGCAAAATACCATATTGAAAGTTTATGAATTAAAAAGTTCATTCCTATTTTGGATGAGAAATTGTGATGTTTAAAAACAGAAATTGATGGGTAAATGGGCGCTTTAGAATCAAAATGCCAGTTCTGATATTGTTTATTTATATAAAGAACCTATAAAAATAATTCAACAACTAGAATCTATCTACATTTCTTCTTAGATTCGATTAATCTTCATCTCCTGTGTAGGTCATGATTAAAATCTCAACGTGAGGGATACCTTACAGAATTTCTGAGTTTGAACCAACGAATTCTGAATTCCTCAAACCTTTCTCTTGATAAAAGTGCACCCCCTTCCCTTCAAGGTTGATTAAGACCTTAAATGCTTTACATAGCATTGGAAAACAATAACTACCAAACATAGAATTTTAGGCCTGATTTTAGCATTTTTATTGAATATAGTGTTTCATTTTTGTCGATTAATCTCTGGCATGCGGTTAGTACACAAGTACAAGTACTTGAATAGATACTTTAGGTATCTTTCTTCGTTTGATTGAAACCCAAATCTCAGACAGAATTACAATTGTAATTTCAAGATCACATTCCATACTTTATTTATTTCACTACATTTTTCTGTTATAATATTTTATATACACGATAGAAGTTACGATATTATGTTCAAAGTATTGTCGTTTTTGCGAATCATAATTATCGTTCGTTTAATTTAGTTCATATTTATAATTTCGTTTTTTTAGTAATTTTGTGATAAGATATTATTCTGACTATGCAACTTTTCGATCATAATGCATTTTCTTAAAATTTAAATTGAATTTAATTTTGTACTCTTAGTTTAGATATTCAATTGTTCATTGACTACACAACAGTTTCATAGTTCAACGTTTATCAAAATAGAAGAATCAAATATTCAAACAATGTTTTAGTTTTTATTCTCTCTCATTATTACTGCTTGTAAATTTATTTCATAAATGCATCGAGAAATGAGTGTCAATGTAGCCGGTGTCCTGGCCTAGGGGTAGCTCGTCTTCTGGGCATCACGGGCTCGGGAATAGTTATTCTTTTCCTTGTGTTCTATTTGTGAGGTGTGTTAAAGAGCCGCCCTACCGTAAAAAGGGGTTGTGCAAGCGAGTGTGTGAGTGTCATCTTCATATGAGCTAGAAGTCAGACTTCTGCCCTCGGGTGCTCAGGGGCCTTTACCCTCAGAAGCTAGTACACAAGTTCGACTGAAATCGATGACTTCGTCAGCGGGTTTGTCTATGACAAGTTCCATAAGTAACAAAAACAAATTGTAAAGGCATGAGATTCATATGGAAAAAAAATTATAGCTTATTATGGAAAGCAAAAATGCAATAGAATTTTATGAAGCAAAAACTTAAGCAGATAGACTTTTTTTTCTTTAATTCTGTTAGGAATAGGAAGCAAGCTGACCAAGATCCTGGTTAGATTTTTTTTTCCTATTATGATCTAAAAAGTCCATAATCCTTAAATTAAAAATAAGCGGCTTTACTTTAGTTTTGATAATGAAAGAGCTCCTACTGAATGATAAGCTAATACTCCATGAACCTCGCGTGAAATTTTAACGACCATTTAACGACCATAGAGCGAGCCATTTACATCAGAGATGACGAAAAAATGCGTTATAAAGCATTCACGAATAAGAATACGTTTTCAAAACATATTTACAATTGTATCATTTTCACCTTACAGAGTGGATGCTCGTTCTATTACTGCACCTGCAACAATCCAGAGGCATAACATCATGTATGGCATAAAGACACACAGTAATGAGGAGTATATATACTCTACTAATATTCAGTAGATATACAGGGTGGTTATAATTAAAGTTACCCTGTTTAAATCTATGTAGTGTTCGCTCTAGTGGAAGGATGTCGAAGAAACTTGATTCTTAGGTTGTATTGATCATGGAGACAATAAAATCTGCAATAAAAAAAATTAGTTCAAATTTCAACCCCCAGGTGAGAAGGCGGCGCATGAAAAACAAAAAACACAATTTGGAACATAAAAACTTTAATTACAATATATGTTCAATGTGCATTCCATTTACGTCATGCACATGTTCAAAGCGTGTTATGGCGTGTTCAATAGTGGCACGAAGGGTTTCTCGATCAATTGCAGCAACATGACGTGTTATGCTTACTTTCAATTCATGCAGAGTCCGTATGCTTCCTCCATAGACACGATCTTTCAGGAATACCCACAACCAGAAATCACAGGGATTCAAGTCCGGAGAACGCGGAGGCCACGCAGTTGGAAAAAGTTTTAAAATTACCCGTTCAAGTGGGGACGAAAAAATGCCATCACTGAGCGAGCACTGTGAGATGGTGCACTATCTTGCATGAAGACAGTAGTCTCTAAACATTCTGGTTCTTGTAACGCAGGAATGACTTGCTGCTGCACCCGTAACGGAACACCTTTGAGAGACATGAGGAGTGTTCTTCTCAAAAAAAAAATGAATAAGAATGAAATCAGCAGTAAAACCACACCATACAGTATTGTAATCAGGATGTAGAGACTGTTCATGCACATCATTAGGACTTGCAGTACCCCATATGCGATAGTTTTGAGCATTAACTGCTCCGTCTAGGGTAAAATGAGCCTCGTCCGACCACAAAATGTTCCTAGGCCATGAATTGTCAACGGCTATTCTGGCTAAAAAAATTCTAGCAAATTAATTTCGTTTCTCCGGGTCTGCAGGATTCAGCGCTTGCACATGATGGATCTTGTATGGATATACCACTTTACAATGGATCGAAGAACCTTTTGTACTGTAGATCAAGGTAGGGACAAATTACATGCCATCGCTCTAGCACTTGATGAAGAATATTGCGAATCGGAAGCTCTTCAAGAAGCACGGCAAGAGAGACTTCTTCCGCAGTTTCATTTGAAATCCGTTTCCGTCCTCTTCCTTGTACCACACCCAACTCTCCAGCCTCTTCATATTTAATAATCATATTTTTCAAAGCCTGCCTGGACATAGACCCTTTCCGTAAGTCTTTCAAGCGCAGATATTCTCGTAGTGCAGCTGACAAACTACTGCTGTTCTGATAAAACAACTTTATCAGTAAGGCTCTTCCTTTCTTCTCTAACGGCTTGATGAAGAATGATTTTGCAACAGTGAGTACTGGCCTTTTAAATTACTCTAAATTTGCATAACGGCCTTTATCGTACTTAAAAACCGTCGTCTATCGGCCGAAATTTAAACTAATTTTTTATTGCAGATTTATTTTTCTCTTGATCCATTCAACCTAAATATCAAGTTTCTTCGACATCCTTCCACTAGAGCAGACACTACGTAGGTCTAAATAGGATAATTTTAATTATAACCACCCTGTATATAGCAGCTATGGTTGTCGTATGGTCAGAATTATATGGTTCCAATAGTTATGAATTTAATCAAGGGAAGAAACTAACTTAACCCTTTAGAAGGCTATTTTTTTCTAGTCGTGGTATATTAAAATATTTTTAGGATTGGCTTAAGAAAACATTCATTCCTTGAAATGCTTGGAGAATGGTTGAAGAAAAACGATTATGTAGCGTATTAGATAAATTTAACTTGATTTATTAATTAATTTGATTAATTACTAACTAAGTAACAAATCAAGACACATCATTTTGTTTGTGATAAGAAATTGAAAGGTCCCGGATTATGTCTCATATTTCAAAATTTTTGAGAATTTATGCAACATGCATGGCTTTATTCAAAGTTTGATGAATTTCGTGGTAAGCATACATCCCCTGATCCTAGAAAGAATTGGGGCCACTGTGGCCTGGTGATAAGGTCACGGCTTCAGAACCGGAGGGTTTCAGGTTTGTGACCTAATTCTACCAAAGAACCGTCATGTAAGCGGGTCTGGTGCACGTTAAATCCGTCCGGGCCAAATGTCTTCCCTTTGGAGTGTCGTGGAGAGGGAAGTGCCAGCTCAGATGTCGTCCTCGACATCTGATCATGGTTCAGAATTACGAGATCCATCCCAAAATAGCTCTAGTGTTGTTTTAAAACGGGATGTTAATATAACTAAACTAAAACAAACGAAACCAAGGCGTAACTTGATATGCGTATTTGGTATATTTCCAGCCTAAGTTTGCATCATGAAAAAAAATTCAATCTTTAAGAAATCAAATTTCGTACATTTAAATTGTACTTCAAGGAAAATGTATCTAAGCTTGGAAGTATGAGTTTCTTGGAATGCGCACTAGATATGCGTTTTGACATATTTGTTGAATAAATATTTTCCTTGAAACCAGTTCGTTCTCACGAGATACAAGTCAAATTCTATTTTGGAATCTTTTATATATCTTGCTGGAGAAAAAAGTCATTACCTGACAGCAGAGTCTAAGATAATGCGCAAATAAACCTCAGAGCACATGTGCAGTTCCATTTGACAAGTGGGAGGCAAACGTTCTCCCGCTGGTGTAGTGTGGAAGTTAGAAAGGGGATGCCAGCTCAAGTGTCGTCCTCGTCATCTGACCGCGGTTCAAAATTACAAGGTCCGTCCCAAAATAGCCCTAGTGTTACTTTAAAACGGAACGTTAATATAAATAAACTGAAACTGAACCTATAGAAAGAGTTAAGATGATGTAAAATTTCAAGGGAAGATTGCTTTAAATTATTGCAGAATCAACATGAATTAGGAAAGAATGCAGATTATTTTATAAGTTAAATACAATATTTTCTAACAAATGTGACTTATTTTTCTCATTATTTTTTTATTTTATATATAGAAAATTGATCAACTATTTAATATCAGAAAAAGAAAGATTAATCGAACAAATTGTGTTTCGTGAAAAAATTTAGCATAACTGGAGATAGGATATTAATCCACATGATAAAGTACTTGAAAAAATATTGCTTAACAAATATATAAAACGAATGTTTTCCTATCTAGTATATTAGAAAAATATTCTCTAATATTTTTTCAAAAACAGTTGTCCAAAATTTGTTTCAAGATTTAAAAAAAAATAATAATAATAATATTTGTGAATGAACAAATAGGCCCTCCAAACATCGTAAGAAAGTATTTTGTTTGCATTCAATAGGATGAAAACCGTACTTTCTTGTGTAAAAAATGGATACGTATCACGCGATTGTAAAACGTCAACCATGTATATTAATGAGTTATATGTTTTTTCGACAAGAATATATATATATATATATATATATATATTTACCTTTTTTTACAAATTTATTTACTACCTAGTTTAATAATTTTTTTTAACAGACCTGCCTGTGGTCTACATTAGCCAAGCCGTTCTGGGCTTGGTTGATGGTTGGCTGATACCAACCTAGTTTGCATAACGAGAAATCCGAATTATGTAAAAGCAGTTATATCATAAGATGAGAATTTTCAGACACAATGAAGCCCCCATCAAACGCATTTCGACTTAACGAAGTTTTCAATTTTCTGCAGAATTCTCATTTGAGTGACATTTAAATGTTATTTACTTTTTACATGATATTTTATGTATAACTAAGTCCTAACGCTTAAAATTGTTTGAATTACTTTTCTTGAAATTTTTATTTATTTATTTATTATTATTTTTTGGAACATTTCGCGAAGTACAAACAAAATCAATTAAATCGGCTCCTACAATATGACAGTATCTAAAAGACGAATAAGATGTTGAAAAAAAGTATAGAGCTCTCTAATTTTCTCTATAGTGATAGACTTTATAATTGCTGCATATTATGATAGCAGGGTATATATATCGCAAAATATTATGAAATGCAATGAAGACATAAGAATAAAGGATGAGGAAAGTAAGGACAAGTTTATATAAACAAATTTTTAGAAAAATATGTGATAACCACGTTTGATACAGTATGAAGGGATTTATAATTTCAAGAAAATGTTACAGATTATGTGCGACATTTTCTTTGCAAAAATGTGAAAAGTTTTATGAAAGACGTGTTCTTGAAAATGCAGGATTATAGCCTATTTTACAGCTTAGCGTCTGTTTTAAACTCAATAAAATGAATATGTAGGTTTCAATCTTTTATTCTTCTTTTCATATTAATTTGTAAATTTAGTTTTAAGGAATTTTATATGCAACAAACTTTTTAAATGAAACAATAGGAAGTTAAGTAAGACTCAATTGTATTTTTAATTAATAAGTGTTATAAGAAAAATAGATTCCATTCATTGAGGTTTAAACCCTGAAATACGTTTTCTCTTATATTTCAATTAAAGAATCAGGTATCACCACATATGCCATCGAAAACCATTTAATTTTATTCTGTGTTATAATAACAAATCTCTCTCTCTCTCTCTTTTTTTTTTCAAATGTGTACCAAATAGGATTTGATAGGTGATTTGAACACATTATACTTCTTTAATATTCAAATAAGGAAATAAAAGATGTATCTGACAAATTTTATATCAAATTATTATATGTGTAAATAAATCATTTAAAATATCTAACATAACTGCATAATCATCTTACTGCTAAAAGTACTATGCATTACTTCCAAGCCATACTAATGGAGTGACGGCACTTCACATCGACTTTATTCCATCCCCTCGTCGAACACATAACTAAAATATACTGCTGCACTTTCCAAGCATCCCAAGCCATTTACTCCCTACTCAACATTCAGCTTACACCTGTTTTAAATGGCAATAGATTAAGAGGAAATTAGAATAGGTTGAACATCCAAACTTCCAATCAAATTCTGGCAAATTTTTCTTACTAACAATGAAATTTGGAGGGCCCTACTCTATTGTCGTGGAGTGGATTGATCATTAATATCGAGTTTTATGATGAGAATAATCATGTTCTTTTTCCTTCTGCAAAACGGTAAATGGATTAAGTCACACTTACTCAAACATTAAAACGACCTTAACAAGTGGCCAGGTACTCTGGGGAGAGGGTATTGGTGTTGGCCAATGGATTCCAAAATCTTTTGATGTCATTGCATACCTTTATTCTAAGGAAGAAAAATAGAAGAAACATTTCATCATTTTATAAAGAATCAAATGTTTCGATATTTATGATTTTATATCCCCAGTGGATTGAATTTTTCATTTAAAGATGTTTCATCTATCAGTTATGATTTATTTAACATTTTTATATAGATTATTTTTATTCTTCTTATATAAATGAAAAATATTCGATTGTATCCCCTTTTAAGCATAAGAATGCTTTAAAAGTTTAAAGAACAGCATTTATTGCGATACAGAGATACTAAATGCTTTATCTTTTGTGGAAGCAGTAAACACAAGCGTTTATACTAATGTTGTATTGTTTTTAAATTAAATTCTCATGCAAAACGTTTCTCAAAACTCTGGTTTAATTTTCTACTTCATATCGCCACCCAAATCTCACACTTCATAATTCCAATCGATTGTTACTTAGTGTTCCAGATTATTTGTATCGGATTATTGTTTTATCTGTAAAACAATTTGGTCCAAGCTTATGCTTAATTGATAAGCAATATTTCGATGCATATTGCTGTTTTATTGTGCCATTGATCACAAAATTCGAAGCAAATGCCGATTCAATCCTTTGGAAATCTGCTGTTTAATATACTTATTGAATGGAAAGTTAAATCCACTTCAGAGAAATGAGTAAGTTTTATCGGATGGTTTTATCAATAAGCAGGAAAATATTGCTACTAGTATGGTGAAACGTTAATATTTATTTTCTGGCTCTTTACTGTCTCGCCGAAGATTAATGAGTGGGCTTTAAGGAATTTAGATATTTGTGTTTAAAAAAGTTTTGATAGTATGTTCGATAAAAGGAACGATTGTTTGGCTCAATTTTATTCGAAACTGAATTATTTTGTTGAAATATTCAAGCATATGAAATTACGCAGTCGTTTGTTTTCGAACAATGTGAATGTTAATTTTTCTCATTGATTAAAAACAGTTAAAGCAGCTATTTCTTGTCATAGAATTATTTTCTTTATTTAGTGGGAGATCGTCAATATTTCATTCTTTTTTCGTCAGTGCCAAGTAATATATATATATATATATATATTTCAAGTGATTAAATTAAATGGTTCTATTTTATAATTCAACACATTAAATTATTGTGTTATTCTGTGAATTAATTAAAATTATATAGACAGTCAACTGGAACATTTTATTTAAAATTTCTGGGATTTAGTAGGACAGCGTCCAATAAAAAATATATTAATATTGAATTTAAATGCATTTGCACAAAATATATACTGAAAATTGTACACTTAACAGTCTTAATTGTATTTGAAATCGCATAAAACTTTGATTTATGATTTGATAATTAATGTAAATGTACTTAAAACAAGTAACTATTCGAAAAATATAGAACTCTGAGAAAACTTTTTTTAGATAATTGAGTAGCTTCAGTGTCAACATTTCAAGAGCTCTTTGGATCTTAAAAGATATGTGTGATGATGCTTATGAGCTTTAGAAGGTGAGCTTCTAATAAAAACATATATTAATACTTTTTTAAATGCATATGCACAAAATACATTTAAAATTGTATACTGAACAGCCATAATTGTATTTCTTCATAGTATCATTTATAAAAGTATTGATTGTATTTGAAGCCTAAATTGTAAAAGACTGTGAAGGTTAAGAAAACATTACAGAAATAAAGTTTTATAAATTTGTACTAATAATAAATCCTACATTCGAATATCATGTCAGTCATCGTATCTATAGACTATACCTTTCGATCAAGAACTACTGAAAGGGTCATAAACATACTTTGCAAAACAGAAATACGCACCTCGGAGCAATTTGTTGTAAAATTTTAGTTAAATAAAAATTGATGGCGATTTAGTTTTTCCGTGATAAATTTCAAAATATTATTGCATAAAAATTATGCTTACATTCTTTTCACATTTGATAAGTAAAAAATAACTTGCTGAGAGAATCGTGAACATGACATTGTGCTTGAGACTTAATTTAAATAAATCAATTTTTCCGAAAGCTTTCTAATTAATTAAATGAATGGAAGTTGTTTTGGAATATTTTCTTGAAAACGTTATCTAGAAATTGATTTTTTTCTTTCTTCTTTATTTCTTTCTTTCTTTTTTTTTTGAAAAAATTGCGGCAATTTAAAGCTTAGTTATGTTAATTTTAAGAGTTATTGATCCAACGTTGCTTTTCTGAGTTGCCGCATTCTCATACAGATTTACAGAATTCTAGAAATTTTTTCTGAAGAAGGAAGCATTAGACCCAAATTTATCTTGATAAACCCAAATTTATCTTGATAAACATTTTTTTGACAATAACAAAATTTGTTCCTGAATGCTACCTAAATAAGAAAGTAACAAGTTAATTTATAAGCAACTCGTAAAAATTTAATGAATGAAACTGAAAGTTTTAGGGGAAAGAAACTAAGACACAAAGTAATTATATAATATTATTTTAACATATAACAGAACCTCCATTCGGAGAATTTTTATTTCATTAAATTTTCTAATAAGTGAAATTTTTTACGGGGACTTGAGTTTGAATGACATTTGCATGTTATTTATTCTTCATTTTATGAAAAATACATTTTACATAATGGAATCGTTCCATTTTTTTTTCTCTGAAAAATTTTGGATAATTTTTGGAACGTTCCATGATTTCTTATTTTCCGACAAAATCAACCAAATCAATAACTTGGTAAAAATGGCAAAGTTCATGTGAATTGTCGATGAAAGTATACAGATATTATAATTTCCTCTACATTGATGAAAACTTGATTCCTGCACTTTCTATGGAGACTATATGTAATGAAGACTCTATAGTGAGTATTGAAGTGATTACTAAAAAAAATATTCATAAATAAAAGTGCCGAAAGCATTTGATAAAATTTGATGGATATTGCAGTTTCGAAAAAGCGTACAGAATACATGTTTTTATCTTTATAAAAATATTACAAAAAGTTTCATTAAAATAATGTTCTTTATGAATTACTTATGCAAGTTAAGATTGAAGTCATTTTTGCAATTTATGGCATGTATTAAAGTAATAAAGTGGATAGATAAGTTAAAAACTTTGCTTTTTTCCCCTGTATTTATTATTTAATCAAAGAATTTCTTTTCAATTAATTTTCTTTATAACAAAATTTCTAATCAGAGAGTTGAGTATTCATTAAATATAAAATCATCAGCATGATATTCTATTTCTAGTTCTAAATTTTTAAAATAATTGCCCATCTATAAGAAATAACCTGAATTCTATTGCTTTTAAAAAGCATATATTAAAGACCCTTCAACTATGATATTTTTCCAACATAAATGGACCCTTGTTTAAAGCTATCAAATCAATGCTGTTCAATTTTCACATAAATCACTGCAGAAAATGAAACACAAATCAACGAACTAAACATGCGCAATAATAATACTTCACCGGCAGCTCATTTACAGAAACAATGTAATAGATATACTTCAGACAACAATATGATTTTACATTCTACAACCCAAATGCTATAATCATGAATAAAATTACCTTGCTCAGTAAAAGAAATTGCTGGTAAAACACTGGATATTTGCAAAATTTGATTACGAATGATTTGAAATAGCGTGACACTCTAGTTATGATGGAAGCGAAACTCGCGTCTTGTTTTCGCAACGGCGTGACATAAAAAAGTCATGAGAATCGCTGGAAAATGGGAAAATAATTATCAGTCTGGGCTTGTAAGATTATTTTGATATGACTTTCTGTAGTTCACAGACAGCTTAATGGTTAAAACTGAGAAATAAAAAAAAATCTGTGAATGTATAAAGCATCAGATTCAGCAATCTTTTCGTTTCGGACACGTTGTTCAATTCTAAATATATTACAGTTCGAAACACGGCAGAAATGTTGATTAATCATTTTCAGATTGTAAACGCCATTTTCGCCATTTTGAGATAAAATGAAAACATTGCTAGAAATCAAAATAACGTGACTGAATTTGCATTGCAATTGATGACATTCTGCGTTGAAAGTTTTCCCAAGTGTTTATAAATTCATAATTCAGTGACTGTGCTAGTAATATTAAAGAACTTTTGAAATTTGGGTAGCAGATAGAAAAGATATAATAGGATTCCACAAATTGCACGATATAAATGCGTATATTAAAGAACTTGTTTAGTTTTTTTAAGAATATTTTCATTTGTGTAATTTTGTTTCAAAAATGTGCTTATTCAAAATTTAATTTGGAGCCAGATATATATTAAGGAATCATCTCCAAAAATATGCAAACCCTTATTGAAAATAAGGCTAATATTACAATTTAAGACTAATACTCAAAGCAAATATTATACACTTAGCAATCTCAGAAGCAATGAATTAGAATTGGTTCAATTTTGAATGAAAAATTACTGATTTGGGCACAGTTTTCAATATCTAACTAGCAATTCAGCGTCTCGATTAATTTTTGATAAGTTTTTCATCAAAAATAAACGAATTAAATAGTTAATCTTTGTCTGTCTATTTCTTTTCTGTTCCTTGTGCACAATTATTATTTTTTCATTTTCTATCTTAAAAATAAATCAGTACATTAAGCAATATTAATCCGCTCTTATATTTTTAAAAAGAGCTGAGGAATAGTATTTTCAATGGCGGTAAGGCATAAATTGTGGAAAATAATTTATATTGACCAAAAATGCACAGAAAAAAAAGTATTTTTCCAAGAAAAGTATTTCTTTGCTACTTATAAGAAAAGAATATGTTTGTGCTAGCTCTTTATTAGACCATTAGATTTAGAGCTAACAAATTTGATACAAACATAGTTTGGAGGGTGAGAATGTTCAGCTCAGTGTTTTTTTGAAATTTTAATTTATATAAAATTAATCGAGATGACATTTTCCCACAATAACTTTCGAAGGAATTTTTGAACTAAAATTATTTTTTACATGGTTTAAGAATGAAAGTTTTTCTTTTTAATTAAATCAATTTGTTTGAAGTGAGTTTGTAGATATTCTAAATTTGAACAATTTTTTAAAACTATTTTTTTAAAAAAAATATTTCAAAATATTTCATTGTTGCAGTGAAATTCAAACTATTTTAATTTATTCATTAGATATTCAAAACGAAAAAAAAAGAATGATTCCGTTTAATATCTGTTAGAGTGCATGAGGCAGAAAAATGTGTAACTATAATGTAGCTAAATTTAAAAGATAGATAAACCGGGTAGCTACATTTTAAATAACATTATGATGGCGCGGGATTTGACTTCATTTTGCAGGTTTAATTACAATAAATAGAACAAATGTAAGGCTGTTAAAGTAAGAAGGCTTCAACTTAAATCACAATTTGAAGTTTAAAATAATTTTTTGTGGGAATGCTATGCCTAAGAAATTTAATGGAAATAAAATACAATTAATATTCCCAGATAAACCAAACGGTGACCGAGGCCAACTAGATGTTTGATATTACAGAATATTTCCTTCTAATTCTTTGTACTTTGCTTCAAATAAATGTTCGTTGTTAAATAATTATATATACTAACCTGCCTTTGCTCTTCTTCTTACTTGCTGACTAGGAGAAGGATAGTTAAAATACTACGGCTGATATTTTTCTTTTGATTTGGTTATTAACAGTATGGGAAAGGAATTTCTTAAGGTGCAATAAAAGCTTTTTCTGCATAAAATATTAAAATTTTTATAGTTAATACTGAATTAAAATATTAATAAATATTTATTCCAGAGCGAAAATGCAATTATTGCAACTTTTCGGAATATGCAATCCAAGATGAATTTATGTTTAGGTTTCTTATTTCTTATGCCTTTTATTTGCTTTTCAAATTTATAGAAATTATGGAAATAATTTTCATATAAAAAGTATCACAAATTGCATCATGGCTAATTAAAAAAAATTTTCATTGGTGTAACCAATTCGCTTTGATTTTTTCTCACTTGTTGTGCCTGACATAGTGTAAACGGCCAGAAGCGTAAATTTCATAAACGTAAATTTGAGAATTTCATTTCATAGTGAACGTATGTAATCTGAGCAGTCCAACAAAAGGTGTTCCAAGTGAGGGGGAAAAGACTATAGATGAGAGAATAAAAGAAGATAATACTGCATAAAATGAAAAGAAATAAAAAATGACGGTTATATTTTTTTCTTTCTATACCTTTTTATTTTTTAATAGCTGAATGAAAAACCGTATAATATGAGTTTTACAAATAAAAATGAGAAGCAAGCTATGAATAAAAGATAATGATTTATGAAATGATTTTTCTAGAAAATCCTGAAATACAAATAGAATTGTAATACTATATTTGATTTTATAATCTCTTAATTTAATATTTTGAAAATATTTTATAGCGGCTAGGGTTTCCAGTTGATTGAACTTAACAATGGTTTTTGATATAGAATCAATCCATGATCATGTGACTTTTGAGAAATACGACCATCCAATTTAATTTTGGAATCCCCATTACATCTCTTAAGATAAGAAAATGAATGTGAATAGGGTTGGATGATGACCAAATTTATCATCCTGCTATATCATCTGTGAGAAATCTATATTTTTGATATATCAATATATTATTATTTATTTATTGGAATTATATTACTTACAAAATTTTTCAGAGCGCTGATTTAAAAAAAATTAATTTGAATTAGAATAATTTTAATTCCTTTTTCTTAGATTCACTTAATTCAAATAATCATTTCAGATTTTTTTCATTAAAATAAAAAAAAGTTATAAGTTAATACTTCTAATAAGATGGACAAAATTGAAATTACATTTTATCTAATGAAAGTCAGTACTTCAAAACTTACCAAATCTTTAAAATAGTATGTAACCTTTGAAAAACTTATGCCATTATTTATGCCTTTATGTAAACTTTTGCCCTTATTTCTGTGAATGCTAACTTGAGTTATAGGTATATGTAAAATAGCTGGTAAAATTAAAGAACAATACCCCAATCCCAAGTACCAGACGGACTTGGAAAACTTTTATTTCATATAAAAGTTCATAATTTTCTTGTACGCCATCAATTGTCAACGATACCCTGTCAAAATCCCTATAGATATCATCAATCCATATATATATCAAAAGATTTCTCTGGAAGTAGACAGGAGACAGAGAGAATTTAAGACTTCTTTTTCAGGACGAATCTCAAAAACACTACTTCACTGAATATTCTCTATGGGGAAAAATCTTGACAAAATCCTCCAACCGCTGTACCGATTTTAGGATCATTCGAATAAAATTCGTGCTTTTTAAAATTGCTTCTATGTTTTTTTTTTAGAATAGTAAAAGTGTAGCCATTCTGTTTTATTGAAGCTATGCCGAAAAGTTTTCTATTTGAAGAAAACATTTTTATATGCTAAATTAAAAAAATTTTTTTTTAATCAACCACTGTAATCAAGATGATTTTTTTTTCTCTCATCTTCTTTCTCCAACTTCATCAGTTAAGATATTCCTAAGTCATTAACGAAAATCAGATGGTCGAGATAGCTGAAAGGCAAGTGAAAATGCCGATTTTCTCTTCCAAGTTTCATAAAAAAATTCTTTTAAATACCTCCTGTGTCTAAGGAAAGATTAAAAAAATATATAAATAAAAAAAGATAAGATGAGAGAAAAGAAAGAGACAGAGAGAGAGAGAGAGAGAGAGAGAGGACGATAGAACGTTAAAGAAGATCTAACAAAAGAATTAAGAAAAAAATTCCTTTTTCTTTAGAATGAGAAAAAAAGTAGAAAAAAAAAGTAAAAGACAAACGATTTCCAAGTGAGTTTTACGTCTTCGTTCCGCTACACGCTGTTCCTCTTCTTCTCCAACGAAACGTATTAAAACTTTCACCACTGATCTTTAAGTAAAACGCCTTCTTCTTCTCTCTTCGCTTTTTACCTCACTTCGCTTCGCTTTACTCCTCACAAAAGCAGACGATAGAAAGAAAAGCGCGGGCTATTTTCTTTCGAAAGCCCGTTTAATTACGCAACTTTAATCAAGCGTGCTTGGTGGAGGATTCCGTTTATCTGTTTTTGAAACCGATCGCTTCTTCGTGGAACACAAACACACGCACACGTACATATCACGATTAAAAAGACATGAGAATATAAAAGGCTTCTTCTTTTTCTTCTTTGTTTTTTTTCTCTCTTTTCATTTTCTTTTTCTTCTTCGAGTTTGGGTTCTTTACGCTCTCCATCTTCGTTTGCAGCAGAGAAACATACAAAGGAATTAGGAAGCAGGAGAGAATATATATGTATAAACACACAGGCACACCGGTATTCTTCGTTTTCTTCTTTAAAAACACTTTTTATCCGGAGGTAGGAGAAAAAAATATAGTGAGGTTTAATTTATGCAAGGGGTTGTTTTTCTCTCACCTGCAGCTGTGTGTATGCATTACAGCGCGCTAAATATTTGCATATCTAAAGATGGTATTTTCTGGTACCTAAATCTGTTGGAGAACTTTCCAAGGAAGTGTTCTTAGAAGAATGCTGGACTAAATGTTAATTTTAACCTTATTTTTTTTATCTCACATAGTAAATAAAAATAACTTACATTTGCATTTCTCCAACGTGGTTCGGAAACTTTTTGTTAGCCCCTAAAAGAAGTATTTTTAATCAATTCTTTTGCAACTGAGATGTTTTGGTCTGGAGACTGCATTTAATCAAAATATTGTTGAGTTGAAAACTGCTGTTACTTACGGATAGAAGATGTTTGTCTGAAGTAAAATGAGTGAATTTTTTTTGAAAATAATTGAAATTTATATAAGGAATGAAATGATTCCACATTAAAAAAGTTCAAAGTCTAAAGAAAAAAATAAAATGATTTTGGGAGTGCAAAATATGAGATGATTAAAAATTAATATTTTATTCATTTAAATTCAGATTGAAATTAATATTAATTTCAATGATTCGGATAATAATTTAACAAAATTAGTTTCTATTTCTTGCATCTAGAACTTTACAGATATAAAGAATTTTTAATTATTTCAAGAATAGGATCATCTGCAGATCCACAAACTCCATTTTGTTGAAACAGGGAAAAATTTCTGGTCAGTTTTTTCACTTTTCAAACTTCCAATAAAATTGAATCAAACAAGCATTATTAAAATTCATTGTGATTATAAACGTCGAACGAACGCTCACAATATGTTGTGCTGATTTTCCTGTTCGGTGAAATATTTACTATCAAACTTGGTGATTTTTATCATTCATCATTAAATTTTCAACATTTGGTGTAAGAAATTTTCCATCCTCATGTTTCAAAATTTTGAAAATCCATTGACATTTTTTTAAACAAAATATTTTCAGATTCTTAATTTAATACGCATCATTTTTTGGAATTCACATCTTTTTAAAAACATCCGATTTACTTTATCTTAAGGATTTCTTAAACTTTACTGTTTACATTTAACTTTCGATAAATGTTTTCTGCAGCAAAATTGGAACTGATTTTTGTGTCAAAAAATTATTATTATTTTTCTCGGAATGGGAAAGCAGAATGACAAGACCCAGAATAATTTATTTCAATACTGGAATATAGGAACAGTAACCGTTATTTGAATATAATAGACTATTTATTAAGAAAAGAAATTAAAAATAAATAATAGAAAGGAAAGAAATAATTGTATTTTTTTTTCTTTTATGAACCACAAATTCTTTTATTTCAGATTCAAAGTAAATAAAAATAATTTAAATTAATTCCAAAGTAAACTTTTTACGAAGTTTCATCAACGCCTCTTTAATTTTAGACAACTGATTTAACGAAATATAAAAAATAAAAAAAATATTGCAAGATTTTGATTTGAAAAACAAATTCTTTCTCTTCTTTTTAAATAATCAAAATGTGAGATCTATAATATCTTTTGTATGGTAGTGAGGTTATCTTCTCTGAATAAATACAATTGCACATTGCTGATCAGAGGAAAGAACGATTAATTCCATTAATCAGGAGACGGAGTGAAATTCTAATTATTTTATGGTATAATAGCTGTATCAGCCTATACTCATAGAGAAATTTTTCTTGATCTATTCCGCATGATATAATAGATTAAACTATGGTTTCTGATTCCCAGTTGAACGACATATATAAAAGTTTTTTTCTCCGGAAAGCACTAATATTTTATATTTTAAAGATATTTTCTATTATAATACAAACTATCATGAACTGATATGTCTTATTGAAACTTTCTTATTAAATAAATTGAAAACCTTTCTTGATTATTATGTAACATTAATTTGTATCTTTTCTTACTGATATATGCTCTTCTAATCACTTTGAAAACAATTTCCTGAAAAAAGTTGCTGCGAATTTTTGAATCTGAAAACAGAATGCTAATGGAATATTTGAGAAAGCTATGACGTAAAAATTGTATGTTGTAAAAGAATTTTAAAAAGGCGATTTCTATTGTTGCAAGGGATGACATATTAATCTAAAACATTCGCATTTTCATTTTGTTTTCTCGTGAAAGTCGATTTTACTGTTAAGTTGCAGCGATTGCCATGAAATATATCTTACAGTTTAGTAATATAGGATTCATCCTCATTTTGAAGCCTTTCAAGTCACTGGATGAAATTGCATTGAAACATTATTATCAAAACATCTGCGTTACACCAACATGGAATATTTGAGAGCAGATTGAGAATTCATTCGACTCATATATAAAGTAAAGGTTTGACAGAATCTCATGAACCAACAGTCATCAGATTTCTAATTTGAAATTTTTATATCAACTCACCGTAGTTCAGTAGTAGTAGAGCAGCAATTGTGAGTAATAGATTGTAGAATATTATACAATAAAATAATAACTAGAATAATTAGGGGGTTGGTAATTAGTAGATATTAGACCCAAAACATTGGACAGCATTGATATTAGTAAGTTAATTGAGTTTAATAAGCGAAATAATTTGCGGATGTCAAATTGAAGTCAAGTGCCAATTATTCCATTAGACAGGTAATTCAGTGGTAGTCATCGAATAAGAGATTAAACATAATGGACTAAATATTTTGTCTTTCATTCTTATGCTTGACAATATCAATGATAAACTTTTATTAACCCTTTAAAGGGCCATTTTTTTCTAGTCATATTGTGTTTAAATATTTTTAGACTTGAAATTAGAATAAGAAAAGGGATTCATTTAGCTTATTAGATAAATTTAATTTGATTAATCAATTAATTTGGTTAATTAATAATTAAGTGACAAATCAACACACATTATTTTGTGTGAGATAAAGAACTAAAGCATCTAAGTTTCTGTTTTTCTAAAAAATTTATCAGAACTTATGCCAACCTACATAATTTCATACAAAGATTGATAAATTTGGGGGGAAGCATACTTCCCATGGCCCTAGAAAGGGGTACATTTCATGATTAAATATACATTTCATGACAAATTTCTTTTCATTCGTTAATTAAAATGCTATGATTTATGTAAATGGAATAATTGTTTGATATAAAAAAGTTAAAAGTTGTAGCATATTGAATAAAAAAATTTAGAAAATATTTAAAAGGAGAAGAAGAAGAAGTATATTTTCTAGTCCAGAGCTTTCCGACATGTTAGAGTTTTAGTCTCAAATCGTCAATCTTTATTTTATTTTCAAAATTTGCTCTTAATTTTATAGTAGCTGTAGTGTGCACAAACATATGTTTATTACTATTAAGTACCAAAATATAATTAATAATTAAACATTATTTTAAAAATTCACATTTGAGAAACAATTGTGAGAAAATAAAATTTGGTATCCCTGAAATGTTTAGATTTTGAATTTTAAAATCATATAAGAAGGATTTTTGTTCAATAGTATGCTTTCGAGGTCATTCGAGACAAAAAGTCAAGACTTTCATTCATATTTAATTAAAAATGCATTTAAAATCTAATTGCTCATTAAAAAATATATTTTTTAGTGAGCAATCAGCATTCTTAAGAAATAACTCAGATACGCTGTAGAGCCTTGTGAGCAATTTTTTTCGTCATGCCTGCCACATGGCGTAGTTTACAGATAATGTGCGTTATCAGGTGCCTTGACGCAAGTGATCACATTTTTCTTGGTAATACAAGTTTATTATATATTATGGATTAAATTATTGATGACTATTTACATATGTACAGTTAAATTTCGATTTAAATCTAAAGTCATTTCTCGGAGTTCCCACCGGAGCTCCTACCAACAAACACTCTTACCGGTGTCAGCCACACACTTCCGCGCAACTCTTCCTCTCTCTCTTCACTTCATCTCCTTTCAGCTGCGGAGCTTAAACAGCTATGTGGAGGTTAGAGGCATGGCAATGCTAATCTATTTATCATTTTAAAATGCAATTTATTGAATCATACCATCAATTTTTTTTAATTTCCATAATTTCTTTTAATTTCTTTTCTTTTTTGATTATAAACAGGCTAACGCGCACTTGAATAAACGGAATAAATAAGATGAAACAGCATTTTCCCCTGGATGTGATTGACAACAGGCAGATCAATAATATAAAAAATAACTAAAATATTCCTTTAATATAAATGGCAGTGAGTATGTTGGAATTTTTTAAGAAATATAATTCTTTCTTGTTTACTTGAGTAATTTAGAAATGAAAATGTAACTTATATTAAGAAAAAGTTCTTTGCTCAGTTGAAATATTAGACTCATAAATTTGCATTAGCTATAGTTCAGGTATAAGAATTACCAGTAGAATTATATAAATTTAATTGGTTGCCATTGGAATGAACATGATCAATTCACATGGATGAGACATAAATTCAAAAGTGTCTGATTTTTTGCATACAGGTAGATGTAAAACTCGGAAATTCAACAAAATCTTATATTCTTATTTTTTAACAATTGTGTTGTTTACTACGCAAATAAAAAATGATTTTGCTTTGGAAATGAAAGATAAGTTATATAAAGAACTCTGATTTTGACTAAGGATTAGAATTTGAGTAACACAAGAATATTCTTCACCGTGTTCTTCTTCATACAATTCATGTCTATTCCAAAATATACAAGCAAATCGTGGATTACTCCTGATGTTACCGAATGTTTTGTCTACCCCTCTTGAAATTTCGGAAAGCGACGAAATTTCACCAACTTTCAGAAGACTGAAGCAGCAGTGACTTACAACTTTCAAAAGAATGGTCGAGGAACTGATCCACTCACTTCACTTTATCAAAACAGACGCCCCGAAAAAACAATGGGAGGAGTATTTATTGTGCAGTAATATGGTACAATATTCCGCCTTTCCTGTCTCTTTTATTGTTTTTTCATCTCACCTTCCTTCGCATCCGGGCCTTTCCATCCCCCCTACCCATCCCCGACCACCTTGCTCCACCCCAGCTCACTCCTGATCTTGACAGAGCCGAAATGAGGACCCGAGGGAGACAAGGTATTTTTCTTTTTCTTTTTTCATTCCTTCTTTTTCTATTTTTTTATTATTATTTCCCTCTCTCCATCCTTTTTTCCCGCCTAGCTTCGGGCTTAAGCAATTCTATTGAGAATCTCCACCCCTCCCTTGTTCCTCTCTCCATCCCCCCCCAGAGAACTTTCCTAAGCCCATGGGTATTTTGTATTTGTATTTTTTTTCTTTCCCATTCTACCCTCTTCCCTTATCAAGCAACTTTTTATTTCAATCGTTTTTACTCGATCGTTTCCCTGTGCTTTTTGTTTAAATAGATTATTATTGGGATTCCCTTTTATTTCTGCCCCCCGGGTAATTATTGGTAATTAAAATTGTATATGCATGGAGAGAGATTACAACATTGTGTACGACGACGCCCTTTGCGAGTTTAATAATAATTATTCTCCTATAGGACGAGTGGTTTTTTTTTCTTCTTTATAATTCGCTTTTTTTTATCCGTCCGTCGGTGGTGTTTTGTAATTCCGAGAAATTTTTAAACGATTTTCTATACATTCGTTTAATTACCCTATTTCTGCTTTTACCGTCGAACAAAAGGCTCCCTTCTAGTCTTTGCTTTTTGAGAAGGTTCGATGCTTTCGATCGTTTTAATTATTTGCAATGAATGAAAAATGTTTTTGAGATTTAATTCGTCGGAGGAAGAAAAATGGCGGGAACTGAAGCAATTTCTTCTTTGTCTTTGAGTGGATTCCTTGGGACCTTCAAGACGACAAGCTTCAAAGTTTATTGTAATCCATAAATTACAAAAAGGGAGAATTAATCGGCTAAGGATTTAAAAAGGCGTTCTGCTTCGTTAACAAATCTATATAAGCTTATACTGATTTCATCATACAGTGCATGATGTTGTACGAAGATAATCAAAAATTAGCTTTTAAGATTTTACGAAAATAATACTTTTGCCCAAATTTGTTAAACGCTTTTGTTTCATCATCCTTTTATTAACAAAAATTATTATAGTTATGCCATTCCTTATAATGGATGAGTCTTTGAAAAACTATTTTCCCCCCTTATGAATTAAAACGACTTTGAAAAAAAAAAAAAAAAGACCCTATACTTTGAGGCACAATATTCCGGGATACAATAATCAGAGTCAAAGTGCATATTGTTAGTTTTATACAAAATTCACTAAGAAATGCTTGAAATCTAACTATTAGCTGAAGTGACTGTTGTATTTAAAAAGAAAAACGAAATTACAAGGAAGGCTAAATACTCATAAAGAAATATACTATCACAATGATAGAATTCTAAATAAATATTAAAATAAAATTCCTGGTGTAAATATATTTTTCTTAATATAATGTTTTATTTGGTAGATAGATTATATGAAAACTAAACACAATCTATAAACCAAAAGATTGGAGATTTTTATTTGAAAACTTTTAAAGTTTTGAACAGTGAAAGTTAACGGAAAAGTTTACCACTTGGTTGGTGTTTAGCCTGGTTTGAGACTTACTTGCAGAGAATGAATTATACAGGAAAAGCCACTTTTAAAGAGCTGCTTCCCTT
>JAPMOR010114694.1:0-18112 GCA_026543865.1 Argiope aurantia
ACAAACAAAGCAGGAAATTCTTAACTTCTCCAGTCGTAATCACAATGATAATTTCAACAATTTTTATTTCATATGAAAGTAAATGACCCTAGGTATGTCATTAAACATTGACAACTGCTCTCTACCTGCAAGAAATGCCTACTGAACCCCCTTAATAACTGGACCTGTTTTGCTATTTCATTTCAGAACTTTGCAAGCTTAATTAACCATCAGAATGTTCTATCTTTATTATGCAAGCTTGATTGAAAATAATATTTCCTGTTATGATAAGGCATACTTCATCAAAATTGACAGACATGAATAAATAAATACTATTATTATGGTAGACAGCAGGCTATTTGGTGCAGATAGTCCAATTACCTAAAAAATTCTTAATACTACATTTTCTCAAAACTAACCCCTTAATTTGCAAATGGTGAAAAGATTTTGGAAAATAAATGGAAAGAGAAAAAAGACAGCAAGTACATCTAAAAAATTTAACTCAGTAGGTTATGTATAATGCATTTAATGGTTCTTATAAATTTATTTTAATTATTTACAAAAATTCAAAACATAGTTTGTAAGCAATTTTGCCTATGATATAACATTATTTACTTTTTCTTTTCTTTTTTCATTTAAATGAAATACATGCAAACAGTTTCCTCTAGGAAGAAAACAGAGATCCAATTTGCATTTTGAGCTTCTGATTGTTGAAAAAAATCTGTTGGGTAGTATTGCCATCTGCCTTTACACCTATATTTGAGCCAAAAATTCAAACTGCCAATTGTATACTTGGACTGAAATAGATACCCTTTTTTTCTTTGATGGAAACATGTCAGGTTCAGAGTGAAATTCTGATTGCAGTTATTGCTCCATCAAAGCTTGCAAACTTTTTTCTTTTGTCCAACAATATTACTGCTCGTAGAAAAGATTGATATTGGAACAATGCCAGCATGTTCTTCATTGTGAATGAATGACTCTGATACATAATCAGATTTTTGAATAAATCTTTAGTTCCAGTTTCAGGTACAAAATACGGATCATCATCACTATTGTTGGCAAATATCTCTGGTTCAGAATCTTCAATATCGGATATGAATGCATTTATTGGAAGAATGAGCAGACCCCTTTTTTTTTTCCTATGTTGTATTAATTTTTTTCAGATCCATGACTCATCGATTCCTCTTAATTTGAAATAGTTTACTGCAATAATCTATAAATTTCTAGTGTACTTCAGCAAGCAATACTGTAGATGAGCAACACATTTTTCAAAGTTATTTGTTATCAGAAAGATTGCAGTCTTTCCTATAAAGAATGAAAACTTGCATCCAAATCACCCTGAACCAAAAAAAACAGTGATAACTTGAAGGTGCTGTGATGCATATAAAACATAAACGAAAGAAAAACACATGTTTGCAAAGTAGGCTAAAAGATTTAAGAAGGTCTGCACATGTATTGCAACTTAGCAGCAACCGATTAAAATAAGGTAATGCCTGCTGGATGCTTCCAAATGTGTCAAATAAAAGGCTACTTATCACATGAAAAAAAATTTAACAACTGACTGTAAATAACTTCATTTTGTAAAATAAATGATACATGCTAATTAGTTTCCATCAGTGAACCAGATATTTATAAAAGGATTTATTTAGTTGTTTTCAATTTAAGAATGGGATTTAAAAGTCAGTAATATTAATTCTTAACTAAAATGCTTATTGGGAGTCAAAAATTTTATTATAGACAAATTGCAACTATCTAAAATATTACAAAAATGCATATATGTATTTAACAAAATTCACACAATTTTCTTAAGTGATTACAGGTCATGATAAAACATTATATTAACATAGAAAAACAAGGTTTGCATGTAAGCCTAAAGCAAAATTTGAATACTGTCATTTAAATATTGGACAAGACTCAACAATAGTGAAATGAAGAAAAATGCACGTTAATAAAACAGTTGATTATTTTCATAATGAATAAAGTATTCACATTATAAAAAGTTGGAAATGATAAAAATCACAGGCGAATGCAAAATGAATACTTAATTTAGTGAAAAAAATTTTAAGTACAAAATGCAGAATTAATTGAATACATTGAATACATGTAAAATTGAATACATGTAAAATTGAATACATGTAAAGATTCAATGCTGTCCTCTCTTTTTTTAGAATTATCCCAGTTTTACAGATTCTTAAATAAAGATTAATATGAACCTAAAAAATGATACCAATGCAATATAGAATAAAAAGATGAACAATTGTAGCATATTAACTTGTTTATAATAAATAATTAAGACATAATAGTAATATTTTAATCTCATAAATTTTCACCATGCTAGAAACTCAAGATGAATTGAAAGTTTTCTTTCTTCAGTACTGTGAAACTATGGAATGGAACATTAATTGGAAGAATGAATTTCAATTCACCAAATTAATTTAAGAAAGTAAATCTAAGGAATTAGTTGCAAAACAAATCATTTTCAAGTTATATAAGGTCTAATACACAAAAGATTAAATATATACAAAAACTCTTATTTTAATAATTTATTCTTCGATTTCCAGGAATGTTAGGGGAAAAAAAAAGTTAAACACTTTTTATTATTCTTTCTAAGAAATGGCAAACAGAACTATAAATTACATGGTATTTGGAAAACATACCATTTGAATAAATTTTGCTTCCTCATTAACCATTTCAAAAATCTCATTTATTAATAATTTAAACAGTTTACATCACGACTATTAAACAATATTTTCAAAAGAAAAATAATAAATATGAAATCCTACAGACACATAAATGTAGACATGACAAAAAAAATAATAATAATGGAAAAGCATTGCTTACTTATAATAGCACATAAAATCATATAGTACAAAATAATGAAAATAATGAAGCAATGAGATTATGTACATTTAACATTTGATGCATTAATGATAACAAAACTGCAAATAAGATTTCTACTTTTTCATGGATAATCTAACTTGCTGACAATTTCGCGAATCTTCGATATCAAAACTTCATTCTCATTGGGATTTTCCAATAAACTATGCAATTGATTCATATATGAATCTATAGTTTCTGGAGTAGGTAGTTCATTTGTTCCTAAAAAGTAAAACATTATTAAATGGGAAGATAAAATATTGAGTAGCATACATATATTAAAAATGCTGAATTATTTAACAGTCTATAATTATAAATAAAATACCAAACATATAAATATTAAAAATGCTGAATTAAAGAAAAAATCTCAATTATTATTTAAAATTCAACCCTTATACATAGAATACCAAATAATATGATTTTATGATAGCAAAAGCATACAATTGTCAAAAGGGGGGGGGCAGCTTCTGTAACGTTATTTATTATCATAATTTCACAAAAGCAGTGTTGATGGAAATAGTTTAAAGAGACAGATTTGCTGTTAATGACAAATTGATTAACACAGTTAATTAACTACTATCTCAAAATTTTACCATTACCAAAATTGAAAAATTACAGAAATTGAAATTTTTTAATTATTCTATTGAGCAGGTCTTTTTATGTATATGTATCAATTTTTGTTCTGAAATTCATAGTAATTCTTAGATATACTTAATTTTACTTCAAAACAGGGGGGAAAAACCCATCCTGTATTCTTCCTGTGCATATATTAAAGGTATGAGGAAATGCATAATAATGCATAAAATAAGAACAAAAAAATCCTTTTTATATATTAGATATAATAATTTTATTACGCCTATAATCTTCATGCAAATGAAGCAATAAGTTGGCAACATTTTATTGCAGTTGGATGAACGGTATGGAATGCATAAAATATGAACAAACAAAAATTCACTTTAATATATTTCATAATAATTGTACCATGCCTATAACCTTCACACAGGTGCATAAAATACGAACAAACAAAAATTCATTTTTATATATTAAATAAGAAGATCCTAAATATCACACTTAATGCAGCTATATAACAACTTTTCAGTCAATAGCAATTATGGTATAGCAAACAGAAATTCTTTTGGAGAACAAAAACATACAATTTGTAGTCATAAGATGCATAGTACATTGCTGCTCATCAAGCAACTCTAATCATAATAATTTGGAAAATGCTGTTAGAGGAAGAACATTGACACCAGACTTTTTTTTTCAACCAAAAATGAATTTAATTTTTTTTTGTGTGTGTGTGTGTTTGTAAACTATGATGTTTATATCAAATGTGAAAAAAATTGGAGCTATTTGCCACTGGTTGTTAAAATTCAGGGTTCCACCCCACCCCTTAATTGCAAAATAAGGTTAAAAAAATAGACATGATTGCTTGGTAAATAGCAAGCAACCAAAAAATATATTCAATTAGTTCCAAATCTCAATAAACAGTAAGCATTTCACAGTATATAAATATGAAATAAAACTTAAGACAGTAAAAATGTAGAAACATTTCCAAAAAAATCTTAATAAACATTTACAGAGCAAATAACATGATTTATATAATTAATACAATACAAAAATATATTTTAACTAGAAAAGCAATAAAGCTGATAAAAAATAAATCAAACTATTACCTGGTAATGGGAAATCTGCAAATTTCTCCAACAGAACAGTTCTTAATGTTTCCAAATGTTGCTGCAAAGCAATGTTATTACTACGTTGCTGTGAATTCTCAACTTCAAGTTTCTCAATAGCTGACTTCATATTTTCTATATGCTTGGTTAAAATGGCATTCTGCTCTTCATATTCAGTATTAGATTTTCTTAATTGTCGCAACTCAGCTTCCCTGGCTATTTATTAAAAGAGATAAAGGCATTATAAAATAAATATTTAATTCATTTCACAATATATTCTATACACACAAAAGGTAAAATAATTAGCAAATACAAAATGTAGTTGTGGGTAATTTATAGATTTGTTACAAGTAATAATTAAGTCCAAATATAATTACTATAATATATATCAAAGAGAACATGGTTTTAATACAATTTCTGAATTAAAACCTTTATTGAAAGTTACGAGTAGTACAATTAGAACTGTAAATAATCCTGATAACTAAACTAAGATGAATGAAAGATCTTACTTATAGTAATTTTAAAAAATGCCTATACAACTGTCTTAACCCAGATGCTTCAATGAAATTAGAAGAGACAATAAAACTAAAAGCCAATCACTCCTTAACTGCCAAGACTTTAGATATCTTAAAATATCTTTTTCTGTAATTTGCTGTCAACTGTACAGCCATCCCTAGTATTTTAGAATACAATAAATAGATTATGATTAGGAATTGACCTGTAACATAACCATATATTTCAACAAGGTGGCCTTCATTTCTGTAGTTTGAATTTCCCTGATATTTCCAGGTTTTTAAAGAAATCTTCAGATTTATTTAACATCCTCAGAACGACATTTCTTTATTTCCTTTTCTTTAATTATTGCACAATATGTTCTTAACTGCATTTGAAAGATTGTTCCACTCTTTTAACTTAAGACCAATTTAAAAACAAATAATGTTCAGAAAAAAACAATGTTTACTTATTGAATTTCAGATAAGCTTCAATCACATCTCAGAATTATTTGTCAAATTTATTCACAAAAAATGCAGTACAAAAATACATGCACATTGGTAGAGTGCTTAATAAAGAAATGATTTGTCTCCTTCCAGTGGGTTCTCCCCTATCCATATTATTTACCAATACACAAATCAGAACTGAACAATATAACTAACAGAAAAAGAAAAAAAAATCATTAACGAATTCAAAATGAAATCTTTGCATCAAAATAAAAAAAATTCTTCAATGAAATCAAAATTACATTGAATTTTAGCTCACCAACTAATTAAAAGATCGCTTTCACACTGGCTCAATGCTAATCCATAAAACAGGGGGGGGGGAGAATTGGTCCTCATCAATTTTTTTCTTTTATTGCATTAAAAAAAATATTTTAGAGGTATAAATTTTAAAAAAGAAAACACCATTTTAACATTAAAAAAAAATTTTTTTTAAGGAAGGGAAGGTAGCACTAAGAAATGTAAATTTCCCTGTGTTTTCTTGATTTTTAAAGAAGCATTAACATTTTTTTTAGATGATTTTTAAATTTCCAGTATTTTCCCACCACAGATGGCAACCCTGTAGAATCAACATCCGATATTATCAAATAAATGAGAGAAACATTTACATTTCAATATTTAAAATGTCAGCTCTTTTATGGTTCTTTAATGGATGGGAAAGGTCTTATATACATACTGAAAATGTAAATTTATCAGCTATTTAATTATTATTTCAAAATACTAAGTAACAAAATGTTATTACTTGAAGTTGAAAACCTAACTAAAGACTTTAGGCAAAATAAAATATTAATTTTTAAAAAAGAATTAAAAATTAATTAACAGCATTTATTAATAATATCAAGTTAATTTTAGGGAAGAAAATTTTTATTTCAGCAGTTTACATGTACTTTTCAATGCATTAATAGTTCAATATTTTTCAATACATTTGTACCGACTCAAGGGTTGCAGTGTATCTAATGAATTCACAATAACATGATTACTATTAAGATAAATAAGAAAATAAATGATGAAACAACACACAGTATTCAGAATAGATAGCAATAATACTGCTGAAAATATGGCGCTTATGGTTCTTATTCATTTATATATATATATATATATAAGAATCCCAAAATTTGCCATGATTTTTTTAATTCTGACATCAAAAGCCAAACACTTCTATTATTTTCTCATAGTTGATCAGATTTTTTTAGATAAATACTCGTTAGTTATCAAACATTTGCCAAATTTGCTGATGAATTTTATTTAGGGAGAAAATCAGACATGAATTTTTTAATGGCACAAAAATTAATACAAGCATTGAAAAAAAAAGAAAAAAAAAAAGAAACCTTGAACAAAAATATAGTGGAATGGGGCACATACATATATATTGAGAAATAAAACAACTATGATTATTTGGACAATAAAATGATACATAAAGTAGGAAAAATATTCTATGAAATATTCTTCTAAAAGGGATGAGCAAAATTAATCATAGTTATCAATCACATCACTTTTTTAATAATGTGAAAAATAAGTACAAATGTATATATGTTTAATACTGGTAATTTTTCCATGTTTATTCAACACAATTAAATAATTCATGTTAGTTTCTTAATACTTTGCTATTCTCTTTAGAATTACTATAACAAAAAAATTAAAATGCAAAGAACAAAAATGTAATATAATTACTGATAATAAACATAAAAGCTGAATTATCTGTATATTCTGAATAGAACTGCATAAATATTATACCAGTTCCACGAGGATAACATACTAAAATGATTTATAAAAATAATTGAAACACAAGACCATTCTTCCACTACAGATTTAACAAAATTTTAAGAGGCAACTACAATTTATTTGCAATTCTTTTCTTTGTTATAAAGAATTTAAAAAAGAAATGAATTACTATTTTAAATGCAGTTCATATAAAATGAAATATGCTAAAAAAGCTTTACAAAATATGCATATGAATAGTAACCTCATGTAAAAAAGAAAGTAAAATTTCTCTTTTTTCTACTATTATTCTTCCTTTTCAGATAAGTACACAGAAGTACTTCCTTCCTTCCTTGTTTCTTCTTTCTTTTGTCCCATCCCAATTTATTTAAGATATGGTAGCTGCAGTTTGAATCTAATCAAGGCACTTATTTACTGATAAAAGTGTATAATTTCATGATCAAATTGCAATTATGTACAATGAGTTAAGCTTTCTTAGAGTAAACCAATAAAGATTAAGAAAAAACCAAGAATGAAGTTAACTTCTGCTTTCCCTTTATACAATTTAAAATTAAAAATAAAAATACTAATAAAAAAACTCAAAACATTTCAAGACATTCTAGGATGATAAGATTATTTAACTTAAAAAAAACATTAAAATTTGAAATGTTTTTAATTTAATTATTTCAGAGTGTCCATAAGTTTTCTTATCCAGTAATAAATTATCAATCAAATATCAAAAAGGTATTTTTTAATATAAAATATTGAAAAATTGTAAATATTTCTTTAAAATGTTCAGTTATATTTATTTGAACTTAAATATTTGAAATGTTAAATGACTTCGGGAGAAAATATTGAGTTTTAAACAGAACAAAAACAAAATACCGTTCTGAAAATTAAAAATGCTATATTGTTTCTATAAAATTCAGAACTCTTTGTTTACCTTTGTTGTGATCCAAGAACTCCTCTGTAAAGATTGGAATGTCAAAACCAGGAGCTTCACCATCATTATGGGTTTCATTCATTGGCTTTAAAAATACAAAAAGGCTTTTGATACATAGATGTTAAAAGTAAATTACCTCAGTGAAATTTACATGCCTTAATGTGTGTCAGTGATTATACACATTAATGCACATGCATGTTCAAATTATGATAAATATGCCATGGAAATGTTGTTTTATAGCATACTGGATTAACAGAAACTAGAAATATTTTACACATTGAATAATAGAAACTAGAAATTTTTCACTAATATTAAAGAAGAATATCGTGTTCATGCCTGTGTGTTAAGGCTTCACAAGGCAGCATATTCTACTTAGAATTATGTATTAACTATACATTAGAAGGTGGAAATGTATATCTTGGAACTTTTCATCTCCAATATTTTGACTAACAATTAACACATTCACACACAGGACAGTTACAGCAGTCAGATATTCATTCCATTCATAAATACAAATGATGTCTACCCATCAATAAAATAATAATAATTTTTTTAATTGTCTCTTTCACAATTTTATTGCTCTACAAATGTTTTGAAAGAAAAGTTTCTTCTAAATAGAAGATAAAAATATAACACTGCAATCCATATTTTAAAACTGCATGTGAATGTATTAAGAAAAATTTTATCAATTCTTGAAACTCCCAAAAATATTATTGCACAAAATTAATTCTTGTAACATTTTCAAATTAAAAAAAAAAATTAACTTTTTGTTGATATCAATGTAACTGCCATTCAAATTTTTAAATTCTGACATATTTTTTTTTGCGTAATTTTTAACAACTGAATAACATTGCAATAAAATTGAAATTTTCATTATTTATTCAAATATTTAATGGTGTGATTCTTTTCCAATGCTGAAAACAAAGAAAGGAGGATTATACTAATTTCATTATTGCAAAAGAAAACACGCATTCTTAAATAACTTATTAAGAAATGCAAGATTTTAATTGTACTATAATATCAATTGATTCTATTCTGTTAGGAAGATACAAAATAAATAGAACACTGCTTCAATTTGATGATTTAAAATACTCTGCTGAGAAAAGTAGGAACATCATTCACAAGAAATTTAAAATAAATACAACTAATATAACAATAACCAGCTGGTCATCAAAAGTGACTATTCATTATAATTAGTTAAATTTAAACCCAAATATTATAATAAAAATTTTTTTAATGTATTAAATAAGGCTTAAAAATTTTTAATTAAAAAATAGTGCTTGCTGCAAGTATGTATTTATTTTAAGAATAATTTTTCACAGTTCAGCAAAATAAATTACATGAGCTATTTTGCACCAAAATTTCTTACAGTGTTCAATTCCCTTAATCGTAGATTTAATTATTTAAGATTAATTTTTTTTACAATCAATCTTTATGTCTTTTGTTACAAAATATAATGAAATTGTTCCATAAAATGTGAAAACTTAATCTTTTTCTAACATAAATTTTCAAAATATTCTAATAAGTTGAATTACAATAAATTATAATACCTATAAACAAAATAATTTCCATAATGTTATCAAAATGATGACATCAGAATTTAGTAAACATTTTTTTATGATTGCTGCAAAGTTTGAAATAATATTAAATGCATTAAAGAGATTAATTCTAATATGATTTTTAGATAATAAATTTAAGGAACACATTAAAGCAAAATATAATTTGTAATACACAATAAGATCCATAAATAATGCATACATTATTTAATCTTACATTCAAGTATAAAATATACCACAAAATTTCTTTACATATACATACCCTTTGATTAGAGAAAAAAAGCCAAAAAATGCACATTAAGGGAAAAAATAAATAAGAATTTCTAATAAAAAATTACTCTTCCCCTCTTTTTTGTGTCTCAAAACAAATGCATTCAGCCAGTGAATCCCCTTTAAGTTTCTTTCAAAATACTACTACATTCTTAAAAACCTCAAAATAATAACTAATAGATTCCAGATATAAAATTCAGCAATATATATACATGCAGAAATCTTCTTAAAAATTAAAAACATTTGTCACACTAAAAAGAAAAATGTTAAAAAAATATTGTATAATTTTATTTTTGAAGCAAAATATGTAAAAGTTTAATATTCTATGTAAACTAAGTTGAATTAATAAATAAACTAGAGTACCCATACCTCAACAGTTGAAGAAGTATAATAAGATCCATCCCCATCTTCATATTCTGAAACAATTGTGTTTATAAATTTGAAAAGCATATCACTAGTATCTCACTGATGAAAAATAATTCAGCTAATAAATATTATAATAAAGAATGTTAATAACCCTTTCTCTTCTTTTCCTGTTGCTTTTTAAAGATTTTATATGCTTCAGTCTGCTGGTATTGTTCCAGTTCTTTCATATAACGTTCTTTATCCTTTTCTGCTTCTTCTAAATATTTCTACAAGAAATGCATAAATTAAGAAAAACTTATTTCAATATCTATCAAATATAAAATATTCTTTTAACATAATCACAAATTAAAAAGTTTTGTACTGATTTTTTTAAATGCAACCCATTCTTTGCTTTATAATCCTAAATTATAAAAAAGGATCATACATCATGATATGTATTTTAAAAGAAATGAGAGCTTTCCAATATATTTTCAACAGATCACGAACAAACAAAATGTCTATTAAATATGTGAAGAACAGTTACTGTATAACAAATGCAACAACTTTCCTTAATTTCATGACACATTATTAAAGAAATTAGCATTTATGTATATTTTAATGCTCCTGGGCAAATTGGAAAGTGACATTTTGGGCAGGATTTATGCTTCGTGGTGTTAGGTATAGAAAAAAATCCACCCTTCTTTCTTTTTTAATAATAATAATAAATATACAACATATTATACTTTTTTTGATCATAAAAGAATCTGTTAAATGATTTTCTTAATGTTCATATTAAGTAAAAATGTGTATATAATAAGAAAGATTTAAAAGCACACATTAAATCCAAAATCTCTCAAAACTATTTTCATAGCCAAAATCAAAGGAGGCAAAAAAGAGGGTGGGAACCCATACATATAAAAATAAACCAATAAAAAATAATAAACAAGATAACCAATAAATAAACAAGAGGACCTATTCCAATATATATCATATACAAAAAGTAACGAAAATATTCATTAAACATGTAACAAAGGAGTATTTATGTTTTCAAAGGACATGGACTGATAATTTTTCTTGTCAAAAAGTAATTAGAAATGAAACTGGATGTTTATTTACCAAAAACTTTTAACAAATAGTATTTTAGTAACACATTTTTTAAAAATCAAACAACAGTTACATGATTATTAAAAATAATGACTGTTGAAAATATATTGGATATCAACAGTATCATTTCAACAATAGACATGATTATTAAAAATAATCCATAGTAAGCAAAGCAATTATTATAAAATTTATACATGCCTGGAAATATTTAGCTTTAATAGCCCACAGTACAGTTTGTTTTATAGTAAGATTTAATATACCACACTCCTCACAAACAGAAATTTAAATTAAGCATCCTATTTCAAAATTAAAGTCCTATTTTTATATTAAATTTAAGTTAAAACTAATTTTTTTTAAATAAAAGGGAAGTTTATTCAAATATAAATTTTTTTTAAAAAAAAGCACAAAACTTCATTATTTCAGTTGAAGAAAAGAAACTAAGTACAGATACCATGTTTATTATTCTGCTCAAATTATACTTTTTAACTGAGTGAAAAAGTGCAAGTCATAGGTACATGGATAACTGAGTTAATAGCAGGGCATAGATAAGGAAAACTCACCTGTTTTTCATGTGATCCTAATTTACTCCAATCACAAGCAAGAATTTTTGTAACTTCTGAGAAACTTGCACCTGGGTTTTCACCTCTCACTTTTTCACGATTTTCATTTAAATAACGAACATAACCAGTTAGGGGTTGCTTTGGGGCATTCATATCTCGTGGTCCACGCCTGCGTTTTCGGCCTTTAGGCCAGCCACCTCTTCTTTTCTGTGGAAAATCACCCTGAAAAAATTACAAAATATGACAAAAATGCATTTAACCCTTCATTTGCCAAATTATTTTATCAATTTTATTTTTGCACCATTTGATAAGTTTCGATGGACAAAAACTCCAGGAATGAGGGTATTAAAAAAATTATTTCAGTTAATAATTCAAGATTTTTAATTTCTGCTATTAGATGATATCTACTGTCTGTTGTCAAAGCTATGATCTTCAAGTTGTTTTGAAAATGTTAAAATAAACAGTCATATTATGAGGATATGAACATTATTTAAAGAGCACTTGAATAAATTCAAGACAAACAATGCATATGGGTGTTTAAATTGGATTCTGCTCAGAGCTCAGCACCACTCGATAGCAATCCACTAGCAGGCATATTGATAGAAGATACATCAGGGTTTTGAAATGAAATGCTCTTTATTAGATGGCATTACAAATCCATGTTTCTTCCAAAATTGTTTCATACATTAATATTTTTCTCTCTGAATACAGATTGGGGATGGACAAATATCTGTAAATCATTTGATTTTCACAAATCTATACAAAAACATAGCATGCTAATGTAAAGAGAAACTGCTTGTTTTATAGCAGTTCTTATAATTTATATTCTCATTTATGTTAGAATTTTACTCTTCTCAGTTTCATTTGTGCAGTCATGGTTAAATGACCGCTTATCTTTTCAGATGGAGTAGATGATAAATAAATTTATGAAAGACTAATCTACAGATTTTTTCGATATTCATGACAAAATTAATTATGATAAATGGTAAAATAGATGATTAAAAGCTTAAAAGATTCAGAGTTCGTTTGAAGCAAGATAAAAGACATGACATTTTCTTATGAATGTAAATTGTGTAATGTTGGTCTCTACAATGATCCGAGTTTTGAGATTTTTCATATTACTTTAAATTGTTAAATATAAATATATTTTTTTTTTATGTTTTCATATCTTGCATTAACTATCTGATGCTATTTTAAGTATTATCAGCCATAATAAAATGTGATATATATTTTTTAGCATTAAACATCAAGTATTTTAATTATTTTTTTAAAAACATGATTGAAGATATATCTATTGTAACATGTTTAAAAATTGTTTCATTTATACCTCCAGTACCTTTAATAGATAATTATGTAAATTGTTTTAAATATAATGTGTACTAGGCTTAATGGGTGAAAATGCCCCGGTCTCTATGGAAAGCTGGTGTTTACCAGCTTTCCTTCGGTTGCACTTCCACGTCCATTCCAAAAGATTTAAAATACCATCACAATATAAGGAGTTAATAAAAATAAAAATTATAGAAAAAAGTTGCACGTAATATGTTTACTCACAGAGTTGGGTAGGCTGTAAATTAGTACAAAACAAATAACATGAAATGTTTAAATTTCTAAATATAAATTTTAGAGTCAAAATTGAAAATCGCATATACATGCTGAATGTCAATAACAGTAAGATCTGAGGCAATTTGAAAGAAAAAGAATAATTTCTATAAACAAATATTAAAACCTTTCTATTAATGGTGATTTTTAAAAATTAATGGTGATTTCTTTATCACACACTTATTTAGTGAAATGCTATATCTTAAGAGAGTGCAAAATTTTATTAAAGGACATTAGATGTGAAACATTTCAAATTATTTTGATAAACATATCTTATTCTAAACAAAATTAACAATCAATTTTATAATAAAATTTTATTTATTTCAGTTTTTTTTCATTCACTCTTTTTAAGAAGATACTAAACATGGTTATCTCCCCTAAACTAAAAATGATAATTAACTATCTTTGTATGATCTCAATACTTACAAAATAGAGGATCAGCTTAAAAAAATGTCAGAAGGTTAATGCAGCACTAAAAAAACATTAAAACATTCTCTTTCATATTCTATATGTGAACTGACTTGCTCAATAAATAATATTAAATGAGGTTGCATCAATAAATGTCAACCTAGGAGTGATCATGAAAATTTCCCCAATTCTAAAGTCAAAAGTTGGGGTGAAAGACAGTCAAATTGAAAATAGGGATCCCAAAGTAGTATTTATAACCTTATAATGTTGAAGATGAAACTCATTGTAATTAACCTTGTAAAATGTAGAGAGAGTCAGTAAGCAGCATCAAATTTCTTAAGATGGTTCACTACTAAGGAATTGGAGTTGTTCTAAACACCCCTAATTTGAAGTCTTTGATGATGGACAGAGTCTAACATTTTTAGCAGCTGATCCATATGTTGGTGCACCATAGTTCAATTTCGAGTAAACAAGAGAGCAATAGGTGCTGATCAATGCAACTTTACCTGCATCCCAGGAGGTGTTTGATTTCAGGATATTGAGTGTCTTATTGTGTTTTGCTTTTAAGTGCTTAATATGTCAATTAAAGGTTAATTTCATATCAACATAATTCCCAAGAATTTAGTCTCTTGTACCATAGTACCTTGAACCAAAAATTTATATAAACTGTTTTTTATGGAGAGAACCCAATTGGTCATGATGCTGATGGCTGTTTGTAATAGCAATGGGACTCAGTAACCTCAGATGTATGCCTATTTAATCAACCATAAAAATACACACATAAAAATAACAAGTAATGATATTAACTAATGCAATTTCATAAAAAAGCAAAAGAAATATCCTTCCTAAACATAATTTTATTTTAATACATAAGGCAAATTATAAATTCAATAATTTATGATCATTATTAATATGATATTCAATGCATAGCTTTTCAAGAAATTAAATGCAATTTTCCAATATTATATTTATCTGCAAATTGTATTGCATTTAACTGCAGATAAATGTATCTTCCAATATTACATTTATATGCGGTTGCAAGCTAATAATTAAAGACCATCCAAAAAGAAAAAATACATACCTCCATGAGATTTGAATCTTGGTCAGTATTCATTGACATATTGCTTTCAGTTGGGTTTATATCTATAAATGAGTCAAAAACATTATTATTCATAATCATACAAAGAAATAAGAGGAAGAATTAAAAATAATGAACAAAATAAACCACAAAAATATCACTTCAAAATGAGATACAGCATCTTAAATGACGGGTCTTTATCATTAAAAAATATCATGACCCATCCATTAATGACTTTCAAATAATTTTCAGTGACATCAATTACACTACAGGCAAATGCCATATCAATTCATTTAAAACAATTCTGGTTTTATGACAAAAGAATTCTGTCTCAAAAAAAGAATGATTAAAAGTTTTTTTTATTACTTTTAGATTTTGGAATTTAAATATGAATTTTTCATGAAGTAGAATTAAGAATTGTCAATGATTAAGCTAAATTGGTTCCTCTTTAAAATCAATACATATAAACACTCTTTATATTTTCCCTGCAAGCAAATTCTTTTACTGCCTAGGGTAAAATAGTGTCTTGTGATTTTCAGCCTCAACTATAACAGTCATAGTGACAGCTGTGGATTTTTTTATCATCCTGTAGTGACAGGTGACTCAGCCAGTCTTTCGTAAAAAATTCAGATTTAAGACTGCTCTCAGGAACCAGAAGATTAAAGTCTGTCAATATTACTAATATGCTTAAACTTTAAAACAATAAGCCTCACCTTTAAAAAATACTTTACACAATAACACAAATTAAATTTTTTTAAACTCCTATTTTCAATTTTCCAACAGCAAAAAAATTTTGGTTCCCAAATACTTAGAGAAAAATTTTTAACAGATAAATTGAATAAATTTATAAAGCTTTGTTTCTTGGAGAAAGAGCATCAAAATATAATAGTTGAAACAAAATAACTAATTTTCATAATTAATTATGATTATAATAATTTAACATATTTAAAATGTTAATGTACATATTTTTCGATAAAAGTCATACTACATTTACCAGATGGTAATGGCGCACTTATATTTGTATGGGAATTTCCATTATTGCTAGGAGGAGCAGGCAGATTTTCCCCTTGCATGATTAAATGCTGAAAATAAATGAAAAATATTAGATATAAGTAGAAAAGAAAGAAATGAAGAATCTATCTTTATTTTAAAGGAAAGGAAAGATTTCTATGAAGAAGTTTTAGGCCAAAATATGCCATATATGTGTAATTTTTATCAATGAAAGATCAAAATACAACAAGGAAAGTTATTTTTCCTAATAAAATATATGGTCATAATATTTATTTGTGAATATTTTAACCAGATGTGTTAACAATTGGAAACATTTTATGCCAATATTTATATTTGATGGAAAATTGTCAAACAATAAAAGGGGAAAAAATTTAAATTACTAAAATTTTTAAAAACATTTTTAGGTATAGTTTTCATAATTAATTCCTCACTGTGACTATTTTCTGAAGCTATATTATTAAAGACACTCCCATCTTTAGGACATTAAATCAAATGTAGTAGTTGAACAATCATAAAAATTATTATTTTTGAAGAGAAAATTTAAGAATTATTTAAAAACTCACTAATCAATGTAACTGAATGGACAAAAGAAAATACCATACACTATAAAAAAAAAAAGGTATAAGTGTACTTAGTGTACTTTCATTAAATATATCCACTATAAACGAAAAGAAATATATTTAAATTATAAAAGAATAAAATAGTTAAAAATAAATTAAGGATAATTAAAATATTTACTTTAAATATCCACAAATATCATTAAATGACAAATGGATTAATTTCTAATAAGTATCTTCTGTAGTAGTTTTAATTTTAATCTATTATTGCATATATATATTTTTAAAAAATAAATTACATATGATGATTAAAAAACATGAACCACTTTAATGCAATTATAGAAAATATATAAATCAGAAAGAATACAATTATTATTGAAAAGTGCATCTATATGATGAGCAATTATATTAATTTTCATTTATGGTAAATACAATAATTCAAGCTTAAGATGATAAAAATGTCACCTAGTTGAATAGCATTCTTTTTTAGCTTTGCTAAATCATTTTAAATTACGTTATAATCAGCAAAAATAAAAGAAAAAAATAAAAAGAAAAGAATTATAAAAAATTAATAACTTCAAATAGTTAAAATATATATATACCAGGACTATTTACACAGTATCCATAAATGTGTTTTTAACAATGAGCTGCTACAAAAAACAAACAAATATTCAACAAACTATCTACATATATCAAAAATAGAAAAATATTGACTCATTAGTAGGGTACTCGTAGTCATAAACATATTTTTAAAAATATTTTCATGCATTATTATTTAAATCACTATAAAATAAACTTATCAAAATTCAAGTAAACTATTCAAAAATTTAATAATTATAGTTACTTGAAAAGACGGTAACATATTTTTATCAAATAAAGTATCTTCAAGATGAAAATGTCATCAGCATGCAAAACTGAAGAAAGAAGCCGGGAAGAAAGACCTCTCAACACCGGCTAGGAATCTCAAGACTTATGAATGCGCTCTACTTAATCTTTTAAAATAATATAATAAATGGCCAAATGATGTTAAATAACAATGGATAATTTACCCTCATTTTAATTTAGTATTTGATGAACAAGATTTCCGTTTGATGTTAACAGTGTTTTGTTTACTTCCTAAAAAAATCTATAAAAACATGGCCGCCTTATTGATTTTGAACATGCGCGAGAACTAATAATATAATGCCAAAAGATTGATGTAATAAAAACAAAAAATATTACAACTTACTTAAGAAAAATAAAAAATTTTAACTTCGCGCAAGTTCTTTTGTTGACAATAAAAAAATTTTCATTTGTTTGATTTTCAGTTACAAGAGCGATTGCCACAAATTATTAAACATATTTTTTTATTATTATGATGCCAGATTAGAGAGATATTTGATAACCTAGTTGGCATAAAGATTAGAGTCGTGGTACAAAAATTCTGCAGTTCTAGGTCATGGTTGTGCAGCATTTT
>JAPMOR010114701.1:11371-58280 GCA_026543865.1 Argiope aurantia
AATTTCACATATATATGAATCTATATGAATCGGGGAAAATTTCACATTACCTTCTTGTTTCAGATTTTTTAATATTTGTAAAATGAATGGTGAAACTTATTGACTTATATATCAGTAAAACTCGCCTAGTAAATATTTATTTCAAATTTCCTTTTATTTAACATTTATTAGCTATTTGCATCTCTATGTCAAGTTCGATTCTCATTGTTGAAACATGCATCATTCTCACATTCTTGTTAGATAATTATTATTACAAAAACCGTATGATAGTAAAAATTCTCACATTAAATTTTAGAAGTTATAATAAATTTTTAACATTTTTTTTTAACTTCCTTAGCCCTAAAATGAATCCAGGAATCCTTATACTCACATATGTATAATTATGCATTTTATTACTTTTCGAAATGAGAGAAGAGAGTTAATATTTAATCTTCGTATTACTTTTTAAACTTTGGGGTTAAAGAAGGTTTTTCTCTCAAAATGGTTTCCAGGTTGAAAAATTTAGTAAACTGTGATTCAGTGCACTGATCTTTCAAATGTATTTCTTAAAACATTTCTCAAAAATAACTAAAAATTGCACTTTTTTAAAAATAAAATAATTACCGAAAAATTGTTGTTTCAACGAGGATAATGCACCCGCGTTCTTAATGTCAAATGACTTCTATTTCATAAATATTCTAGATTTAATGTGCGCCATCTCCCGCATGCATGACAATGATTGATAGAACTCCATGCTTAGGAAAAACTTATAGTATCTAATCCTGATAATCTTTTCAAAGTAAGAAATGATGTTTATCGCTTATGCAACGTAGGTTTAATGTCAAAACAATGATATTTAAAAAAAATGACTGATTCTTTTTTTATTGGTCTATTTTTGTACTTAAAACCGAAGGATTCTTTGTTATCTAACTGTTCTATTCTTTTTGTTATTAAAGAACGGGATCTAATTGTTAGTATAAGTAGAGTTATTAACTGTAGGATGTTAAGTAATCCTTCACTTTTTATGTAAATACAAAGTAATTCATCAAAATTATTGTAGACAAAATTGCATGTTGACTTAGTATCATAAACTTTCAAAATACTTTAATTTTATTACAAAATTTCCTAACTGCGATATTATAAACAGAGTAATTTGAAGTTTATTATTCATCATCTTTTTTCGTGTTTTGTAAATAAAGGATTATTTTTGCATTGATTAGATACTTTTTACTCTTAATCAGCATGTTTATTACAAATTTACTATCCTGAGCTTTTTGTTCGTTAACGAAATGTCAAATCTAATATTTTCTCTTTATATAATTGTGTTTGCATCATTGTATAGATGTATCTAATATAATGGAACTTGGTGAATTGAATGTTTTTTTATTCGAATTTATTTTCTTTAATTAGAGGACAAAACTAAAAATTGTTCAAAAAATTTTGTACTGTTTTTGTTCTCTAAATACATCCTTTACCTTGAGTCTCCAATGATCGTATGGGGATAGTTTTTAAGGCCTCTAATTTACTCTAAGCCTCTGATTACGCTAAAGCGGAAATGAATATTAAATCAAAAAAATCCTTTTTCCTTCTAATTAAAATTTTTTTGAAATGTTAGATCTGAATTAGAGGATTACTGTTTATCCTCCATCTTTGTTGAACAATTAAGGTATTTGAAGTGTTTCTTCTATTTTTTTATTACTGTTACATTCTTATTTAATGGAATTATTTTTAAAAAAATAATTAAAATTTTTATTATTTTTGCTTTATTAATTAAAATATTAATTGTTTATTAAAGCTTTCGATTATTAAAAACGAATTTTGATAGCCATTTTTAGCATAAAACTTTGTTCTCGATTTTTACTCATATTATTTTAATTCTAATTTTTAGATAAATCGAATCTTTATAATAGTCCTGTCTGCTTCGAATTGTATTACAGTATCAAAAGTTTCCCAAACGTTACAAAATGTATGTGGATTGATTGGTAAACATGGTCTACAAAATCTTCAGCCTCGCTATATGATAGATTAGGGCGGAGAACAGATCATTGATAGTGTACTGAAATCAGGAAGGAGGGGCTAAATGTCAGACATTGATAGATTGCCAAAGAAAAAGTCACGATGACAGTCACTGTTCAAGGATTCAGTACTAGACAGTTGAGAATCCATTTAAGTGACAATAAAATTAATCGCTCAGAAAAATCAGTGAAATGAAATGGTCACCTTTTTAATGCATTGGATATGAGGATGATTAAAAAAAGGAAAGTGAGAAAGAATTAATTGTTTCGCTCATTTAAAGACATTGTGATTTTTCTTTTCTCCCTTTTTTCTCCTTTATTTTATATGAATTCTTCAGGTTTCTAAGAATCTGCATTTCCATAAGGGTTCATTATTATTCGGGCAGAAACCTCATTTAAAAAACGAGGGGATCAGAGAAACGCAGATAATGAGGTTAATTGTTTTTCTCTCGAAAAATGAATATTTCGATTTCGATCATTTCAATAATAAAGGAGATTTGCTTAATATTCTGAAATTGTCTCTTAGTATAGAATGGAAATTCAAATTTAAATCTTTGAATAAATTTATAATTGTCTTATTTATTGCCGAAAGCGTTTTTGTATTCAGTTTATGTTGTTCCCAGTACTCAGTGTAGGATAGAATTTTTTTTTATTATTAAGTTTCTAAAACAGTGTGAAGTATGTCGCTTGAAATAAAATCTCCGTAGAATCGCTGTTCTTGAAAATTCAGTTTTACTGATAAAATTTGCAGTGGCATAGCAAGAACCGATGCATAGTATGAATTTTTGCCTCCCTCATCAATGGTTTAGAAAAGTTAAATAGCGCCTGGAGCGTAGCATTATTCTTTCATCTCTTTGTGATATTTTACTTTAAAAAGTAATACAACAGCACTAATTTTTTGACGCATCTTTAAAAGGATGTCCTGTGGATTTATGTTCCTTTTGCGTTCCAATCGCTATGCCTCAGAAAATCTGTCTATAAATTTATTTTAGATAAGTTATCTCCTAAACAAATATCATTGACGGTTGCATTTTCTGACAACATTATAGGGCTACTGACAACAATTCAAGCATAAATTTTAACTCATTAGCTGACAATATATTTGCTTCAGACGTGGTTTAAAATATCTCATTGTTTAGATTTTTTTTTTTTTGCGAATAAATTAACAACGTTGATTTGCTATCTCTGTCAATAGCAATGCAACCTTCCTCTTTCCCTGAGAACTGCCTTACATAGAATAATTTGTGAAGACTACGCGTACCATAAGGTAAGAAAAAGCGCTTGTGTGTCAAACGTGGAGACTACTATCTCGAGAATGAACAAAAACATATTGATGTTGTCAACGATAATGAATATTTGTTGCTAGCTTTATCATAAATCTATATGGTGAAATGTATGGCTTCTCTATTTTTTCGAAACTACTTCGCATCCTACTCTCTCATAGCTTGTTTATTTGTTGAATTACCCGTTTACATTGGTGTCAATTAACCCCTTTGATTATATCGCTGGACAAAATTGTGGAATTACGACCATAACAGACAGCTGCTTTGGGAATGCCTATATAATGTCTACCGTTATATCATATAACATTGGTGGTTGTTAAAAAAAATATTGTTCCTGACACTAGTTCTTTCGTAACGAACGATTGAAGGTCGGATATCTATGTAAATAACAGAATTGGCACTTAGAGTATAACTAATTTTTAAATGGGCTAAAATTTAATAAATTTTTAAATTTATTATATAAGTTAAGTATAAACTTATAACTTTATTTGTCTTAATATCATATTTTTGGGACACATATGCAAATTATATAATTTTATGTAAATTATTTTTTTGTAGAAAGGCTTTTTTTATTGATATTTCGTAAAATTTTTGCATATCTGGTCTTAACTCAATCGGAAAAAAAAATTAAAGTGTATTTATTTATAAACAATAAAATAATTCAAGAAAACAAAACATTTTTGGGGGGGAGGGGGTTAATAAATCAAGAGAACTGGTTTTCAAGTTGCTAAAAAGTTTTAATTAAATAATTTAATCTTTTTGTTACTAGCGGCGAAGAATCATATAAAACCATATATGGTAATCAAAATTTCCATGGCCCCAAAATTAATCGACTCAATCTTATTTTGAATTGTAATCTTATAAAATTATGTTGAAATGTTTCGAAATATAGACATTAATTTGAAGGGATAATTTGCAAAGAATTTTAGCAGGTAATTTCCTGGTGAAAATTATTTTAATCCTTGTGATAAATCATTTGAGAATTATATAAATTAATATTTTATTCAGTAATACTTCACAAAATATTTGATCGCCAATAGAAGTTTTCATACATAGTACATCATATATTTGGTACTATATGGCCTAATTTGGCTCTTAGGGCATGAAACATTACTCGTCAACCAGCCAATCTCATATGCTATACTTTAAAATGAAAGCGAAATATATATTGCATTGAATGTATATTCGCGTGTTATACGTCAAATTTAATTTTGGGATCTATTGTATAATATGCAGGAGGGAAAAACGACTTGACATGGAAACGCAGCGTAAGTGTACGTGCAGTTAAAAGTTAAATGATATGCTGAGTTATTATTACTAATTGAAATAAAATGATTTGATATCATTTTATTTATATTAACAATTATAATTTATCTCTGCAGTACGTGCGATTTACTACATTTCGAGTAAAAAGAAATGATGTATATAGATAGTATTTTAATGGAAACAGAAAAAAAAGACATTATTAGAAATCCATTCAAAAGCAAAGAAAAATGCTAAAAAAGATTTTAAATTTATGATCTCATGTCATATCTTTTAAAATAAGAGTTAAAGTAATCTTTTATCTGTTTTGCAGTTTTCCTTCTGAATTCCTTTTTATTTCAAATCATATCGACAAACAGCCCTTGTGATAATTTAAATCCCATCGATACTTCATTCTAGTTGAAGATAAATTAAAAATATTGCACTTTTTATGAAAAAATGTGTATCTTTTTTTAGAGATTAAATTCTTAAAAACGAGTCGAGCGAGATTCACTTTATTTTCTCATCTATTTCTCCTTTAAATTTTAGCTCGAGATCTATTTATCTTTACGTTCTCAAACCATTTTTTATACCCATTAAAAAAAAACTTTTCTGCGCATTTTCGATTGGATTCTTTAAATAAAAAAGAGCATTTCTATTTCAAAAATGTTTTTTTCTGCCATCATAGCATTTGTTAATCTTTTTAGTAGCAACATTTCGCATTTACGGTGCAGAGAGTTAAAGCCATTCCGCCTTAAGCATTCTCTCTCCAAACAGCTTTATTTTTTAAATCTCTTCGAAGTACAGTAAAAATAATGAGTGCTTTTACGTACAGAAAAGATGGAGAAATATTTATATCCTTTCAAATTTCTCTTACGAAAACTTCTGGAAGGAGGGGAAAAAAATGTGATCTTTCAGTCGCTTTCGTTATCTAAAAATTCGTTTTCAGCGAAGAATGTTTGCGTTTCGGGATGGTGTCATCATGAAATATAACTGAGACCAACGGCATCTGCAGAGCTGACAGGATTTTTCTTTATTGGATCGTAGCATAGGTATAGGAGCGAGTATTATGAAAACCTAAGAAGTAGGACAAAGGGCTTGAAAAATGGCATAGGTTGTTTCTGCAAACATTTTTGACTGAGTTTTCTGGGTAAATACAGTTTTTCCTTTACTGAATTTTTTTTAAAGTTCCTTTTTGCTCTTTATAGATCGGATAGATTTTGCGATCTATAATATTTTCTTGAAGTTTGTATCTGCATTTTTTCGGTGCTTTGGCACTTGTTTATTTCCGGAAAAGATTTAGTGATATTAATTTCTTTTAGTTAGACTAATGCTCTGGTTTGAAGTTAATAAAGGTTGTTCTGGATTAAAGTTGGTCCATTTCAGATTATCAAGGTAATGACACCCGAGTTGGCATTCTGCTTCCAAACTTCAACGGCACACCAACACTAGCAGGCCTGTTCCTCTAAAGTAAATGTATCGTGCATCAGATCCATATACACGGTGACTCATAGATGAAATTAGAAAGTAATATGACCCACGAAGGTAGATTTATTCGACATCAATCCACATACATAGATGAAATCTGGAGCGTTCCTTCACCCATGGAAATAAATTTATCTAGTTTCGCATCTACAGACACGGCGGATTGTGGGTGGAATCAGTATCTACTTTGACCCACGAAGATAGATTTATTGGCCGTTAGATCTACATTCATGGTTAGATTCAGGCATTTTTTCACTCACGGAGATAAGTTAACTGACTTCAGACTTCATACAAGATGGATCAGTGATGGAATTAAGACCTACTACGATATATTTATCGTTAATCAGATCCCAATATGTGGCAGATCATGGGTGAAATCGACACCCATTGTGACCCATTGAACTAGATTTATCGGCATCAAACCTACAAACACTAAGATCGTGTGTGGATTCTAGTCTTTATTTTGCAGACCTCCAACGTCAAAAACGAGAGAGTGCAACCATACGATAGCCGTTTTAGTGAAATAAATTGTTTCAGCTATCTCATTGCTCTAACACTTAAGAATGATACTCTGATTATTGTAATCAATAGTATTGTTTCCCCTACCTCGACATGACGCATTTTATATTAAGTTTCGTATAAGAGTGATGAAAATAAAGTATATATTTTGTATATTTTCAGTCTGAAAGATTGTGACCAAAATTTAATACATATTTACAATTTTTGTGTAAAATCACATAACATATTGCATTAGTACAAATCTTAGATTTTAATTCCTTCATATATACGCAGGCAGATACACCGATTAACAGTTAACCAATTGGTGGCTTTAATATGAAATTTGAATCTTACCTAAAATTGTATAAGATCATATGTCAAATTTTATCTATATTTCTTTTCACCAGGTTATTAAAGAAAGGGGAAAAATATGCAAATGCACAGTCCTAAAAAAGTGCAATGAACAATGCAAATAATTTAGTATTTTTAAATAGTTTTGAGCAAAACTTTTTTTACATTCACCATTGCTCACTCGGATATTAAAATTTAAAGCTCCAAAACATTAAATTATCTTAATATTCTGTAAATATGTTTTAAATATAAATGGAATGCAATATAATGTTTGCTTCCTGTGTCGCACAACTTTATCTTCCTTTTAATCTAAATTGGTTTCCGTTTATATATTTAATTGATTAAAAGGCAGTGCATTGCATTTTTAGATTTATGTTCGTGGAACTCCCCGAATGATATGAAGAAACATTCCTTTTATTATTGGTCAGAAAATATTTAAACTATTGTATGTTATCAATTACTGGAAGACTTATTTTCATGTATTAAATAAAAAGAATCCATTTTTAACAAATTATCAGAGAGGCTTATTATTTTGTAAGGCTTTTTAAATTTAAGAGTACCTAGTACCTAAACAACATTAGAGGGTTGTTGCCCCCCCCCACACCAAAACAGTTATGCCGTAAAATGTTTCGATTTTCCATTGCATATTTATGATCGAATATTTTTATCTGTGTACTTATTGATGAAAATCCAAGATAAAATCCTTTGGAAAGCATCATTAAATTAATATCCATCTCCTTCACTAGTTGTTTGTACTGAATAACCATTTATCCTTCAACTTGAGTCAACGCTATCATTTATCAGGAGCGAAAGTCCCTAATTTTGAGTATAATTTCTCAAATGTCGCCCATTGCTTGACGAGGGCGACAACCGAGTGGATAATCTAATTTCCTCTAGATATACGACACCACCTGAATTACAATCATTCTTAAAATTTATAACGTCACTGAAATTTAATTTTCTAAACCATTGCTTGAAAAGCACAGAGTTGCATTCGATTTCTAGTGAAAACGAATGCAATTCTGTGCTGTCTTTTACTTGCTAAGTCATAGTAGAATAAATGTATGAAACTAACAAATAGCATGATTTATAATAAGATGACGTAATTAGGAATGTTATCTGTCTCTTGGTTAAAAGCATTTTATAAAGTTAATACCAGTAAATATTTAATGAAAATGTGATAAATCTTTACAGCATAGTAGCATCGAAATTATATTTTGAGTTGTTTTCTTTCTTTGACTTAAAAAGCATTCATTAAGATAAGTTATCAGCATTACCAGCGACCATATTCATGTAGACATATTTTATATAGTAGCCCGAACTTTATATATTTTCACCATTGTAGTTCTTTCATTTGTTATTGCCTCCGGATATATACTCTTCATTTCAAAAAGACACACCTGTCACTTATAGAGGATTTTTTTCCATACAGAGGTGATGTGAATTAAGTTAGGAATAGACGTTATCGGAGTTCCTTGTTACACATGCCTGTTTTCCTTCTCTTCGCCCCTGTTTTATTGAACTCAACCCTCTTTAACACATGCGCAAAATATAAAGAGTTTCCTTGTTTGGAAAAGGACAGTACATTTTTTCCATGGAAAACCATTTTTTCTATTTCTTCAAAAACTACCAGACTACTTTTAATATTCACAGAATTTTTTTTATTCATCTAAAAACTGTCGAAACCCTTGGTTTTCAGTTACAATCACCCACCAAATTATAAGAATTTATAAATAAAATTTAAAAAGATGTGTTGGAATTCAACGTAGGCTATTAATATTACACTTATTGTCATCACTGAAACTCACTTACCCCAGATCTCAGAAGTCCAAAATTTCCAAGATTTGAAATCATTTGTCATCAAATGTGAAACTAATAAATTATTGGAAGTCAAATTAACTGATGAATCAACTTCATCTTTTGATAGCATGTTATGAGTCGAAGCATTATTATCAAGCAAATCATTAAATAATTTGCCTATCTTAAGTGTTTATTCATTTTGGTGCATTTAAGCTGAAATGCATTTTTAGTTTGTAATTTGTATTGAAACTTTCTTACCTGAAAATTTTTAAAGTGTCATGTAATTTCGAATATTTTTATATTACGAAGCGGATGCTGAAAGATGAAAAAGAGGTCAATAAAACAAAAACTAAATGAATAAAATAAAAAAAAATGAATGGTAATGGAGGGTTGTTGTTATTTTCATGTGCGTGTGTGTGTGATGCATTTTAAGCCAATAGAATATTACAAATATATTGGAAATATGGAAATCAATTGTGGAAAAGCTATTTGTTAACTGCGGTATATATATTTTTTTAAAGACTTAAGAAAATTCATTCTTAATAACATAAGTAATTTTTTTATTTTACCGCATGGTTCCTATGTGCAATAATACAGCTGTATTTTAATTACAAAATTAAAATTAATTACTGATTGTTAAATATTCAACGGCTTACTTGCTTTAGAGCGATACTGTAAGCTTAATCAAATTTTAAGAGACAATCTTCATTCAGACATGCTTGCATTTGTAAAGGATATTCGCCTGATAATCAAAATTTAAATTTTAACGATGTCGGTGCACTTTTAAACTAATCGCATTTTATCGCAAGATTGATAATCAATGAGCTTTTAGCGCAGTATAACTTATTCTTGCCCTTGTGAAATGAAAATAAGCCAAACCAGACCGAATCAAATAATTCGTTGGTCTCGAACGGGATTGCTTCAGGTTTTAGAAACTATATTTTCACATTTCATTAAATGAATTGCTTGCTTTCAGGAGATTTTTGTCAACAAATTTGTTAATTCTCAAAAGCTGACAGATAGGAAAATGTAGGCGTATTTTCAGTAAAAAAAAAACCATGTTTCATTTTTGTTCTAATTTGTTGCACCATGCTGATATACTCTGAATTTGCATGAAGCAGAAAAAAAAATCATGACGAATGAAAAGAATTCCTCAAATTTTTTCGGCAGAAATGCAGCTTAATTTAATGTTCTCCAGTTCTTTTTACAAAATGTGCCTTCGATTGAAAAAACAAGCAATATTCGAACAAGTCTTCTCGCAGAATCGAAGCATTACTCTTGATTAAGTTACTCAAACTTGGAGGGGGAAAAAAACTTGGTGAATTTTTTTCTTTCTCTTGAGAGAAAAATTAAGTAGACATTTGTTTTTCCCTAAGTATTCTTGAGTAATGTCAAAGTATTTAAACCGTTTCTTTTGTCATTGGGACGAAACCTTAAGTTCTGATTTGTACATTGAGAAATTAAAAAATATATATATATCATTACACGTTAGCTCCTATTAGCTTCTGTGCTCATGTTGTAATAGGGATATTTGCTTAACACAGAAACTAAAATATTTTTTTATAGAAAACGGGAAATGAAGTTTTTTTCCTTCTCCCTCCTTATCACTGGGTGAAAAACTTGGTTTAAAAACGTCGGTACTGATATTTCGATACCAATGATTTCTTTTTACACAAAAGGAAAAAACAAACAACTTTTGTCCCTTTTTTTTATTTATTTACAGTCTTTATTTATTCATCATTCCCTTTTCATTCTCCCCAGCGAAGATTATTATTTCAGTTTAAACAACGTAATTTGTGAAAAGAAAGTTCTTTTTTTTCACCCTCAACGTCAATAAATCAATGACCAGCATACAGAGAAATCGTGTACTGGAACTTCCTCCCTCCCTCTGCGTGTTTTATATGACGTAATGAGTGTTTGTCCGCAGTCATTGTCAATATCCGATACGAACCACTGAAGAAAATGACTCTGTTTCACTTCGCGTGTAAATCTAGTTTTTACTCGTTTCCCCCCCCCCGCACTGTCTTTGCCCTGTTTTGGAGGGGGGCGTCTCTTAATGAATAGCTTTTGCCGGAGGAGAGGGAGGCTATTGACTCCAGCTGTCTAGGAAATGGATTTTACGAATGGGCAAAAGAGCATCGATGAGGTCTTATTAGCCAACTGATTCAGTGACTCGGAAACATACAAATTAATAAAACGCTTCTGCGGTTGTTATCGATTGAAACGAGGAATCTTTCATATCGCTTGTTCCCCAACTTTTGCTAATGATAGACTTTTAAACGATCTCCGTCTTTTGGGGATTAGTAATTGTAGCTTTTAGGTTGCTTGAAGATATGCCCATTTCGGGCTTTTATCCTTATATTCGTCTTATTGCCGAATGAAGTCTTTTAAAACAAATATTGATTTAACGTGAGTTAGAGTTTTGATAAATGAATACAATTGATCACGTTTTGCTCTTTAGGATTCCTGTTGTTTTCTTGTGTATAAAGTATAGAAAGAGAAGGTATTATAAACAATAACAAAAAAAATTAATCTCAAGATTTTGATGCCTTTTCACGTTTTAGATTAGCCTCATAAACTCAAGAAACACGGGAAGCTAGAGGCATGAATTTTTGAATACGATTTCGATTATTAGTATTCGGTAACTCAGAATGCAGCTTACTAGATATATCACGTGTGCTCTTGACATAAGAATAGTATTTCTGTATCAAATTTTTAACCCAGGCTGTCAACAATGGGAAGTCCAAAACACGTACTCAATTCACTGAGTTATTCCACGAAGCTAAACACAAAATGCGTCGTATCATAGTTATCATATCAAAATGCCGTATGTTAAATTTGCCGAAGCCGACTTATGGGTTCAAAAAAATTGCATAAATGAATATGTCAGCTCTCAAATTGTTGTATGTGAGCACAAATTGCTAATTTCGTATATTTTGCCGAGTGTAGTTTTCGATCTTCGACTTTTTTATTATAACTGCAAGAACATCTTGAATTACTTTAAAAAGTTATAGGCAAAACATTCCCGCTTTTTAAAAAAAAATTGAATCGATGATCATTTTACTGTTATGGCCAATTGCAGTGGATAATAAATATTGCAAACAGATTCCCTCCCCCAGATTTAGATGCTAGCATACTCTTACAATCACCGAACAAAATTTTGCCATTGAGTTAATCGGAGTTCGAGTGCGTTTCTATCAGTCCTATTCTCTGTAATTCAGTAGAATGCTCAGAAAATAATGGTCTTCTCATTAAGAAATTATAATCTCCGATTTGTGTATACCTTATCAGTTGGCTTTGCAGTTTGAGAAGGTTTTACGAACATTGAAGAGTAATGGAGCAAATAATGGTGACAGTTGTTAAACATAAATGTTTCTTTGTTTCGTAAGAAATTAATAAAATGAATTTGTAAAGAAATTCAGAGTATAGTCTTGATTAATAATTATTCGTGATTCAAATAAAACTTAATGATTTACTAAAATAATATGACCAGATTTTCTGAATTTCAGTTTGAGAGCTGATATAAGGATGGTAACGGGTAATGAAAAAAAAAAATATTGAAAATATCGAATCAATAAATAAAATAAGAACCTGTAGAAAGAAAACTTTCTATGAACAGTAAAAAACTGAATTATTAAAAGGAATAAAAAAAATAAAAGCAGGAAAAAATTAAGAAGCATAAATAATAAAAAGTTTGCTATTATCAAATTTTCCATCAGGAATCCAGAATACGGAAACCAGATCAACACAGAGCGCGCATGCAGGCAATTTTTCAACAGGGATGGCATGAGAATTTGGAAAATGGGATGGTATCCAACAATGATTCAAAATTATCAAGTTCATCCAAAAATTACCTACTTGGAGCTCCCAAACAAGGTCAATGACTTATAAATGGAAACAAATCGAATTCTGGAAAGTGTGCGATTGCTTTGCTGGTTTTAGAATTCATTCATAAACGCAACACATTTTAAGCTCTTTTATAAGCCATTTCTTTAAGTACACTTAATTTCTTAATAACAACGCCTCATTTTTTTTTTTTTTTTTTTAGAATTTAAACTCTGGAAAACCATATAAAGGATTTTTTGATCAAATTTTTGTTTGTTTGTTTGTTGTTGTTTAGTACTGTAACGAAAATAGGTTTTTCGAAATAGGTTTCCATGTCGTCTTTTCATAAATTTAAATTTTTTTTTAAATATACCTGGGTGGTATATATAATTTCCTGTATTCCTGAACTAAAAGAAACTTTGTCAAAACGACTTATTTTATTCAACATTTTGAAAACGTATTGAAAAATAAATGAGCTCTGACCTGACTGAGCAAGGAAAAAGTGGAAAGCGCTGAGGTTTTGCTCTTATTTCCTACACAAAGAAGTGCATTAAATAAATAAATGGAAAAAATTTCTATGATTCTGAATTTTGAAGAATAGAAAAAAAAAGGGGGGGATCAGATTTGGCCCTCTAACGAATTGTGACAGTTTCTGCTCTTCTCTCATTCAGTCTCATACCTTAGGGAATTGGATTGAAAAGCAAAAGAAAACTTCTGATTTGGGTTGAAAATTAAGTGGGTTTTTTCCCCCGTGCAGTCGTTGGAAGAAAAAAAAAAAAAGATAGTTGATGCTTTAGGAATAGACTTTCATCTTATCCGCCCCCCCTTCATGTTGAATGAATGATTGGATTTCTTGTGGCTTGTAAAAAGGAAATGAATTCTAACAGCAACTGAGTGTTTCTCTCGCAAGAAATCTTGGTGATTTCAAAAAGAAAAAAGATCTTGTTAAAAATAAAACCGAACAAATTCCGTCCTTTTTTTTTTCAATTAATTCTTCTTTTAAAGAGCTTAGTATAGAATTTTGAATTTAAGTCAGCGCCTTTCCTTTTGAATTTTTCATTTCAGTTTGCTCGTAAACTATTGCGATAGAATAGTTTATGGCATATTTTTAAATGAGTAGATGAATGAAATAAATGCAGCTGAACTAATAGCTGTGGACATTAAAATATTATTTATTTATGATTATAACTGAATTTAATATTCGTACTCAAAGCTCTGTTGGCTGAAATAGAAAATGCAGTTTTATCATGATTATATAACAAGTATTTACATAAAATACTTTATTGAGTAATATTTTATTGAATATCTTGATAATTCAGTTTTCTCTGCTTTCTAATTAGATAGTACATTCTGGATTAGGAATATATTATATTTTTGATCAACTATGTATCAATAGAATATTTATAATGCTTGTGGATTCCGCAATAATTTGTTCCGAATTTTTAAATTCTAAAAATGACAGTTAATTTTAGTTTATAACTATAACAATACGGTACTTATTTATAACAATAATAGTATTTTTAAAGGTATAAACTTTAAAAATAAATTCATGTTAAACTATTTAGTTTATAACTGAAAAAATACAATAATTTAATCTAGTGACTCTTGGGGAATTAATTTATGTTCTTAATGCGGTTTTCTTATTCAATATCTATAAAGTCATTGAGGATATAATAGATAAAGACGTTTCAACTTTTCGTGTAGTTTGAAACCGAGTTGTCATGCCTTATCAGATGAATTTATTAAAGCTCAAGTATGCTTTTAAATTGTAACCTACACATATTGCTTGTGAGTTCTTACTTTTTTTAAGACAGTTTTATTATTTGTATATAAACAAAAAGAAAGTGTACACGTTTGCTTTTCTAAACAAACAAAAAAAGAAAGACATGTGAAAATGCCAAATTTATCTTTCGCGTAATATTTGAACAGTTTCTGAAGCTGTATGACGGGAATCTACTGTACTTGCTTTTTTGCCCCTTAATTTTTTTTAACTTTGAAACTTTATAAATAATTAAATTTCAGTTATAAATGCTAAAATGTTTTGCCTTTAAGTCTTAATCATTGAATATTTCTATATCAAAGTTAGTTCTTTCGCGTAAAGAGACGAGTTGCAGTTTATCTCACATTTCTTTTTTGGATATGTTATACAATTTTACATTATTTAGAAATCGCTGCTGTAGGAGTCTATTAAACATAGTTATTTCTAATTTAGGTTTAAATCAAGTGCACTTTTATCCCATAACTTTTTTGAAAATTCTTCGTAGCGTATTCTGAATCACCTAATCTATTGGTTCTGATTCACCTAATCTGAGTTTAGTAACAAATGTTATTGAAATATGGTGCAATGTCTTCGAAAAGAACATACCATTTTATGAATATTTGTAGCATTTAGATAATTTGCGATTTAAATATCTGTAGAATGGGATGGATATAATAAGTCTGAAAGATTACCAATTCAATAATCTTTCCTATTATGATATGTAGAAAAGGTCTCTTAACTAATTTATCTATAAATAACGGTTGTTCTTCCAAATATGATTCTTCAGATTTACGAATGCCTAATTATTTCTCAATCGAAATGATCCTGCGTAAATGAGTATGTAGTAATTTACGATTTGGCTTATGATGGTTTTATTGTCTGTTAATAAAGCTTTACCAAGCTCATTTAAATTCTACAGTCTTAATCAACGAATTCCATTCCCTACCTCTCCGTAGATTCCTCTGTGCTTAAGGATTTTCTGCATAAACAAAACTTCATGTACGTTCCGTATGCCATTCGCAATTGCCTCGCTTTTATTGCTTCTAATTTTATAGCAAGCGTAATTAAAAGGATTTTTATTACACCTTTTACATATAAGTAAAGCACTTCCAATTTCTTTTGAAGCGCAAGCTCTTTTAATTACTTTGTATCAGAATAAGGGTCTTAAGAGAGAGCTTTAAATATTTTCTTAACATTCTTTTCTAATAAACGCAAAGGTGACTCCCCTTTTCCTCTATGCTTTCCTTCATTAAAGCAGTATACAATTTTTTTTCTGTCTTTTTCTCTTTTTCTCTAGAAAGTTTTAAAACATTTTACTACCACGATGGTGAATAATGGTCCAGATTTTTTTTTTCCACCAGGTGATTTCATGTGTAATTTTTTTTAAACTTTTCTTTCGTTATAGCCACCAACTGCTGCCTCTTTTATGCTCACTTTTAATGACTCGCAAAGTATAAATAATTATGATTTTTTTTTTTTTGCTTGAAAGTCATAATTTGCTGTTATTCTGTGCTACTTTATATTCAGAGTTCATGAGAGAATTAAATTTATCCAGTAATTATTCTGAGCTTTTTAAAGCCATGTATGGTTAGAAATGGTATTTTGGCTATTTTAACTGAACTCATTAATTAAACATTATTGTTTTCGCAAACAAAGTAAATAGCTAGTGCACTTCACTGCCCGATGCACAACAAGATTAAGAACCTGTTTTAAATTTATCCTGTAATTATCTTGAGCGTTTTAAAGCAATGTATGGTTGGAAAATATATTTTGGTAATTTTAATTGATCTTATTAATTAAACATTATTGTCTTCACGAACAAAATAATAGTTAGTGCGTTTCACTGCCTAATGCACAAGATTTTGAGCCTATTTTAAATTTATCCTGTAATTTTCTTGAGCATTTTAAAGCCATATGTAATTGGAAATAGTATTTTGTAACGATTTTTTATAATAGTTTTTTAATGGTAACTAAACTTATTAATTAAACTTTATTGTTTCCACGAACACAGTAAACAGTTAGTGCACTTCACTGGCACAACAATATTAAGCGTTTGTTTCAAATTCACCAAGTAACTATTTTAAGCTTCTTAAAACCAATGTATGTTTGGAAATAATATTAAGTCATGTTAGTTGAAAATGGTATTTTGGTAATTTTTATCTAATTCATTAATTAAATGTTACTGTATTTGCGAACAAATTAAATATATAGTGTACATCACTGTCCAATGCAGAGCAAAATTAAGTACATATTTTAAATTTCTAGATGCTTTTATGAGAAGTGTTCATGGATTCTACCTCCAAAGGGATTATATTTTGATCTTCTTTCATAATGTATACTAAATCATATTTTTGATATGTTGGTATTATTTCAAAAATGGCATATGCTGTTTTCTTGAGACAACTTAAATATAAAATACATAATAAATAAATATTACTATCCATAATTAATTAAAAATTGCAATTATATACAGTTGTATATCAATTTACAACTGCTATTCAGCAGTCGAAAACTGAATCGAAATTCAGTATCTGAATCACTATACTCTAATTTATTTTTTCAGCTTTATATTCTTATGAATAGTGTTTGCTTTCAAAATTCTTTTAATCGATACTCAGACTAAGGATCATGAGATTATCAATATCTTCTTCATGTGTGACTTAAGATTTTTGTAAATGCATTTGTATCCTGTTTTAATAACGTCTCTTGACATACATGGTATTTTAAGAGGAAAGTAATAGAGAAATATTATCGATGGGTTTTTTTTTAAAGAAAATAAGAATTATTAATAATTTTTTCCTCTGGTATTCCTGATAAAATTGAAACCTTTAACCTGAATTTTTCGTTATTAAAATCAATGCCCATTGTCCTGAAAGCACATTCAATTTCCAATGATATTTTTTCGTTTTTTGTGTTAATTTCACTAAATTTTTCCGATTACATGCAATTTACTTGGTGAGAAGATTAATTTCTCGGCAATAAATTTAATAAAATCAGTTTTTAAAAATACACTTATCAGCATACGAAAAAATAGAATTTTTTTCGTTTTAATTGTGTGTTTTTTTCTTAATAGTATTTAATTTATAATGTATTTTTATAATTATTTAAAAAATCTTGTAATCAGTGTTTTATTAAATTCAGTACCAGGTGACACTACTACAAAAAAAACAAATTTTAGTTGAATTTACAGAAAAATTGATAATTCTGTTTTGAAAATGTTGTAAGAAATTGCAAAACTCTGGTCTATCATGGAGTATAAAGTCAGTTGAGAAATTCCATCGTTACAATCATAAAACTAGTAAATTTCAATAAAAATGGTTAGTAAATGTCCAGAATAAAGACCAGACAGATAATAAAATTCCTTATAGATATAACGAAAATCTCCTCTGCAGTTACTTCTCATAAAGATATAATGAAAGATAGTGTCATATATATATCCGCCAAATCTTCAGAGCACTAAAAGCATTATGAACACCATCCTAAACTACGTATAAAACCTTCTTTTAATGCAATACATGGTATCTGTTAATGGACTTTCCATCATTTCGATTCATACGGAGATATGGACTCGATCACACAAATGAATTCTTTCAGTCTCGTGCTAAATCAACTATTGAATGAATTTTCTTCATGAAATGACTTGCATATTTTTTTATTATTGTCATTTCTATCTATTATTATTATTATCTCGTCTTATCTTAATACTTTCTCGTCTACGAAAGTATTTTAATCGATTTCGAGTTTGTAGTGAATTTCTACGTTGAGATATCTTTGAGTTTGAAAAACACATTTTGGGAATATCTATCTGTCCATCGGTGTATATTTGAACTGTATCTCAACAGCATAGTGAGACAAAGTAATTATATTTGATATGTACATTAAAATTGCAGATCTGCATCTAATTTTTAATAAAATCTGACGTTGGTAGACTGTATTCGTGTGTCTGCCAGCGTGTATGTGTACGGATCACACAAAAATACCTAAATGTATAAAGCTTAATGACCTAAATGAATAAATTTAGTATGTGGTCTTTACACCAAAATTATTAATAAGTATAAAATTTTGGACCAAGTCAGCCTTTAGTAAGAAATCCATTTCCCAAATGCAAACCCACTCGGTTATAGCTCGATTATTTTTCTTTAGCGATTAAAATTCTTTTTTATTTCAAAAAATGTATGAATTTTTGGATTCTTCTTTTGATGAATAGATTTGGTTTAAAATTATCAGGAACATCCCAAAATAGCCCGCGCGTTTCTTTAAAACGAGTCGTTATAATTGCAAAATTAAACGGTGGAAAAATCTGAAACTTGTATTCTAAATAGTAAGTCTCATGAAATAGAATAAACGTTCTAAATTGGTTACTTAAAAAACGAAATTTACATTTAGCAAATCCTATCATTTTAAATCCTGGATGACACTTCAATACATTTTTAACGAATAGTTGCTTTCCCGGTTTACCAAAGATCTCGCACTTCCGAGATAGAAGAAAGGAAGTTTTTTTTTTAAAGCCTTAGCATGAAAAGCAATATATTTTTTCGCGGCTAAAATGACGTAGACAGAGGAGGGTACGACGATCCTTCATCTTGTTATAAAATATAAGATTCTTACTCCTATCAAAGATGAGCGGACGGGTGGTGGGGGATGAAGCACTTTTGGGTCACCATGACGACGCGCAGTCAATGAATGCGATCTCTATTGAATTTATACACGATCACTTCATCTCCCCAAGCACCAAAAGAGAGCAGGGAGATCTTCAATCAATAAGGAAATCTGAGGACGACACTTTAAAAGTTCTGCTCTCGACTGGTTAATTAATTCAGTCAAGACGCTCGAAACTGAAGATTTTAGCTAATGACCAAGTTGGATTCTCTCGATCTGTTTGAGGGCCAAACTGGAGAAGGAATGGTTAAATTATTTAACAAGAGAAAGGGAAAATAAGCGAACATGAGCGGGAAAATTTCTAAAAATATTAACAATTTGTAATATAGTGTTAAAGTCTTGCGTTTTGGATATCAGTATAAAAATCAATGTTTAAATAATACGCAGATCATCCTTTAAATTTTAATACGCGAACTGAATGGTTGCAGTTATGGGCATAAAAATGGTGTCTAAAAATTGTAAAATGACTATGTGCTACGTGATAAGACTGCCGGTTGTTCCACTTGAAAGCTGCCTACAAAGTTCGCGTTCCTTCTTCGAAAATGGTTAGAGATGGAAAAAAAAAGTTTTTGAAAATTGAAAATCATCAATTTAGTTCAGAAAAGCATATTGTGGCTGTTAATGTTCAGAGCAGAACGCTTACAAAACACATCCATTTGTTAGTTATTTCTAACACTTTTATTTGACAATGTTTTAAGAAAAACAACTAATTATCACAATAATTCTTATTTTGGTATTCAAACTGTTATTCATCAACTTTAGTACACATTTGGATCCTTGTCGGAATTTCACCTTGCAAACCATTTTTCCAGCATGTCAGTTGATATTCTAGCATAACCATTAATAGGTCGTTGAAGGTCCTTCATTGTTGGCGGAGAGATCGTATATACTTGCTGTTAATGGCATTTCCACAGGAAAAAATTCATTGAATTCAGATCAGATGATTTCGGGGACTACTCGTTGAAACCACCATACTTAATTATTTGTTGCGGAAATGCTTTCCCAGGTATTTTTTTTTATGTTTGAAGTCTTATGTTAATGTGCTCTATAATCTTGGAACCATACGTTAATAAAAAAAAAATAACGGTTTTTTCCCCCTTTCCGTCTACATTTTACATTTTATGGGTCACAGTTTCGGAAGTCGCGAACAAGCGAATATGCATTTTAAGTGGTCTTTTCTGAACATTGATTTTCACAAGGTATTTGTTCTTTGTATTTAGTCAACTGCCGTCTACAATTCTGTAGTTTAATTTTTTTTCTTTACCTTGCACGTTTTCGAGAAAAGAACGTTAACTACGCAATTTGTCGCCAGGTTGCTCTATAAATTGCCTCATCGTGACGTGCATAGCCATTTTACTATACTTTGACACCACTTTATGACTATAGCTACAGTCGTTCTGAAATCGAAGAAATGAAAAGAAAGTAGATGACTTTAATTTACACAAAGTATAATCAATCAATACATTAGCTTCATTTTCTGTCTTCGTCTTGGATAGATTTGAACATTATTCATTCATTATAATTAATCTTATTAATAATTTTTTATACGTGATTGTCTTTTTTACATTTCACAGTGCACTGCTCATTTTGCAACATTTTATAAGTGTTTCTATGAAGGAGGTGTCAGCTCAGGTGTCGTTCTCGTCATCTGACCGCAGGTCAAAATTGCGAAATCCGTCCCAAAATAGCCCTAGTGTTGCTATACAACGGGACGTTAATATAACTAAACTAAGCTAAGTTAAACTATGTGGAAAGAATGCAAATGTATCAAATATTCAATAATTTAGTGTATTCTTGTGAAAAGTATTAAAAATAATGAAACTAATATTTATTATTAATTTCAAAAGAGTAATGGAGAACCATTTCTGTTTGCTCTTCTGATTTAAAAGTAATTTATTGGAAAAATTTAGCCATCGTTGTATTAAACCTGAAGATACTAGCATTTACTTGGCATTTGATTTATTCTTGCTTTCTCTTCATAACAAAATAATTTTTTGTAATTTTGAAATAATTCGATTTAGAAATTTTGATAAATCTCCCAGTTTTAGGTCTCATCGAGTCCATTGAAACAGAACTATGATTGTCTGTCTCCCCATTTGCCTTTGTGTGAAAACAAAAACTCAAAATTGTAATGAATTAAATGCATGAAGTTCCATACACCTAAGTCTTTACACCAAAATTCCCTCTGTCTTTATAGGTATATATTCTGTACTGTTTCTTGATCTGTCTGTTGTGTGTATGAAAATGCGGTAACAAGCTACGTAAATGAGATTTAGCATGCGATCTTAACATCAAAATTGTAATTTCTTTTTCTCCATTTTGAAAACCCAGTTTATTACCAAAGAAATTTAAAATAAATCCTGAACTAATTTCTTTTCCATTCCCCATGCTTACAAATGCTTTAAATTAAAGAATATAAATATTCGCTCCGGAGATTTAAAAATTGCTCATTTGAAAGAGTATTAAATCTAACAGAGGGTAAAATGTCTCTAAATATTTTATATTACCTACAATATCTATATGTGACGTTTCATCCGCAGATACAGTGCCTACAAATAACGTCGTCACTTAGCAATCTATACCACCTGTCTCATCTTTCCTAATTTTTGCAAAACAAGAAGAAAATACTGCATTTTTCGTAACCATTAACGATTATTTCAGGGTGTTATATAGTGCAAAATTCTTGCAAATAACATTTCATTCCCATTTACAGTACATACCAATAACGCCTCTCTTAATTTGTACCATTACTGTACTTAACCATATTAGTAAAAACGGGAACACACGAAACCTGCATTAAAAGCAAAGATTTTGCTTTTAAAAGCTTTAAAATTAATATGTATTCATTACATCTCGGTATTATGTCACAAAGTACCTTTTAGCTGCTTTAATAAATTAGTTTGTAAGAATTTGTTCGCACTTTAAGCTGAAGAAAATAAATCACACGAAAACATTTTTTTAAATCAATAATTTGCCCTGTTTCAAATATATTTTTCCTCCCAAATAAACGTCAACAAAAAATTCCGCGTTCGCTTCTTCTGAAACTCAGATAAATAAGCAATTTCGAGATCAAACGGAATTATTTATTGTTCCTCGAAAAACAACATTGTATCTATAAATTTCCTTTGTTTCCTTTCAGAAAATATTTTCTTAAGGGAAGCAACAGTTGAATATGCAATCTTTGCTCCATCGAAAGTCTTTGTGGTTGTAAACATTAATTCCGTGCTTCGATCATTTATCTAGTGGATTGGCTCTAGAGTTAGGCTATCATTGGCAAAAGAAGCATAAATAAATAGCTCTGACAAGAACAGCATTTACTTAATGGAAAAAGCTTTTCAAAGACAGCGCCCTAAGGACCATCGCATCGATCTTGGCATGGAAAAAGCTCTTCTCTCAGGACCTCGTGGGGAGGTCGAAATTAAAGCTTCTCTGAAAAGCTCTTTTTTTTTCTACCCTTCCTTCCCTTCCCTTTCCTTCTCTGTCAATTCATTGAGAGAAAAACCCTAGCCATTTTTTTTTCCGGTCCAAAACTTGACTTGAACGTGTCGTAAATTATCAGTAAATAATCAGTTAGTGGTTGGTTGAGGAAACAGTTTCTTGATCGAAAGAACTGGATGGTTAAAAGCGTTCTTTTAGTTGAAAAAGTATATTTTCTTCAAGTGCTAATAATTTGTTATTGTGGATGCTTAGAAAGCGGGAGTTCGGTTTTAGAAAACATTCCGTATACATTCAAATTTCTTAATGCCGATTTAGAAGATCTTGGGGGGGGGGGGAATTCGGTATATAGAAATGCATATGATAAAGGCTTCCTCATTTTCTTACTAAAAACAACTCTGCATAGTTAATATCTTAGGTTTAGTGAAAATTTCAAATTGATGTTTTAGAGTTAATTGCAATGTATAATTAAAATTTTAAAAACAATGAAATTTTTAAATTTATATTTTTGTGTTAAAGGGAATAAAATGCCATAAATGTTTAAATATATGAAAATTTAAAAGAAATAAAACGTCAAAGAAATGTATTCTAAAAAATGTACAAATGATAATGATATTTTTTTTAATTTTCTAATTCCATTCTTGTATAAATTCCATATATTTTTTTTCCTCATTTTTTATTTTTCATCCTACTTCCTACATTTTTAATTAAGCCGAAATTCTCTTTCCCTTTAAGGATCTTACTCATTATAAAAAAAGTTAAACTGCATTTAAAGTAAAATCTCGCTTTAAATTATGAAAGCAATTCGTAGAACAAAAGCTAAGAATAACATCGATAAAAGTTTTTAAATTTTTAATTTATATTCCTTCTTATCAGCGAAATCTATGGATACATTTTGAATGAAATGTATATATGCATAACTTTATACGCGACAGTTGTTTTCAGATTTATTAAAATTTTATTCGATAAACAGAAGCTATTTTTCTGTTAAAACCCAAGATTCCTGTAAACGTTCAATATATGGAAGTTCTATAAATTTGAGTTTCAATGTATTTGTTTTAATCTCCTTAGATGAGTTTCTTTTTCTTTTATTCAGTGGTTTACAACTTTATATCTGTAAAGCGATGGCATTAAGATAAAAAAAAAAAACTTTCAAAAATTTACATTGATTTTACTTTTCACCAACATTAGTCTTCTTGTCTTCAAAAATAAATGACACATTTAAAAAAAATGGCCATATGTTTGTGTCTCGTTTTCATTAGAGTTTTTATTCGTTTAATGAATTGTCGTGGTATTCAGGCACAACGTTTTGTCTTTTTTTATTATTATTCGCTTGAGATAAAATTTTAATATGTCAAATTAAAATATTTTATCCTTTTTCACTTTCATTGTAAATATTTTGTTAAAATATGACGGAATTTAAAAGATCTAATTTCTATCCGCCTTTTTTATCCCTTTTGTAAACTGAATTAACTTGCCATCAAATTTTTATTGCATTTTTGTTACATTAGATTATTAGTTTTGCTGTTAGTTAGATTAGTTTTGCTGCAGAATAACCCAAGCAATGAGGAGCATGCTTTTTAATTACTTTAAACAAATTAATATTAATTTCCGCCTATAGCTGCCATCTATTGCCTACTATCGGAACTACGATCTTCTTGTCTTTTTGAGTGTTGTCAAGAAAATCTGTTATATCCGGAAGATATAAGCGTTTGGTTACAGCAATGTTTCCAAGTATTATCTGGATGAAATTAATTAAATTTTTCGGAATTGATAAATTTGGATAATATTAAGATAACCTGGCGTCTTTTCTATTTTATCTTCAAAAAAGTTAAACTTTTTCTTTTTTCAAGTGATCTGGGCTGGTGAGAAAAATGAATTCCGAGTAAAATTGTTCTGAAGACAAAACTTTGTCACACCCTTCTTCTGTCTGTCCTTGAAATAAGTTTTCTTTGCGCTAAAAAAAATGTGAAACTTATCACAAAATTCAAAAGCTTTAAAAGCAAAAAATTGCCTATAAATTCCAAGTGATATTTAAATCTTTTAAAATTTTTATGGTAACCATTAATATGTCGCGAAGTATGTAAATCATTTCGAATGCTAAATTTTGTTGCCAAATTAATGAACGAAAAATGATTGGATATCAATTTATTTCACGAAAGATTTTTACTTTCGGACAATAAACGCATCTTAAGTTAATACCACATAACAAGTAGCAGAATAAAAGTGTAAAATTTGTGATCTACATTTTACTATCATTTGTTGGCGCCACTACAGAAGAGATGAATAAACGAAAGTGGAATACAAAAGGTTACTAGGTTTAATATATAAGAATGGAAATCGAAAATGACAAGTTTTAACTTTTGAGCATCAATGAATGGCTTCTGTGACAGGATTCTGACAACAGCATACGTAACCTGTTAATGCAGTGCATAATTGATCTCTATTCTCTGAGCCTTTTTTTCTTTTTATAAATATTTTTGTAAGTGCTATTTTGATTCGCTGATTTAAAAAAATACAACCTAAAAATTGTGCAATGTCGAAAAATGCGTTCATCACAGGAACCAAGTAAGAAATGGGCATTATTTTTATAACAAGTAAACGAACTTAGAAAGAAACTTTGTAATTTTTTATTTTAATTCTCCAGGGTGAATTTATCAAATTTCCATTGAAACCAAATTTATGCTGGCGATAAATTAACAAACATCATTTTTGTGCGATTCCTGTTTACTAACATCATAGATTTCTTTTAACATTAGTATTCATTATCTATTCACATTAAAAATTTAGAGGGGACATAAAGTCTTTCCTTGATTACAAAGAATACATTGCACAAAAGCTATTAAACTTTGTAAGATCAATTATCTCAAGACATGCCATAAATGTCAATATGTCGCCTGTTTGCAATTCGAAAAATGTCGTGAACAGTTTTCGTCAAGTCTGGAATAACATTTGTTCTGTGTAATCAAACCCATCATGCTTTATACTGTCACTGTTTTAATATCGCAGCTTGGTGTATCAAACATCCATAACAACCTTTAATCTCAACTAGTTAACAGAAACGGCCTATTGGACTTCATGGAAACCCAAAATCTGTTGCCTTTGTCGAAGCTTTTAATTTAAAATTAAATTCTGATTTACCGCCTATGTTTATAAATCAATTTTTTCAGTTACTCAACGAAAAAAAAATACTTAAAAACAGGACTATGCAGTGATGAAAATTTTACATTTCCATGATGTAAAATTTCCTGGTAAAGTTTTTTAATCTGGAAAAGTCTTTATGCTCATCCTGTAATATCTTTTCAACAAAAATTTGCATTAATGTAATTATATGGAAGTAAAATTTGAAAGCTTTTTTTTTGTAATTTGTTGATTTTTAAGATAGTAGTTATAGTTATTTTCATTAGTTGCTCTGATTCTGAGAGTAACCATTTAAAACGAATATTTGCTCTTATGTACTGTCTTAGTAACAAAAATTTGCATTACTGTTACATTGAAAGAAATCTTGTAATTATTCATTTTTAAGGTCTCCAGAATTCACATTTCAGATTTCCCATATATAAATTCGTAAATCAATTGTTTATAGAACAGTCTGAGAATGTCTCTGAGCAAACGTTCACCGATCATGAATAATAGTTTTCTTTTCATTTCCTCTTCTGATTCTAAAAGTAATCACTTTTTTAAAATAATTTTTTTCTTTTATACAGTGTCGATTCGAATTACTGTTACTACATCGAAAAAATTCAAAAGAAATTGTATTATTTATTCATTTTTTTAGTCTCAAAGAATTCGCTTATTAATTCCCATAAATATATGTCGTAAATCAATTGTCGTTCAACGAACAAATCGGATAACGAGCATCGTCTTCGAACGGATTGATTTCTTTAGCAAATTATTCATTGTAGTTATTTTCTTTCTTTTAAATTGATCAAGTTTTTTTTAAAAAAATGCTTTCTTTTTCTTTCAGGGCTTGAATTAAATCCATTTATTTTGCACTTCGAGCCTTTATTTTACAGCCAAAAATCACTGAATGAACAAAATTACCGCACTAAACGTTCTCCAAAGTCGGAAATAAAGTTACAGTTCATTGCGCATAATAGGTAAGTGTACAATTTTACGAACCATTAATTTAAGTGATTCTTTTAAAATATTTCCTGATTAGTAGTTTGCCTGTTCTTTTTTGACATTTTCTTGATCGAATTATTGATGATTTGCAGAAGTCTCATTACACGCTAAAAGCTTTCGTTTAAAGTAATAAAATTATACACAAAATAAAAAGAAAAAGAACTATTCTCAAGAATACAGATGTTATCGAAGAGCAATGCTTTTACTAAGTACTCATAATGTGATTTGTATTTGTCTTAAGTACATCAGAATAGTCTTTTAAAAAATGTCTACCTTAATGATCGTTCAAACACGAAGTTGAATGAAGCGTTTAAAAGCCATTGGAGCACTTCTGAACCGAAAAAATTTTAGTCTGCTTAAAATTTAGTTAGAACATGTGATTGCACTTAGAAAATTTTTGCAATTTAATTTAATACTAATTGAATTGAACTTACTTTTTTTACTTGAACGACGAGTTAGTATGGATTTTGTTATACTTGATCCAAAAAAAAGTATTGTTTTAGATCATAAATTCTCCCAGCGTTTCAAAATTTAAAGATTGAGTAATGAAATATCGGGAATGTATTAAGTTTCTAATACAATAAGCGCGTTTTTGTTGGTATCTTTTTGGGGATGAAACATAATTCAATTTTGTTTAAAATAATTTTGTGCTTGCATGTCATCTTAATTTGTTTAAATTTCTTATTAACTTACTTTAAGATTAAAATTTTCCATCTCAAAGTGGATGCTTTTAACTTCTTTTATAATAGACGAAATATACAAAAAGAAAGTATTGTAAACCCCAAAATATTCAACCTTGCGATTTTCACAAATCTCCCCGCTTTAGATGATAACCCTGAAACGGGATTGTCTGTGAACACGATAACTCAATATTGCAACAAGACATTTAGTACATAGCCTCTTCACAAAATTTTGGAATTTCCGTCGAATGTTGGATGGAATCCCTTTATTTCGTCCGTTCGTTTTTCACCTATTCTCGTGCCGATAGCTCAAAAACACAAAAGACTAAATAGATGAATTTTAGCATATAAATTTCTCATCACAGTTGTAAATCTTTATCAAAATTTGGGCCAAGTCCCTCAAAAAAAAACCGTCTGACGATGTAATATTATTGTGAACGTAATAACCCAAAGATACAATTACTTAGACGAATGAAATTTGATAAGTGGTCTTTCCACTAACATTGAAGTGCGCAAAATCTATCCCAAATCATCCTATTTGTCGCATGGTTCTTCCTGTTTCTTTTCGAAGAATTTACGAGTCGCGACCCTCCCATATTCTTCCTTATTAGGAGAGAGTCAAAAGTTTCCTACATGGTTCGGACCTTTATAGTGTTGCCATTAAGTCATTTGATTTTTATTCCTTTCCTCCTTGGGATACTCCGCAATTTTCTTTTCTGAACCCTTTTTGGGGATTCGATAAATCTTCAACTAATCCTGTTATTTTCCCACAACTTTTTCATCAGCACTGCTGTCAGTATTCTTCTTTTGCACCAGTTTTTACAGATGGCTCGAAATCAGATGGACACGTTGGTTGTGCCATTATAACTCCATCTGATATACTGAGCTATCGTTCGCACAACAGTAGCTTTGTGTTTACGGCTCAGTTAGTAGCAATTTTCTGTGCTCTACAAGAAATCTCCTTCTACTCAGCTTAATTTCATCATTTATACTGACAGTATGAGTGATTTTGAAACACTTTCTAATTATCAGATTCAGATGTACCCAGTTGCTGTTCAGATTTTATTCATATTGAGAATCCTACAAAATAGAGGTTTTAAAGTCATTTTTTGCTGGTTTCCGGGGCATGTAGGTATTTACGGCAATGAAAGAGCATATTTTGCTGCTAAATCTGCATCAACCTATCTAACACATTCACTTGCCTATTCTGATGCCAAAACGTCCTTCGCTTGTTCGCTCTTTACTAACTGGCAGCAATCATGGGATCTGCAGATCCATAACAAATTACATCCAATTAAACCGACAATTGGTTTGTGGCCTGTCCACCCTATACGAGAGGTTGATGTCAAATTAACTCGCCTCCGTATAGGGCATACTCGTTTTACACACAAACATCTCCTTTATTTTCAGACAATACCAAATGCTCCACATGTCGTGTAGATTTTACCATTAAACATATTTTAATCGAGTGCGCATCTTTTAATTCCTTTCGTTTACACTTTTTTAAATCATCGTCATTAACTTTACAAGACCTGGTGGGTGAGAAATTCCACCCAAACATTTTTAAATTTTTAAAAACCATTGGTTTTCATAGTTGTATTTGGTATATTTTAACTTCTCTTCAGGCTCGACGGTTCACATCGATTCATTATAACGTTTGTTTTTCGAATCAGTATTTCGTATATAAATTCATTAACATTATCATTCTTGCACTTTTATTTTTATTTTTCATTTTTTATACCTTTTGCTTTTATATCTTAACATGTGTGTTTATATAAATTGTTTTTATGTTTCTTACCATCTGCTTGGCGCAGCATAGCCAAACATGGCTCTTGCGCCAAAAGAACCGAACCGAATCACGCTTTGCTCTTCATAGTACAATAAAGAAAACAAAGTATGAAATTACAAAGTATGTTGTAAAGAAATGTATTACAAATCTACAACGTTGGTCACAAGACCACGTATGAAATTTCATGTGGCTAAATCATTGTGTTTTAAAATTATCGCGTTCGCACAATCGCAAATACACTGACTGATAATTGGTCGATCCTCTGATGCATTAGATCCAAAATTATTTTCATTTATCTGGCTATTTCCATAAACAGATTCCATTCAAAATTAATTGCGGATTGTTCCAGTTGTGGATTGTTGGAAAGAAATTTATTACAAATCGACAGTGTTTGTTACAAGATTAAGTATGAAATTTCATGGGGATAAATCATCGCGTTCGCACAATCGTAATATATACACAGACTGACAGTTGGTGGTTCCTCTGATGAAATGACAACTGGTTCTTCTGGGTTCAAAACTATTTTCATTTACATGGCTATTTCCATAAACGAATTCCATTCAAAATTTTATACAAATTTTCAAATTTTGTGAATTTATGGAAAGAAATTTATTACAAATCTACAATGCTGGTCAAATTATACTTGTTGTTGATCACGTACGAAATTTCATATGGCTAGATCGCACAATCACCAATACAGAGATTAACAGTTGATCGATCCTCTGATGTATTGGTTCCAAAATTAATTTCATTCATCTGGCTGTTTCAGAAAAAGATTCCATTCAAACTTAGATACAAATTTTTAAATTTTGTAACTATATCTCGTACATAATTTCGCATATGCTTGTGAGTTTCTCATTTAAAAATTTAAAAAAAGAAAATTGTTGGATTCAGGAAGAACTTGGAGATCAAACTATAGGTGAGGGACTTTTCAATAATTACAGAATTTTGTCTTTACACATTTCATGCACGAGAAAATAAAATAAAATAAAAATCTTAAACATATATTTTTTTAGAACATTTACAAATTCTCTTCATCTAACTTAGGTAATCCCTTGTTTCAAATGATACAAAATTTAGAAAACATGCTGATTGAAATATTCTAAAATGATTTTCTCTCTAAGAGTATGCGTCACGCTTAGTAGTATATAAAAAACTTGATTGTAAAAAAAAAATTTCTGGCTATAAATTTATAGAATCGTATCTAAAAATTATTCTGTTTTATGGTAATATGTAGAGTTGGTGAATAATACATTGCATCAGTTCAACGGATGGCATATTCACGTGGTAAGCGCCACTGCAGGTTGTCTTACATTTCACTGTAACAGTGCGTCCTCCCTCTCTTAAAAAATACACTTTGGATAAAAAGTGACTCTGTGTGCTCAGTGTTTATCACGAATCAGTGTGAATTTATTCTATTTAAGTTTCTTGTGCATTTAAATTTCTTTCATTTTATGTATAGAAATAAATTTTCATACATACTAACAACTTTATAGAATTTAGGACCACAACTTTTCAATATCATTACTTTTCTAATTATTCAGAGCTGTCTAGAATTCAAAATCACAGTCCTCCAGAATTTAGAAACGAAATTTTTCTGACGTCTCACAATTTTTCACAATTCAGAAATTCCATTTTTCTAACTATTCACAATTTTTGCATCTATATTTTTCAGAATTATGAATCTCAATTTTCTCATCTCGTTACAATTTTCCATAATTCATAATACCAATTTGATTTATTATTCATAATTCAAAATCCCATTTTTTCCTACTATTCGCAATTTCTCCCTTTATTCTAAACTATCCGCCTTTGGCGACCAGCCGGTTCGCCAGTACCGCTCGCTACAGTTTTCAATTAAATATTTTAAGTAACTGGTCTCTTAATAGATTCTCAAACAAAACATTTTTAATCTTCAAATTTTGATAGTCATACCAAACTTATACAGTTGTTTAGATCGTTTCGTTCAATTTACTATATATGTTTTGCTATCTGTTGCACGTTAAATCTGTCAGATCAAACGTCCTCCCGCTGGTGTGGTGTGGTGTGGAGAGGGGGGTGCCAGCTCAGGTGTCGTCCTCGTCATCTGACCGCGGTCCAAAATTACGAGGTCCGTCCCAAAATAGCCCTAGTGTTGCTTCAAAACGGGACGTTAATATAACTAAAACTAAACTAAAACTAAAATGTTTTGCTAATTTGTTGTCATTTCCGGTAAAACTTCAACTTTAGTTTAAAGTGGAAATGATGAAGTTGCAATTAATATCAAGATATTTTTTAATAAAACCAAACGTTTTATTTTATTTATCATATTTATTGTTATTTATTAATTATTATTATTGAATATGAGTATTGCAAACAGAATCGCTCGGTATATAAGTCTTATGTGAACTATAAAATATTTTTCATAATTTATGTAATATCTCAAAGAATAATTCAACAAAAATTTCTCAGATTCAGCAAAAAATTCAGTTTTTAGTTTTGCTTTCAAAAGGATTGAAATGAAATCAATAATAATATTTTGTTCCGGCCTATAAATATATTTCAAAAATTATGAAATCTAAATTTAATGCAGTAAGGTATCATATTTTGAGAAATATTCTGGACACACCAAATTTTAAATAAATGAATGAATGTTTCTATTTTCCACGATCAACTAAGACTTATTTATGAAGTTTTGAATGTTAAAAATTTAGAAAAACTCAACATTTTCATAATCTTAGGCCAATTAATCTTGAGAAACCTGCGCGCTCATTGGCGTATTTTCTTTGAAAAGATCGATGGAAAATCTAAAATTATCCTTTTATTTTATTGAATAGTGATATTCAAATTTTCATAAATCAGCCAGTTTAAGTGATTGATTTAGTTGATTGGAAATTAACTCTTTTTATTTAAAATATTAGTGTTTCAAGAACATTTTGTTAATCGTGATTTCCACAGCAGAAGCTTTATGTAAAATCAAAAATTTGTTATTTATTAGAGCATTTATTGAATCAAGTTACATAAAATATAATCATTTTCCATTTAGACCATTTTAGCAGATCTGTGTTTTAACTAAAGGTTTATAAATTAGCTGTGTGGCCCTGATTTCAATGGATATCCTGTTCATATTAAACAAAACTTGTCTTAAAATAAAACTGATTTATTGGATTAATAATATAGAGTGTAAAAGATCATAAAATAATTTTTCATGAATTTATTTTTTAGAAAAAAATAATATTTCATATTTGTTTTATTTCCTACAAACACGTGCCGAAAATTATATTTTAACAGATTTCATTTCCAAAAAGATTTAATTAATTTTTAATTGGAACTTTAATCAATGTGATGGCAACACTTTGAAAAAAGCTAATTTTTTCCCATGAATGCAAAACGTGCTCGTGCAGCTTAAATTTTATTTTTATTTTGTACGAAAAAAATTGTTGAAAAATATAGTTAAAATATTTATTTAAAAATTCATTAAAAATAGAAATTTAATTTTAAGATTAAAGCATTGGTATCATTTAAAAGATAAATTTTTGATCTTTAACTTGATGTAAAAATCTTTTTTGTGCGGTAATATTTTCGGAAGTTATAGCAGAAACACGCCAAAATTTCGCTTAATTTTTAAATAAATAAAATACTAATTAAAAATTCGAAAAAATTACCCCCAGGTGCACATTCAAGCCCTCCAAGGTATACACGTGCCAAATTTGGTAGCTGTAGGTTGAATGGTCTGGCCTGTAGAGCGCCAACACACACACACACATTGAGCTTTATTATAAGTATAGATTGAAATTTTCCTAACTTTTCACAGTTTTCGATAGCTGAAAATCGCAATTTTCCTGTTAAATTTCTAGTGTTTTTCACTTTCTTTTTTCAGAATTATTGTAAATCGATACACATTTCCATTTACTGTAATTAGGAAAGTAAATTGAACAAATGAGTTGCATGAATTACTGGTAATGAAAGATTTCTTCTAAAGCCTGTCTCATCATTATCCCTTATGGAGAAATAAACAAATGCTGTGAATTATTATTCTGAAGTCAGATTCTCCTAATCGTGACTGCTAATGACAGAGTGCGGTTTCTTACCCCACATTCAAATGCTTCGCGTGAAGAAAGAACTTTTACAGAAAGAGTTCTCTCCTTATGAATGTGCGTGCTAATGACGGAGAATGAATGGGTGTCAGCTTGATAACGTAATTTCATAGTGGGAGTTCATTAATACTCTTCGACAGCCTAAGTATTTAGAGAATCGATATCTTGAGTTTCGTTTTAAAAAGGCGATGTCAAAAAGAATGAAAGGCTGCAAATTTATTTCAGTTCTCAAATTGAATGTAACGATTCTTTTAATATTGTGTTTGAAATGTAATATTTATTTGGAAAAAGGAGTTTGAAATATATCTAACTCTTAAATGTTAAAAGTTTGACAGGCAATTAGGGTGAAATGTAAAAGAGCTATTATTTATTGCATACTTGGGTTTCAGTTAATTCAATCGGAGATTTAAAAAGCTCTCTCTGTCTCTCTCTCTCTCTCTCTGTCTCTCTCTCTGTCTCTGTCTGTCTGTGTGTGTGGATAGGTTGATTGATAGATTGCAGGTTTGCCAAGTTATTATATATCTGCTTTCATATTGAACTGTTGATTTTAATAATTGCTATTTTTATTTTACACTGAATTTGGGGGAGCCTACCGTTTAAAATGAAGGATAAATCTGCATTTCCTTTTTAAGGTTTCTGATATAGCTTTCGTGTCAGTATTATTTTCATAATTTAATTTCATAGTGGTGTTCCATTAGCACTGAAAAAAAAAGTCATTTATCGAATAAATACCTTGATCTTTAAAGGACTCTAATAAGAGCACTTTCATTTTCAGTAATTTTATTCAATGAAACTGTTTGTAAATATTGTTTTGAATGTAAGATTTATTTCGTAAAATTAATGTGCTTTCCTTTTATTTGCACATGATATAGCATTTGTATCATTATTTTCATAATTTTATATCATAGTAGTGTTCATTTAACTTTTAAAACATCTATTATTTAACGAATAAATATCTTGATTTTCTATTTAAAAGGTCTGCTAATAAGAGCTTTTGTCTTTTCATTAATCGTATTCAATAAAATTGTGTGTAAATATTGTGTTTAATGCAGGACTTATTTGTTAAAATTAATGTCTTCCTTTTAGGGTTTTTAAACTTAGAATGAAGTCTGAAACATCTTTATTTGCACCTGACATAGTATTCGAATCTTCAAGCAGAGGGAGATTTGATTATGATGTTTCCAAAGTTGTAAAAGGGCATTTAGATGGTAAGATTTTGATTTTTATTCTTTATGATTGATAATAGCAAGTTTTATATTAAAAATATTTATCATCATGAAGTTAACACTCTAACAGGAACATCCTTCGAATATCCATTTACTTCAGTGGTCATAATGTCTGTTATTCTGGTTAGATAATTAAAGCGACTAGATTGGGAACTTTTCTTAAAAATTTACGAATGAAAAGAAAGATAATTTTTGCCACTGTGATTTCATAGCGAAATCATAGATACGTAGTTTTCAATGCCCATAGATTCGTTTGATTTCAATACCTATTTTATATGCTGTTGTCATGACTGATCAATATCATTTGTATGAAAAAAAAAATTCTTAGTTTGAAATTACATAAATAACGCGTCCGCTTAATGTTTGAAAACATAAAAACAGAATTTAAATAATAACAGCAGTAAAATTACAACCTTTTGATATTAAATGAGCTTTAGCTTTTCAAATTAAATAGAAATATTATCAAAAAATTATTTATTGATGATAATATCGTTTGTCTTTAAACCGACAATCGGGTAATTTTTATAGCTTCTACAAGACATATTTTAAATTCAATTACTTTGCTATGCTTTTAAATTTGTAGGATTGTATTCTATTATGAAGTGCAGTAGTAGTTACTTAAAATTACTTTTTTCACTACTCATATTTTTGTATTTGAGTTATATAACGATATTAAATTTTCAAATGAATAATCATTCTTTATATTTTATACTAATAATGTATTTTTTTATATTGGTAAAGTTATATATTTCAAGAGATTTCAACTTCCTAAATAAAACACCGCAAAATACTGAAAACGCGAAAGTCCAAGATAGCATCGTTAATTGCTTTAATATAAAGATAGCATGACAAAATAATGAAAGCCATTTGATACATGACAGTTTAATGAATGTTTAAAATGATTACAAAAACAAGAATATTCGAAACGATCTACTGAACCAACATTCAGAAAAGTGATCGAAAATTAAATCCATATCAATGAAAATGAGACATTATTCTGCGATTGATACATGATATAGCCAATTTATACATGTAAGTTTAATGAACTGCTTTGTAGCTAAAATTATTGTAAAAACAAGAATATTCAAAATGATCTACTAAACCGGGATTCAGAAAAGTAAACCTGTAATAATGAAAATGATACATTCTCCTAGAATAAAATATATTTTGTCTTTCAAGAAGTTTCAGTTTAGAAGCTATCTTTGAAATATTTGAGCACAGCATTCATTCATTTGGAACCTCCAGTTATATCCCAAATAAATGTTTTATTTAGGACAGATTTAATCAGCTCTACCACATATAATTTTTCATTTTTAAAAAAATATTCATATGCATGATTTCTATAATTTTGCTGCTATGAATTTAAAAAAAATACATTCGAATCCACTTTTAATATTAGTAACATTTCCTTCACATTTTTTTTTTATTATTTACTCTTAATTCTTCCTTTTTCATTTTTAATGAAACAGTTCAATAACTTTAGCTGAAACCTTCCTTCAAGTTAAATATATTACCTGTATACTTAAAAAAACTTTATTTAGGAGGATATGTATCCGTAAACATGAAATGGGGAATCAACGAAATTCTGGAAATAAGTCTTTCTTCGCTTTTCTTTTGCTTCTGTAATTATAAATGTATAACAGATGCTTAGTGTATACTTGCTTTTTCTGCATAGATGTAGCGGTTTTTTTCCAAGTCAAGATCTAGAAGATAATATTTCAAGTTCTTATTACATTCAACAAAAAAAAAAAAAATGTGCAAATGTTTGAAAAACATTTCCGAAAGAGTATTGAGTATTTTTATTTATTTCTGGCTTCTTTGTTGTTAAGAATAAAATTTATAGTATTTACATTTTATATTTGTCACTGGAATTTATTATTGTTAGTTATAAATAAATAATCTCTATGTATAAAAATTCACGCTGAAAAGAAATTCCTCAAACTATCTTTTTGTTCATATAAGTATTTTCGAAACCTGTCTATTTGTCCATTAATTTTATTTACTCTTCTATATAGAATAATAAATATTAATTTTTCTGTACCGACGATAATAATGACTGGACATTAAATTTTATTTATTTCAGTGAAGTAAGTGTAATTTCTTTTTGTTCTATGAAAGCAAAGAATAAAAAACATCAGCTACTAAATACATTAAAAGAAAATTCGTATTATACATTTTGTTTGAAACACATGGTTAACAAGTAAAAAATGCAAAAAATGTATTTCGTTATTTTTTCTAAATAAAAAAAATCCGACGAAAAAAATGAGGATAAAAACACTAATCTGTTTAATTAATTTTAATTCGTGCAGAAGTATCTGTTTTAAAAAAACAATATGCGAAAAAAATTAAAAACGCAGACAAACGATACAGTCAGAAGAAATGTTACTGTTTTGAAGTCAATAAGTGTGAAAAATCAGCGAAGTATGATTTCTAAACCTAACTATAAACTATATCTTTAAATGTTGTGATGAAAATTTGAAAAGCAACCAGCCATGAAGAGCTTTTTCAGTTGTAGCATTGTTAAGCTTCTCATGAATTTCCCTTTTCAGCATTTAGTTTTATTTTCGAATATTCTTTTTCTGAATCTGCAATATGTTATTTACCTTATTATTTAATATGAAACTTACTAATCTCATGTATAAATTGGAATTAATAATTGGAATATTTCTTTCGCTTATACATAACTAGCCGCCTTTGGCGACCAGCCGGTTCGCCAGTATTACCGCTCGCTACAATTTTCAATTAAATATTTTAAGTAACTGGTCTCTTAATAGATTCTCAAACAAAACATTTTTAATCTTCAAATTTTGATAGTCATACCATACTTATACTGTTTAGATCGTTTCGTTCAATTTACTGTATATATTTTGCTAATTTGTTGTCATTTCCGGCAAAACTTCAACTTTAATTTAAAATGTAAATGATGAAATTGCAATTAATATTAAGATATTTTTTAATAAAACCAAACGTTTTATTTTATTTATCATCTTTATTGTTATTTATTAATTATTATTATTATTGAATGTGAGTATTGCAAACAGAATCTCTCGGTCTTATGTTAACTACAAAATATTTTTCATAATTTATGTAATATCTCAAACAATAATTCAACAAATATTTCTGAGATTCAGCATAAAATTCAGTTTTTAGTTTTGCTTTCAAAAGGATTGAAATGAAATCAATAATAATTTGTTCCGGCCTATAAATATATTTCAAAAATTATGAAGTCTAAATTTAATACAGTAAGGTATCCTATTCTGGACACACAAAATTTTAAATAAATGAATGAATGTTTCTATTTTCCATAATCACCTAAGACTTATTTATGAAGTTTTAAATGTTAAAAATTTAGAAAAACTCAACATTTTCATAATCTTAGGCCAATTAATCTTGAGAAACCTGCGCGCTGATTGGCGTATTTTCTTTGAAGCGATCGATGGAAAATCTAAAATTATCCTTTTTTTATTGAATAGTGATATTCAAATTTTCATAAATCAGTCAGTTTAAGTGATTGGAAATTAACTCTTAAAAGTCAGTGATTTAGTTAATTGGAAATTAACTCTATGAGCACCATAAAATCAGTGCTTTCTCTTGTGGTGTATGCATTCTCCTTAATATCCGCTCAAATAAAACATCACATACAAAAGTACTACATAGAACAAACACATCAAAAGTAAACATAACATTTTAATAGTTGCCAAAAAACAAAAGAGAGAAAAATGCAATTAATAAGCAGACGATATTTAGAAAAGTACAGATATTTAGACTGGAAAATGAAATTATCTAAAATTAACCACACGCGCAGACGATATTTACAAAAGTAAAAATATTCAAACCTGAAAAGGATAATATATGAGTTATTCCATCAATAAATGCCATAAGTTTGTTTATATCTTCATTATTTTATGAGTCATTAAACATCAAAATGGGTCCGGGACTAAATAAACACCCTGTATAGAGAGTGTAAAAGATCATAAAATAATTTTTCTTGAATTTATTTTTTAGAAAAATTAATATTTCATATTTGTTTCATTTCCAACAAACACGTGCCGAAAATTATATTTTAACAGATTTCATTTCCAAAAAGATTTAATTTATTTTTAATTGGAGCTTTAATCAATGTGATGGCAACACTTTGAAAAAAGCTTATTTTTTCCCATGAATGCGAAACGTGCTTAATTTTAATTTTTATTTTTTACGAAAAAAATTATTGCAAAAATTATTGCACATAGTTAAAATATTTATTTAAAAATTCATTAAAAATAGAAATTTAATTTTAAGGTTAAAACATTGGTATCATTTAAAAGATAAATTTTTGATCTTTATCTTCATGTAAAAATCTTTTTTGTGCGGTAATATTTTCGGAAGTTATAGCAGAAACACGTCAAAATTTCGCTTAATTTTTAAATAAATATAATTCTAGTTAAAAATTCGAAAAAATAACCCCCAGGTGCACATTCCCGGCCTCCAAGGTATACACGTGCCAAATTTGGTAGCTGTAGGTTGAACGGTCTGGCCTGTAGAGTGCCAACATACACACAAACACACACACACATTGTGCTTTATTATAAGTATAGATATAGATAATATTTCTTGTAGATATAAAAAACATTTTTTCTAATCTAAAATTTATTATGAGATTAGAAGATGGTGTGAAAATCCGCTACGCCATATGACATTGTTTCCACTGTTCCACCACATAGATCACGACTCTCATTTAAAGAATCATCTCCCTAACTGTAAAAAAAAGAAAAAGAAAATATTTTCTTTATTTCTTTTCTTTGCTCGTATTGTCTCTTATTTTTATATCAATTTTTTTATATACCTTTCAGGGATCTTAGTTATCTTTTTTTAAAATGCAAAATGTTAAATAGATTACAAATAATATTTTTACGATATTTTTTACTTATTTATCGAGCCATAATTTTCGCATCGAATGCTTCTTTTAACTTAAGTTTTCTTATATTTTGCTTATGATGCAATTAATTATAATGATTACTTATTAAACAAACTAATATAAAACGTTTGTTATTTATAGAAAATCATTCCTTTTTTAATGTTGACGATTTTGGCATAATGTAAATCAAATTTTTGCATAAAATTAATGCACTTCAAATATTTTATTTGATTGCCATTTTCTTAACTGCCATTCTACATTTTATATACGTTATAATTAATGTTACTGTTACTATATTAATATTACTTGTAAAATTTATTTAGGTCGTTTTCCCCCTTGCTTCCATAATTTTTTTCTTGCCTTAATGGTTTTAGATCTTCAACAGTTCATTGCTCACATCAAATGCACAAAAGTGCATGTGCAAAAGTTTTAAAAATAAGAATTAAGATATCTCACACAAAAAATAAAGTGAGGAATAGTTTGCAAAAGATTGATTTTTCCGCTTGAATAGATTCACATTATACTTTTTCCAGTAGTCTTCAATTTCTTATCTATTTTCCTTTATCATCGGCAATTATATTTATTCTACTTTAGATATATTGATACCATGATGCTTACAGCTTTTATACATGGCGGCTTCATTTAGCATTCACCTATATTAATCTTTCGTTTGGAAGCAACATGAAAGCTATTGTTTTGGAACAGATTTCATGATTTTAAACCATGATCAGATGAAGACAATAAATAAAACAGCATTCTCTCTCCAAGCTTCCGCACCTTGCCAATGGGAAAATATTTGTCCCGGAATGTCCAATTTAATCTGCACTAGGTTCGCATACAAGGCTGAATTTTTAGTGAAATCAGGTATCAAACCACAATAAAATCAGATTCACCACTAAACCATTTTGGCCTCTTGTTATAAGAGCAGGGATATTTCTCTTCAGACAAACGAAAACTTATTCTTATTTCTATATATTTACAAGCAAAAGTTTCTATTTAATGAAAAATTTTGCAATACTAGATGATGACTTAAAGTCTGAAAATATAATTATTGAAAAATAAAACCTATTTATAAAGAAACGATTGTTTACATATCTCGCTAACAGGGATTAAAAAAATTTATGGACAAGCTCAATATTTTTAAAGAATTATTGTTAGTTTACATCTTTACATTATCTTACTTTGGATTGTTGTTAAAGCCTTTTATGATTAATTTTACAGATGATGAAGAATCATCCGTCGAGGGCGTAATAACATCAAACGGATTGTTGGATGCTGTGGTGAAGACAAAAATCGAGCAGTATTTTATTGAGCCATCATCGCGATACTTTCCAACATCAAATCAACCTTTTCATTCTGTCATCTATCGGTTATCAGACGTCCATTTTCCTCTTGGAAACATTACCCACAGATCACTTTCATCTGTACATAAAAATCATCCATCTTCGCACCAGCATGCTATTGAGGCAACTCATCAGCCTGTAAATAAACATCCACTCCTGAAGGACCAGAGTTCCTCAGATGACCCGTTATTTTTTAAACAATTCACAAAACGTTATTTTCATCGCAGGAATAAATTTCATCGTGTCCGCCAATCGAGATCCATCACATCATCTAAGCATTCCTCCGAAGAAGTTCTGTATTGGAGAGACGGAGATTCATTGCATTATCGGAACGTTGAACGCTATGGCGATTCGGAACGGTATGGTGTTCGATCCAATCAAAGGACTCATTGGACCGAGGATCGAACGGATCGACACGTTGCCATCGATCCTCAGAAAAGTACTTGTATGCTCTATTTGCAAGCTGATCATCTGTTTTACCAGAAAATGGGCAGTGAAGAAGCCTGTATAGAGACTATGACTCGCCACGTGCAAAAAGTGAATGGTATATATAAGAATACTGGTAAGCATTTTTGAATATATATACTTTAATCCAATAAAATGTTTGTACTCTTCTAAATGCTTTCCTTCAGTAATTCGATTTGTGCCTTATCATTCAGTGTATGTGACTGTCTTTCAAGAATAGGTTTGTAAAATTATGTTAGATGTAGTGATAAGTTTCTAACTGGAAGATGTGAGATTCTTTAAAATGTTTGTTCCTGCCGTAAATTTTCAGCTAAAGCCTCTCTAAATTAATTCGCCTAAAATTGTTTTTAATTTTACATGTTTATTTAATACTAGTCATATTTGGAGACTAGCGGACTCGCCGGAGATATTGGTTATATTTCATTTTAGCTAGATTGCTTAAACGTAATTCCATGTCCAGAATTCCGTCAAATTGTCAAATAAACTTGATAATAATTGTCAAGCCGTGTTACTTTAATTGTCTTACATACGATCTGTTTATTACGTGTAGGAATTTTTCTAATGGAGACCAGTTCCATGACGCCATTGCGTTATTAAAATCGTAAATGTGCGATTCGGCTATCTTCTAAATTTGGTGGTATAGTATCTTCACTTTTTTATTCGTCTTCCTAACTACATAGCTATTAAGAGTCCATCTTTAGCTTACAACATTGGAAGAAAAATTGCGCTTTCAAATATTTGATGAAACAATGGTTTTGATTCATCAAATATTCACATATCAACGATTCTCCATATTCAAATATCAACGATTTGCGTTTTATTCACAATGGAAATATTGCTGTGAAATATATTTAAAAATATGTTTAAAAGTTAAATAAATCTAGCTTAAAGAATTTTACACCAACTAAATTGGTATCATTGAAAAAATAATTTTGTGTTCTTTAAAACTATGTGCAAAGCACTTTTGTGCTGGAATATTTTTAGACGTTTTCATTAAAAGGCATTAAAAATTAGCTTAATTTTAGTTAAAATTTCAAAAAAAAAAAAAAAAACGCTCCAAAGTGCACGTTCTTTTCCCCCAAAGCCAAATTTGATAGCTCTAGGTCAAACGGTATGACCTATAGAATCGCAACACACATGCACACATTTATTATAAGCAGATATAACTTCTCTCTTATTTGCAAAAGTGGAAAGTTGTTATGGAGTTTTCAATCATTTCCTAATATGTTGGAGATCTGAAATCTTCCGCTGCTGTATGCTCCCGATAACAGTACAGTAAAGTTAATTTTTTCAAAATGCCATCCAATAATGAAATTGCTAAAAAAATGTTAAATCTTAATAATGTTTAAATGAATTATGAAGTATATTTAAAAATAAAACTTAACATAACAATGTGTACGAATTTAATGTAATTTTGATCAAAATATAGAAGTCAAAGCAAAATCGTGAGGTGCTGTAAAGAACGCTATGAGAATTTTAAGTAACATTGGTTTCCTTAAATTTCCTAAACATTTTTTTAAAAATTAAAAGAACATTATCAACAACTCCAGTTTATTCAGAATGTGTCTATGCAAATATTTTGCAACAAAATCCCTTGCTAGACATCTCGTGCCAGGCATGTGGTTGGCTATTATAATGTCATCAGCCACGAACGTGTTAAAATACTATCGTTAATATATTAAATTCTTTGAAGATTCTTTTGAATACGAGTTTACGAAAGTTAAACAAAATCTTGTTCTTCAAATGAAAGGTTTTTTTTAAGCATCAACATGACAGAATCATCTGATTCATTTTTCTTAAGTGACTCTTTCTTTTTCAGACACGATTATTTTTAAAATAGTTAAAAAGAGAAAAAAATGAAAGTTTATATGTTAAAGCTCAACACCTTTCAAATAATTGGATTAAAACAGCAATTCCTAAAAGGTTCGAGACTGAATTTGTGTATTAAAAGATTCAAAGGTCAGATTGAGTTACATGCTAATTTCAACACGATTGAAAGTCAAAATTGTTTAATAGAAGACTCGAATTTCCTCTATGCAGCTAATTTGCAACTTTGTCCTGGACAAAAAATATTTACAAGATTTCTTCACTGAAAACATAGATCCAAGCCAGACTATGAAAGTATCATAAATTTGTGATTCATAAGTAAAACAGTATATACAGTTAATGCAATTTTAATTTATTAAACAAATGTTAATATAAAAATTTTAATCATTTTCAGTTGACTTCAGGAGTATATGTATGTTTAAAATTCATTTATTTGTTATTTCAAAAGTTTAGCTTGTTCAATAAAACGATAATTTTATTTATTCCTTTTCTTTAAATCTTGTTATATTCTTCTTTCATTAAAAAAAAAACTTTTTAACTTTATCAAAATTGCGTCAAAAGAATTCTTTGTGTTCCATTTTAAGGAATTATTTAAACTGTAAACAAATATTTTCTTAATTATAGCTATCATTTGTTTTATGCAAACATCATAAAATTTATCCTTTTTTGTTGTTTCATTTATTAACATTTAAACTGCATGAAAAATTTATGTTTAAATTTTTTTTTAGTTTTTGTTTGCTTGTTGATTATTTTGAATGCAGTAATATTTATTCAATAAAAATAAAACAAATTATTCGATGAATATTATTGCACTTTCGATTAATTTTATTTACTGTTATTTTTCTTTTGTTTTACTTTCACTTTTTGTTTTTGTTTTTGTTAAGCTTTTTTATTTTTATAGAAACAAGTTGCATGATATTCTTTAAATCATGAAGGTTCCTCATTGTAAACAAGGAATTTCGTTTAGTTCATTATCCTTCATTAAACGAGGAACTTCTGCCTGCGCATTTGCAGTTTAAAAGGTAAACACAGTTTTGTTTATTTATGAATGATTCACGTTCAGTTTAATTATTACTTTTACCCACATTGGTTATTAGTTTTCCAATAAAAAAGGAAAAAGGCATACCGTAAAGTTGTTTGTTTGCAACTTCATTAAGTAATAAAATCTTAGGGATTTAAAAATCTTTTATGTAGAAGAAATTCGTTTCAAATGACCGACTGATTCTTACTTCTCTGTATACATATTCGAGCTACTTTTTGTATTCGAAGTTTACGAAGAAATAAATAAGTAAGTAAATTAAAAAAAAGTACTGTAATCTCAGAAAACTGGAGCTTGGGATTCTGATGAATCTGTATATTTTAGACTTTCTGAGATTGAAAAAATAGTTTTCTTATATGCATTTATTTAACTGTTTTTATATCATGTTTATAAAAATGGTATTTTGAAATCAATTTTTCACTCATTTTCTAGAACTAGAGTTTCAAAATTCTTCATGTATTCTGTAGGTGAAAACTTGTGAAACTTGTAGGTGAAACCCATTCTTTATGATAGCACACTGTTTTGATGTTTATAAAACCTGATTTTCAGTTTATCGACTAATTAAATTTAATTTTGATTCCAGACTCGTAGCACAACCTATTATTGAATATGAGAAAATTGCTATCAAAATTTTATAGTTGTTATAATATAAATTAAAGATTAAAGGAGATATTTTAAAAAATCCTCTTTTTAATAATTTAATAAAGTTTGGTTCTTTTGTTATTTTATTAATTTTTTTTTTTTTTTTTTTTTTGGAATTACTTTTGTCGGGTCAAGAAAAAAATATAGATGAATGAAACTTGTTTTGTAGTCATTTCATCAAAATTGTAGATCTAAATATATTTTTGGTCGAAATATATATTTATTGAAGTCTGAATATTGACCACGATAGTTAAAAAAAACGCATCTAGCTAAGTAAGTGAAATTCGTCATAAGATATTCTCGCTACAGTTTCCGTAATTTCCTGCTACTACCGTAATTTCCTGCGTATAATCCGCGGATCATCTGTTAAAAAAACGTGAAAATCATCACTAATAATCTGCCGTATAATCCGTGGATTATCTGCTGAAAATTTTTTATCAGACTAAATGTAGTAAATGTATACCTGCGAATTATATGCCTCCGCGGATAATATGCAGGAAATTATGGTAATCCGTCCACTAATTATCCTTCTGTCGATCTATCTATGTATGAAAACGATAACTCAAAACTCTGCATGCTATATAACATGTTCGCTAATAGGTGCGCTACACATCTAGAATCAAAATTTAATTTAATTAATCAGTAAGCTGACAATCAATATATGATTTTAATACTAGATATGTGTAGTTAGCATCATAATAGTAAATCTGTATGAAATTGTGGACACATTCTATGTACGAAAAAAAAATCCCAAATTCTTACTCGTTTCTTTTATTTACATGATGAAGCTCAACACAGGGAGTTGAAATATGTGGAAAAATCATGAAGAGGAAACTTCAGTTTGCTTTTTAGGTAGAAGGAAACTGTAAGCTTCTTTAGAGCCATAATAAAACCTAAAAATACATCTTGAATCTTATGTGTTACAATAAATCTTATCTTAACTCAATAAATCTTCATCTATGTACCATAGTGTATGGACTCATCACAAAAACTGTAAGCGAATTTATTCTTTGAAACGAGCAGCAATCTAAAGGAAACCATTTTAATTCTGAATTTTTTTTTTATTTAATCTATACAGAGTATTCAAAAGAATTTGTGTAGAAACCTTATAAAACGTATGCAGAAGTTTATTTGAAAAAACAAGCATCTAGGCGATATCCACCTTCCTTGGGATACTAATTATGACCTTGTTTTTTTAGACAAAAGGTTTTTTATTTGTTTTAAAAACAACACTACTATTTTTAAAACAATCATTTACGGTATTTTTTTATTTATTTATTTTTACCTACGATATCCTTTTTGGCGAATAGCCACCTCAAACTCAAGCTTCTGAAACCGCTTTCAAAATAATTTACCAATAATGACCTCAATAGTTTTGGTCCTAAAAGGGAAAACTCCCTTTGGTGTTTACAGAAACACAAATTTAAAAAATGTAGATGATTGTATGTTTGATATACTTTTCAGAATACACTTGGAGACAGTTGTTATTACTTCCTGCCAGACGGCGCGTCGTGGCTGGTTATAAATATCGTACTGAAATGCTATAGAGAAAATTTAGTTGCCTTTTAGGATGAAGAAACTTTGATTGCTTCTGAGGTTCTCTCGATATCAGCTTGTTAGGTTATACTTCATATGTCCTGATATACTTTCGAAATTTCAAATATGAAATTATCATGGATGTTAGATAAGTTCAATAGAAGCTTCATCCATGTTGTAAGGGAATTTTTATCGATTACATGTAGCCGTTACTTGCATTTTTATTTGGCATTAAGTAATATCAAAAATGATATTCCTTGAAGTCATCAATTTTCATATTTTCATACAATATTCATGATTTTAAAGGCACAGAAAATTTTAAATATCTTTGTTTACTTTCTCGAGGTAATTTTAAAGAACGAAAACATCAGTCTGTTCTGTTATTGTAAGTTTATGATAAGCATTTCTCTTTGAAATTTAATAATTTTTGTCTGTTGTATTTTGTCTAGTAATTTACTATCTGAATTAAATATTAAATAAAAGGTCTTCAATTACATGATTTTAAAATAATAAACTGAGAAATTTTCGAACCGTTTCAAAAAAAATTATTAGAATGCTCAAGAAGTGTCTAACAATATTCCTGGACCCTAAGAATGCTCCCTTTGTAAAGAGTTTACAATTTTAAAGAACTTACAGAAATAATTAAATATGAATCAATCGAGTATAATATAGGTGTAAGAAAGAAATTTTTATAAAAAATAACAAATTTGAAATTTACTTTTACAAAAAAAATGTAAATGGCCTTTACTTTTGAATTATTTTGATCTATTTAATTTTATGGATGCTACCAATATGCATATTTTCTACGTCTGAATGTTACTGAAGGACTTTTCGCCCTGGAGAACTTTTGAGGCCGTCGTGTATCACTGATGACTCAGAACTTCAAATCGATATTGTCCCTATTTTAATGATTAAAAATGCAAAATAATATAT